>CM021105.1:257740815-258244450 GCA_007115665.2 Sequoiadendron giganteum
ATGATGGTAGGATTTGATAACTTAAAAGAATTGGCTACCCAACAAACTTAAAGTTAAAAGAAACTTTTTCAGTTTAAGGGGTTATCACTTTCTTTCATCTTTGCATATTGGTTTGATGCTTCAAATGATGCATTTCTTATCCCACTTCTATCATATTGTATTCCCATCCCATTTCAATTGTTGGAGGAGTTGATACCAAAATTTCATATCAAATACCATGTTTTTGAAGCAATTTTCTATGTTTTTACTATTTCTTTGAAGTTCTTTTGTGTTGTATGGATCCCTACAAGCTTGAAATTCTCTGAGATCATTGGTGTAGATAAATATATGTGTTCCCTTTCATTTTCATATTTTTTGAAGTGCTCAATCACTATTTTGTGGGAGAAAACAATCAAATACAAGGTCTGCCCTATTTTACCTGTGTAAGGGTTTGAGGGCTAAATAGAAATGACATCCACCAATCCACCCATTGTCTTGGAACTGTAACTCGGTGGATTGGTGTGCATCATGGTATGATAGAGGTTCATTGCATTTAGGGGTCTGTTAAAGCAAGAAACTTGGCATTGAATTGATGCCCTAGGGATGACAGAGACAATTTTCTTGTGAATTTGTGGTTGTTAAGTCAGGGTTTATCAATTTGATGGATATCTTGGTAGAGTCATGGTGACACTATTTGATGGTCCAATCTCTACTTTGAAACAAAAATATCTCTAACAACTCTAAGAGCTATAATGGGATGGCATTAAAGGAACCTTCATATGAAGGATCTTCTAATGAAGAACCTTTGAATTAAGGTCTTCATTTGAAGGTCCTTCATGCAAAGGTTCTTTTTATAAAGCATTTTGGACATGAAATATTTAAAATAAAAAATACCTTCATTTGAAAGTCTTGACATGGCATCATTTTTTAATGAAGGTTCTTCATTCAAAGGTCATGATGACATCACCTTCAAATGAAGGTTCTTCATTAATTGGTATTTTGTAATTTTGAATGTGTGATAATAATTTAGGGTTGAAAATAAATCCATTTGAGCCTTTTATAAATGAAAGGACATTTGATGCAATCATATGCCTTGTCAAACTTTTAACTTAATAGTAAGGGCATCATGAGTAGTTTTTTGGGCCCATTCAACAATCTTCGATGCAAGAATTGAATTTTCTAGAATGTATCTACTATCAAGAAAGACAATTTGTTTACCTCTATGACTATATCTCAAGCAATAGGTTTAATTGTGATGGCAATGATATTGACAAGGATTTTGTAATCTAGGTGTTGAGAAGAATAATTGGCCACCATCCTAGGAAAGATTCTTCATTCTCACTTTTAGGTGTTAAAATTTAACAATACCTTGATTGATGAAAGAGCCCAAAGAGCCTTTCTCCATGGTATCCAAGTACACATAGCAACGGTCTTCTCTTATATGGTTGGACATGATTTAAAGAACTTAGCTAGGAATTATTCATTTAACCTAAGGTTTTCTCATAATGCCATCATTGGAAAAGTATGATCAAATTCTTCTATTATGAAGAATTGGTCTATGTGCCTCTAGTAATCACTATAAATGTTTGTAAGGATAAAATGACTAATTGCATTAGGTAGGAGAGAATCAACTTTGAGTTCTTCAAAGATTATATTCCTCTATTCATAATTTTTAAGGGTTGTGTGTGGAGGAGGTTATCACTACCAAGAAGGGAGGAGACCTTTCCTTGTATATTTTTGTGGTGGAGGTATTAAAGAAGAATTGTATGCCTCTATTTCCATTCATTAGATCTAGCTTAGCCTAGCATATACTTGGGCTCCTTTGCCCCTATAAACTTCCATTTGTTTGAGTTTATGTTATGTAAGCATAATTCCATGCTATGTTGAAATATAAGAGGTGGAGGAGGCCAAAAGGAAATAACCCCTTTTTAGTTGTACCTTCAAATTTTTTCTTATTGTTTTATGTTTTTAGCAACTTTGTGGACATAAGATTTGAGGTAGGTCGTGCAACAAAGAATAGCATGTTCCCACCAACAACCAAGATGTGGGTAGATTATGGGAGTTTTTCCAAGATCTGAGGCTGGTCGATAAAAATGTGAAAGACTAATCTATTTTATTTTTTCTGTCTTATCTTATACCATTTTACGAGAATGGGGTGCCAATGTACGAGAAGATATTTGGAAACTAGGCATGAAAATTACAGGTTAAAGAGAATGGGGGTGCCAAACTTATAGTAGTCATTGTCCCTTGGTCGTCAATTTTCCTTGAGTGCCCTCAACCTCATCCTCGGCGCCAGTATTGACCTTGTTTTCACTCCTCCATACTCTTCCTTGGTGCTGGTATTGACCTTTTTTTCACTCCTCCAAAATCTTCGTCAGTGTTGTTATTGACCTTGTTTTAACTCCAAACTCTTCCTCGACGCTCATATTGACCTTGTTTTCACTCCTCCAAACTCTTCCTCGGCACTGGTATTGACCTTTCACTTCTCTAATTTGACAAGCTACAAACTAGTTTCGTTAGGTTTTAGAGTTTGTTAATTAAATTTAAAATTATGGCACCATTTAGAGTAGTGAATATAAAGCAAGCCAAGCCTATTATAGTCATGAGGGAAATAATAAAACTCCTAGGATACTTTGTGAAATCATTTTCCTTGGTTAAAGGGAGGCCATAAAATATACCTTTGGATTTTTTCAATCTTCAAATATGAGGATTTGCAAGGTTCTTAGCAAGATGAGTAATGGAAATGTGTGCAACAAGAATTTTTGAACACACATGGAATCTCCTTTGCCAAAGAAATGGGCTTCATAATTTAATATGATAATTTTTCTCAGCTCTAGAAATGATATGTTTCCTTAAAGAGGAAGGAGAAACCTAAAAGGTAAAAGAGATGCTTAGGAATCTCAACACTTCCTTATGATCAACCCCCTTCTATCCATAGGAATTGAACCAATTGGGCTTGGCTAAGAAGGATTTCCTATAACATTGAGTTTTATGCCACTATATATTTGACCTTAAAGCTTTCCAAAAAATATCTAGGCATTGAATATCCTAAATAATGTCATTTGTCCTCCAAGAGAGTGAGAAAGGAGTCATTAGAAAAATTACCATTGAATAGTTGGGCTATAGAGTTAGGAAAATTAGCACCTTTAATAAGGTTCCATGAAATACTATTAGCCAAAAATTTTCCAAAGGCTACTATAAAAAACACATATAAAGTAGGAGCTAAAGGGAAAACATGAAAAATTGAATGAAAACACCCAAAATCCTCAAATTTATGTCCATTCATGGTAATACAAGTATACCCATCATAATTTTTTTTTGAAAAAAAAATAAAAAATTGAGGGACAAATCCTAGATGACATAACTAGTCCAATTCAACAATAGAGGTAGCAAGAGATTAATGAAATTACCACAAGTTTTAAGTAGAAGTAAACTGCCATTTTCAAGTACTAACGCTAGTTTGAAATTGTGACTAGCTAAATGGAAAGAAAATTAGAAAATTGTAGCCAACATTTAAGTCGAAATAATTAAAAGTAACCACACTTTTTGCATGGTTGAACCAATTTAAAAATTCAGCCAAAGGTGATAGTAAGAAAATTAAAATGCACCTTATATGAAATATTTAGTCTAAGAGCCAAATTTGGATGGAAAAGTTAGTAAGAAGTAGTGTCGAAAGTGGAAAATTAATCATGAAATCATGGCTAATAGAGCATACAAAATATATTGGAAAAGTCAAGAGAACTTATATCTGCACATAAAAACACTCAAAATAATAATTATATCATACAGTTCATTTGGGAATATATTACAATATGGCTTTTACAAAGCCTTTCAAATATACCTTCCCATTTGAACTACTATCTTATAAGAATATAACTAATTATTTAATAACAAAAATAAACAAGTTAGTAAGGTGAATTTATTAATGTTAATCTTAATATTCCAACACCCTCCCTTAAGTTTTACATTCCACACAACAAAACATGTTGATTGAAACAAACAAATATATATAGGCTAAGCTAACATCATTTGATTTTTCTTTAAGTTCTCCCTCAAGAACATCATTGGCTCGAGTTATACAAGTCCACACTATGTGATCCTTTTTCTTACAATAATAACATTCATTTTTATTTTTTAATTATTATTACCTCATGAGTATAATACATTCTCATGTTGAGAATCAACTTTTAAATCTTTTCCATTGTTCTTTTTTCTTCTCCTAATAGGGCCAAAATCACATCTTCTTGTGTTTGAGAAGTTATTGGACTAAGCATAGAAATAACATTGTTGTATTTTCAAACTATTTAACAAAACATCCTTAGCATCTTCATCATCTAATAGAGCCTTGACTTCTACCAATTGTCTAATGAGAGATCTCAAATTTCTTATGTGATTAGACATAGTGATTATATCTCTCATTTTGAATCTAAATAGTTGAAGTTTTAGGAAAAACTTCACATTAACTATTTTTGCTCCAAATATTTTATTGAAATTATCCCAAATTTCCTATGATGATTTATTTAAATCTATATAATAAAATTTAATGTCAAAAAGGGAAAGACCAATAATATATTTGACTTTATCATATGTTTTATGTCATTCCAATAACTTATTTGCATTTGTAGGTGGTGTTTTGTTCCCATGCATGATTCTCTATTATTCATTTATTGCATTTGCATTTTTGTTTTCCAAGTATGAAATTTAAAACAATTTTTTTTGTTTAAAAGAATCTTTATCTTAAAAATATGAACTAAAAATATTTCAAACGTATATTGTCAACCTTATCACTCTAAAAAGTACAACTTAAACACCCCTTTCAAACCTTGTAACCAGTTTTGAGCCACTCTCCAATTAATTTTTCCTCATCACAAACATTGACAACATTTTACTATTCTAAACAACTTATTGAATCCTCTTATGCATCAAACTTATTTAATTGTTTAAAAAAAAACCAATTTTTTTTTTTGAAAATATGTCTTTTAAAACTTTACTTTCTTCTTATTATTACCAAATGCCATTATTTTAAATGAAAAACACATGAATGTTATAAATGCATTATTTCTATAAGGAAACAAACCATATATATTTTTTTAATGACCAACTTAAAGCAAATTGCAAATAGAAACCTGGTCGTTTTATAGAACATTGAAAAACTGATAACAAAGAATAAAAAAAACTACTACAAAGACCTAGGATAGGCTAGAGGCCCATAGTAGAACATTCATCACAAAGCAACTAGCCTTTACAATGATTTTTCACTTGTTGATTCCCTAAAGAAAACCTTATCTTGAGTATAATCCATCATAGTCACATATGATCACATCATTCTTAACCATTTGATATCATGAAAAACCTCCAAAATCTAGTATTCAAATAACCCATATCATCGGCAAGACAAGTTCCATCGAGGGGAAATGAAAAGGTCATACCGAGCATATAGGTCTCACTGATGAAGTTTCATCAGCAAGAAACATGTCTTGACTCGTTGATCAAAGCACAAAGAGTTGTATCGGCCAAACCAACGCCATCAAAGTAAGATCCCTGAGTCAATCCGAGTGCATTTGTCTCGCCGATGAAATATCATCGCTGAAACACTCATCTTGTCTTGCCGACAAAACAAAGAAACATACTATCTCCAAGACAAACGCTATCAGAATGAGTTCAAAATGTTCTCCCGACCCACTATGTCACACTAATAAGATTACATCGGCAGGAGTCTTGGTGACATACTTGAGATCGAAGGAATAATCATCGAGGAGACTTATAACATCAACAAAATTACTGAATGTCTTAGCGATACACCATGTCTTGCCAATGAAGACACAAACAGATCAAGATAGTCATCGAGGTGACTCTTGGCAACATTTATATGAATCAGATGGATAGATTATGTGATATCGACGTAATATCTCCCCGAAAAAAAGAATGTTTAATGAACGTTAGTCAAGCCTAAATAAAAGGATCACCGAAATTTTCAATTGTCTTGCCGATAGAACATTTGATGTGATAGTGGGTAAATTTGAAGATCAGCTACGCTCGTGTTCAAAGCTAGGACATTAATGGCAGTATTACTACCAAATGTGTCGATGATTTCCTGAATTGAGTATAATCCATCATAGTCACATATGATCACATCATTCTTGACCATTTGATATCATGAAAAACCTCCAAAATCTAGTATTCAAATAACCCATATCATCGGCAAGACAAGTTCCATCGGGGTGAAATGAAAAGGTCATACCGAGCATATAGGTCTCACTGATGAAGTTCCATCGGAAAGAAACTTGTCTTGTCTCACCAATCAAAGCACACAGATTTGTATTGGCCAAACCAATGCCATTGGAGTAAGATCCCTAAGTCAGCCTGAGTGCATTTGTCTCGTCGATGAAATATCATCACCGAAACACTCATCTTGTCTTGCCAACAAAACAAAGAAACATACTATCGCCAAGACAAACGCTATTGGAATGAGTTCAAAATGTCCTCCTGACCCACTACGTCATGCTGATAAGATTACATCGGCATGAGTCTTGGCGACATACTTGAGATCGAAAGAATAATCATCGGGGAGACTTACAACATCGGAAAAATTATTGAATGTCTTAGTGATACGCCATGTCTTGCTGATGAAGACACAAGAAGATCAAGATAGTTGTCGGGGTGACTCTTGGCGACATTTATATGAATCAGATGGATAAATTATGTGATATTGACATAATGTCTCCCCGACAAAAAGAATGTTTAATGAACGTTAGTCAAGCCTGAATAAAAGGATCACCCAAAGTTTCAATTGTCTTGTCGATAGAACATTTGATGTGACAGTGGGTAAATTCGAAGATCAGCTACACTCGTGTTCAAAGCTAGGAAATTAATGGCAGTATTACTACCAAATGTGTCGATGATTTCCTGAACTAAGAAAAGTAATTGAAGGCAAATTTTGCAAAGTTAGTAGCAGAGGAATGAACAAAGGGCCAAAGGATTTTGTGGTCAAAGAATTCTAAATAAACTTGTAAGTTCCCTGCAATTAAATTTTTGGTTTTGTGATTCATAAAATGGAAAGCACTAGCTCAGGAAAAGAAAAAGGTAGGAAACAGAGAGAGTAATAACTCTAGAGGAAAAAAGAAAAAAATTGAAGCAAAGAAGGAATCGGGGGTAGCTGAGAGGAAGTTAAACTAGGACTTAATTGATCAATTTCTTGGCTCAGGACCTAAGGCTAGGCGATCTGCACAACTTAGGGTAGAAGTGGAAAATTTAGAGGATAAATGCAAGCATATACAATACATATGGACCCCAATTAGGGGATATGAGCTGCTTATTTTTCATTACCAATAAAGGAACCGATACGAACCACTGTGCAATCCTTGGAAGTTAAACCTAGGGAAACTAGTCTAGCCCAATGTATTTGTAAATGTAGAACTGGTGAAGATGCTAGCTTCCTATTATAATCCAAAATGTAAAGCTATTTGTGATCCATCAGGAAAACCATTTATACATGTATATGAAGCTTCCATCTGTGAGGTTTTTAACCTAGAGGGAGTGTGTGGTGAAAAAATTGTACCTGAACAGTTGGAAAAGGAATTCTGGAGGATGGATACTTTTTACAAGGGTTGGAGGTTGCCACTACACAGGTCTAAGAAAGATGGTGTTTCAGTTCCACTGAATGACAGTGATGGTCCCCCATTCCATGTTGGTTTGTTTGAACCCTACATGAGGTACACATATTTTTCAGTGTGTCAAGTGCTGGGCATGGAGGCCCCTGAGCACATGTCAATTGTACCCATGGTAATTGCAGCGGACATCCAATGTCATAATTCAAGGTTTTTTTATTATGCTTCACACATATTTAAAGTACTTGATTGAAACTGATGGCATTAAAAAGTGGAGCTCCTATCTTGCACTTGGATGCTTATTCAATCCTAATGCATATGATACTTTATTATGGACAAGAATTGCAGATGTGGCCTGAAAAACTGAGGGTTGTCCAATTTGATAAGGAAGGAAGGTTATTACCAGTACAACTTTGGACTGCCACTTGGGATTGCAGATTTGCTAATTCTTGTTATCTACATTTTGAAGAGTTTTTTGTGAAACCACTATACAGATTTTACAATCATCATTGTGAATACTCATTGTCCGATGAAATAAAAAGGTTTTTAAGGCCTAAGGATTTCAATGGACCTGTCAACCACAATTGGGGAGACTTGTATTGTCTAGAAGATGAAAACATGATAAGAGTATATGGATTTGAAGATGGACCCTTCATTCTGCCCAAGACTGTGAATGATAGGATTGCATATTTGGAGATTGCTAGGAAATTGGACTTTTCAGATGTTATGAATTTGAGTTCTTTTGGAAAGCAGGCATTTATGCCTAGTACATTATGCTTCAGTGATTTCACTGTATTAGCAAGGGATGGATATGACATGGTTCTCAACAAATTGCTGCAATACAACATGAAGAAGGGTCCATCGCGAAAAGGATTTGATCTAGAAGGGTATATTGATTTTGCCAAAAATAAAATGAACTTGGGAGGATACAATCACATACCCTATCTGTATGATGATTTCATCAGGAATTTGGAAGTAGAGGAAGAAAAAAAGTTGTTGATGAGTATAACAGGGGATTGCAAGATACAAAACTATTATCTTCTGATGAAGAGGCATCTGGTGATAGTCGGCCTAACAGTACAATTGATAAAATTTCCAAATTGAGAACTCAAGACTGCAAGTATGTTCCCAGGGAACCATATGTTGAAGAGAGTGCATATATTGACACAAGGCATATAGCATATAAATCATTTGTGGCTGATGATGAATTCATTAAAACCTCAGAATTTAAAACCTTTTTGTGCAAATTAAAAGGAAAATCAATAAGGGAATCAGTGGAGAATATTACAACAAGTAATGAGGAACAACTGCTGAATAACTTAAAATCAAGTGTGGAAGAAGAAATAAAGAGCATGACCCCTAAGAAATGAATGAAATTATTAGAAGATGCAGGTGTCATGGTCTTTCCTAGGTTGGATTTAAACTTTGCTTTGTTTTTTGATAGTTTTCTGAAGAATAGTAATGCCACACATAAACTCAATATGAGGGGGCAACATAGATTTACGTAGGATCTAAGTATAACCCATATGAGGGATCACTTATGATATGGGCCCTATATCCTTCACACAAGGAATCTATTGTAATCGATACTAAAAAGGTTTTTGGACATGTAATGACGTTAAAATTTGGTGAGTTTGATCCAATAGCTACAACATAAATTGGAATTAATGTGGCCAAATTAAATAAATCCCAAACCCAAAAGCTAATCAAGGAAAAATAAATGTATAAGATTAATAACGAGAGACTACTCAGACAAAATGATCACTTGATGGACATGATGGGAATCATGTTGGGATCCACAAAGCAATCAACTCATGGTGAAAGCTCTCAGTAAAGAAACTAGTGGGAAGAATCAAATGCGTACTCAAAAGGTAAATGTGATGCACTCACTGCAATAATGAGGAAGAGGCAGACCAATTTAATGACTTGGTTGAGTAAGCTCTGGGGAACACATTCACATCATTTTACTGCACTACAAGAACATAAGAGGATAGATGGAAGGATCCGAGAGAAGTTCCAAGAAATAAACCAAAGGGATGCTCATGATAACATAGCTATTGATATTGGAAACCATTTTATGAAAAAAATAAAGACTTCCATGATGAATTGCAAGGTGATGAGCAGGGGATGATCAATGTCACAAAAAAGGGAGTACCAATGCTATTAGAAGATGTAGGGGAACTAAAGAGAAAAGATAGATGGATCAAGGAATGCAAGACAATGATGCAAACAATTCTGGAGACAGCCACAGGAAACAATTTAACAATGGACGGGGCATGTGAACAAAATGAGAAGATGTTTGAAATGGAGATAGCCATAAGGAATGCGATGGAGGATGCTGATACACATGATCGACCAACTTATTGAGATTATCTGTCAAACATCTATTTATGGCTTAATAGAGCATAATTTCTAGTTTGTTATTGTTGTTAAGCAAAAGACATTTATGAAAGGACGCACCCTTTCACAATTTTGATATATTTATATCTGTTTCATAATGTAAAATAGATATAGGTGGATAGGAGAAAGATATAGTAGATAGTTTGCAATGAAACTTTCCTTTAAAAGACTCAGATGCATATATGAATTTTGATGAAATTAATGAAGATGTCTGAACTTGTGGCTTAATCTTGGCATCAACTATTTGTGGAATTATACAGTTATCTGGTTGTCTCCATTTTGATGCTTTTATGTTGTTTAAATTGATATATCAAGCATATATTCAGTTTACCGATACACATTTGTTGTATTTGTGTGATGTGATTATTTGGTTCTTTCAAGTAAAGATTAAACCCTTCTAGTCAGTCATAGTAACTAAAGAGTATTAATTGGATCAATAAGAAGAATCTCATAACTAGGATTGTCATTCTATCTCAAGTAGAATTTGTCAATCATTTACTTGCAAGTTTATACATGTTATAAACTACATCTGTGTGCCAAATAGTTTGAATTATTGCCATCATAGATTACACTTTTCTAGATCTTCATTAGACTCCATACACCCAACAAGGCACTGGTCCCACACTTTCATCTTTTAGTTTATCCATTTTATTTTTTACATCTGTTAATTGAACATATTCTAATATTACACATACACTTTATTAGGATTATATCTCTTTGCTGTAAGATTGCCATTGTGAATAGATTGTTGTAAACAAAATCCAGTTTCAATGCCAAATGTAGCAATTGTTTTGTTTCTTTTGTCAAGTTTCATTAACCAAGCTATTTAGTGGGATGAATAAAGTTGTGTTATGACCCTTTCTCTCTTTAAAATAATTAGACAATATTAGGGAGATTAGGAAGGGGAGAAAACTAAACTCCTTCAAAATAGGGGTAGTTGTGGGTTTGTTGGTTTTCTTTGTATACTATATACTAGTTCCTCTAGGATAAATAAGTCACTGTAGAAATGAAATATGTTTGATTATCTACCTAATATTGTTTTGTGTTTTTGAAATGGAAGAGATCTACAACTCTATAGAAATTTCTATATGCTAATGGTCAAATTATTAGACTATTTAGATCATTTTAATTGACTACTACATAATAGTTTATGTGTTGAAAGAATTGTTTCCATTCTTTGTAGTTTTTAAATTGGAATACAAATCATATTTAATTTCACGCCAATATACTTCTTTCATAAAGATATTTGTTTGATTTTCCCTTGCTATTTTCTTCTTAAAATTTAAATAAATGTATTCTATAATATAGAATTATTTTCAAATTGGGACAAAACAGATTTTGAGAGATATATTTAATCATAAATTTTACAATCATAAATATCATTTAACTTGTATGTTGTAACTTCAATACTTTTAGTTAAAATAAAAATAACTTAAAGTTATAGATACATATAGTTAAATTGGTAGAGTTTGTCCATTTTATTTTTTACATTTGTTAACTGAACATATTCTAATATTACACATACACTTTATTAGGATTATATATGTTCACTGTAAGATTTCCATTGTCAATAGATTGTTGTAAACAAAATCACATCACTTAAGTTTGCTCAGTTCGCAAAGGTAGACCCACCTAGGTTTGGCAACACCTGAAGAGAAGAAGGTTAAAACCATTTGGCCTTGTTTGTTACCCTAAAATGTATCAAGAGATTGGAAACCTCTTGAGGTATTCTTACCTACTTTTTTTGGAGCTAATAGCCTCCAAACCTCCAAATCCACAAAAAGATTCCACTTGTACGGCCAAATTCTTGCCAAACCCAAAAACCCTTGTTTTAAACCAAAATCATGAGGGTTTATTGAATCTCCTACTTCCAAAACCTCCCAGACCTCAAAACCAACTTAGATACAACCCATTAGATTTGTACATGGGTGAAAATTCATAAAAAAAGATCACCCATACATATTTTTTTGAAACCTAGGCTTGAACCTCTCATTTCACATGTTTTCCTTCATAAAACTCTTGAGGACAACAACTATACCTTCTTTATTTCTCATCCTACTACATATTCATGCATCCTACAATTACAACAGTATCCATGGGGCCTCTTACACAAGCTACAGTAATCACAAAAAGTGTAAGAGCCCCTTTATATCATGTTTGGACTACAAAACCCTCAAAAACAAGGTAACCGGGTTGTATGCAAATAAATGAAGCTTTCTAACTCAAATCAAAGCCTTAAGCCCTCAAATCAGATTCAAATCAAAGCTAACACATATATTCATGACATGGAATTAATTTCACATCAAAATATGGTTGTATGTGACCATATAGTGCTACAAAATAGGAAAAATACTAAAATTTTGAAGAAAAACACATATTTTGGAATGTCAAGAGCTTGTATTTTAAATCCTCAACCATCAACAACCTTTACAATTATCACTTTATGAGGTGTAGGTTCTCCTGCACCACTACCCCATCTAAAATTTTATCACATTACAAAGCCACAATGTTTGTCCAAGATAAGCCAATTGAATCCTACCTTATGTGTCCTAGTAATCAAATTGGAGATGATCCTAAAAATGACATTGTGAAGGGTGATTGGTCTAAAAAATATAAACGACTTTGCAATTATTTCACTACTACGATCAATGTGTCATCTTTCATGAAATTTCCCAAAACACTGTTCATTATGATCATATGGAAATTTATAGGAGAGCTACAATAGTTGTAACATCATGAATTAAAATTAAACATTAAAAAGTACATCATGAATTAAATATGTAATGGCATAAAAATTAAAAACATCATGAATTAATTATGTAACCACATAAGTCAAATATAATTCTATCAAGAAATTAATATCAAATAGATAATACAATCGCATAACTCATACATTTCAATATCATTGATCTTCTTCTTCATTCAACTCTTTATCTGTATCATCTGATCCAGATTCGACATTGTAAGTATTGGTCATATCATCATCATCATCATTGATATCAGATTCGATAATGTCATCATCCACGCAGATATCATCTTCATGAACATTAACTCCTACATCATCATGATCTAGTTCCTCCTCTTCGACATCTTCATCAAGCACATCATCAACTAACTATTGATCCTGATCATCATCTACATCATCTTCTAGTTCTTCGGTATCTTCTTCTTCCACCATATTAAACTTTATCGTCCTTCCTCTTGGATCATGTCTAACAACATATGACCAACCCCTTTTACTTGGAACCTTTGAGTAAAATAACTACTCACATTGGCTTGGAAGAGCATAGGGCTCATTTCCAGCTCGCTCAAAATACCTTGTATTAACCATGGTAAATCCATTATCATGGTCAATAACAGTTCTCTCGAGATCATTTTCATTCAATCGTAGCCTATGCCATAGGACGACGAACATAAATAATTTGAAGGACTTAAATTCACACTCAAGTATATCATCCAAAATCCCATAGTATTGATTTTCTGAGACTTCTAGATGTATGTCGCGTCTAGATGAAACATTAGTCACCTGAAAGACTGCAGTTATCCTAGAATCACATTTTTTCTTCGTGTCATCCAACTTTTTGATTTGAAATTTATGACCATTGCACCACATAACCTTGTAATGTTTCACCTGCAATATGTCAAACATGTAAAAATTATTGCAATATCATCAGTTGATAAACATATTTATTCTTGGTCGAATGTATGCAAAGAAAAAAATATCAACATATATATACATCAATATAATTGAAAATAATTAAACAATATGGGTGATTAATATATTTATACATACCTGTTTATCTCTTAAACCATATGCTAAATCAATTTCCCTTAGTGTAACATTGTAATCTCCATTACGATGAGTTTGTTTAACCAATGAAGCCACACCTTCCCATGTTAATGCGAGACCAGATTGTTGACATTGTTCAATCCATATCGTCATCCAATCAAGATTGTTTGCGACGTACAAATATAGTGCATCCCACTCTCGACCAACTGTATCAAAAAAAATTGAAATTCACAAATGACGTATAATTAGTTAATTACCATGATATAAGACCTTAATTTATAATTGATGTATATTGAAGATTAATAATTAAATAAGTACAATATACATAAAAAACCAAATATAAAATGTATTCTAATTAATCTCCATGACCATCTTATAATAACCTGTCACTTTCCTTAATCTACCTTTCCCCATCAAGTACTCCCTTTCGAATTTGTTAATGGAGTTGGGATCCCAAATGTGATCTACATAGATATTTTTTGCAAACTTAAGAAGATATTTAGTAATGTACACCATGGTCTAGTATACCATATATCCCTCCACCATAGAGCCCTCAGGATGTGCTCTTTGTCTAACCAAAGCCTTCAAAAATTTCAAATGCCTCTCAACCATCCACATTGACCTTGTGTGTACAGGTCCACACAATTCAATCTCCTCACCTTGGTGTATGAGGTAGTATTCTTGTGCATTGAAAAATGTCAAAGGTAGACACTTTTTCATTTCACACATTAGACGAGGAATTTTTCTCTTCCAGTAATTTATATCTTCTTTATGGATTGCTTTAGATGACAACCATCTACAAGTGATTCAAGACACAAATATATTAACGAGATTTAACAAAAATATACAACAAATTGAACAAATATCGCTACTTACCTCATGTATTTTTCAAGATCATATATAACTTGCTTGACATTGTTGTTGAAGTTGTCTAGGAGAGATAGAGGTAGAACATACTGCAACAATTATAAAATGATCTTTTCATTATTTTTCCAAAAGTAGTAAACATAATACATTGAAAAGTGCATGCAGTATACAAATATATATAATATACTAGAATAATTACCTTAATGAAGGTATTCCAATCATGCATTTTCATCCCTAGCCCAAATTCACCTTTCTTTGTTATGATATTGTTTATGCTTGCAACAAATCCTGTGGGAAATTGAATTTTTCGTATGACTTGTTTTATAGCATTGCTTTGTTGCTCCATTAATAACCAAGGAAGGGAAATTATATTAATTTGGTCTCCATCACTATTTAATTGAATGAAATTTTTCATTGCATAATTGGCTTCCTGAATGTCACTAAAAATTTTCACAATATTTTCTTTGTCATGCCTTCCATCCAATATTTTCCATAACGTTTCTGTCATATTCTTTCCGATATGCATTGTATCAAAAAAATGAACAATTTGTAGCTTCTCATAGTAGGGAAACCTACTAAATTGTCTGGGATAACTTTTTAGTCCCTGTGGAAGCCAATCATTAATGCCTTGATGACCTTCATGAAACATATAAGTTAAACAAATTAACAACGACAATCATTGTTACAACATGAGTAAACACAACACAATATAAAAATATAAATTCAAAACATATCATATATGATAGATAAACAATTTGATCTGATGTATAAACTTGCGATTAATTCTATTATATTCCAACTTCCATAGGCAAGGTGTCATTCTTCATGATTTTTATGTAGTCTCTTCTTTCCCATTGAAAAAAAAAAAATTAGTAGTTCGATACTTATGATTTATGTGGAGGAAGTGCGTATACTCATCAAACACCTGCTTTCCTAAACTTGTTGAATGACGAGATTTCATCTTTGGACCACAAATTGGACATGCAAATTTTCCTTTTGTTTGAAGACCTACAAATCATATATAATTGGATTAAATATGTCAATTTTTATAATTATATATAATGAATAGATTATTTAAAAAACATGCATGATATCTACTTCATAAAATTAAATATCATTAAATTCATGCAGTTGAATGTTATACCATACCACAAAAATGTGTTATCCCTGGGATATCACGAATTGTCCATACAAGCATTGCATAGAATTGAAATTGTATTTGTCCTATTGGTCTAGATACGTCATACATAGTGACACCATTCCATAACTTTAGTAACTCATTGATAAGAGGCTCGATATATACATTCATATCTTTAACTTGGTACTTAGCTAGTTGAATAAACATAAAAATTACATAATTATTATAACCATTTTACTGCAATATATATAAATTAATGTACATGACTATTAAATGAAAAAAATATAAGTCATTATGCAACAAATAAGACAAATGAGATGCTACTACGTTAAAGAAAATTGATTTAAACAAATACCTAGAAAAATAATTGCCAAAATTATGTGCTCCCTCTTTATTGACATCCGTGGAGGAATTTTATTGTTGATAACAAAAATAGGCCACATCGAGTAAGTAGATCTCAGCTCTCCAAATGGATTGACACCGTCTGCTTCCAATGAAAGCCTGAGATTATGAGGTTCTTCTTTAAAGTGTGGCCATTTTTCCTCCATGTCCCTAAATGCATAACCATCTACATGCATTCAAAGAATGTCATCTCCACTTCTATTCTGTGCATGGTAATCCATAAATTGCATGAAGCTTTCATACCTAAATAATTGTTGCATACATGGAATAATGGGAATATAATGAAGAACCTTGCGAGGCACCTTTTTTGTTAGTTGATCTATTCAATATCTACTAATATGACATTCCGGGAATTCTGTTGCAAATTCATGTTGTTTATGATATATAATATGATCATTGGGACATGCATCTACTGCTTGATACTCCATTCCAATATCTTTCATAATGCCAGATAAATCTTGGTATGGGAAAGGTAAAATATTTGATGGTGGTAACAAAAATTCACCAATCAATCTACAACAAAAAAATAATTTGTTAATATAAATAATATTAATGGTACATATTTCATCCTTTATTTACTATTGATGAACTAACAACAATTAAAATAGATGAAAAAATATGACATATATGACACACCTTAACATCCATGAGATTGCTATGTTGGATAAACCATTCATAACCTTCAAGTTCACCAGCAATAATACAACAAAGAGAAGAGTTGTTTGGGAGCCTTCATAAAGGGGCTCATATGCCTTCTCAAGTACAGGTAAATCATGAACATCATCGAAGTCATCTCGATCAAATGATCAGCTATGCCACTAAATGTGTCATGGATCAATGTATTTGTACCATCATCTTCAACTATGTTTTTTGGCACATTATCATCTTCTTCCATAGGATCATTAACTTCATCTTCAATATTCATAGCTCCATGTTCCTCTGCCTGCAAAACTACATTCTCCGAGTCATGATAATCCATATCATGTGCCCTAGGGCGCCCCACCTTTATAATAATGATAGACACAAATAAACCATGATCATGATCAATTGATTATATATATATATATATATATATATATATATATATATATATATATATAATGTTAAAACAATATAAACATTTACAAATTCAATCAATATAAACACATGTAATGAACAACTTACCAATGGACAATAATCATGCCTCCCTTCAATGTGACCATGCTGCCTACAATGTTTCTCAGCTGTTGTGGTTAAAATTATTCTCGTCTTTAAGCCCTTGGAATTATTTCAAGGACAAAAACATTTCCCATCACCCTTTCTTTTCAATCTAGCCCATAATCTATCAAGTGACTCTTCATTTTGTTCTCGACTAATATTATCTAGCATGATTTTTCTTTACCAAGCTTGAATATTTAGATCTACAAAAAATATCAAACTCACACTCCAATAATTTTTAATCATAGATAGGTAACAAAATCTAATAATTCTGATATTTTACACCAAAAAAATTCGGTATGCAACCACCCCTGCAAAAGAAAAGATAGTCTGAAGTTAATGACCCCAAAAAACACTTTAAAATGCTAATTCCAGAAATTATTAAATTTTGATTTTACTATGATTTCCAACTGTTAGACTCCTAAAATCAGAATATTGAACTTGCACAACAAAATCTCGAAATGAAATTTTGAAAATGCACAAGTCTAAAAATGAAATATGATGAGATGTTGCTTTAAAATATGATTTTCAAACCTAGAAGTACAAACCTAACTTCAAAAATGAATTCTGGAAATAAAATAGTATGGCATAATAAAGAGTTTCATTTGAAGTGGACCACCTTATTATATGCCTTGATAAAGTTAAAATATCTATGAATTTTATCTACAATATAGCTTGAATAGTCATCAATCTTATTCACATCCCTACTTTGAATATCAATAGGCAACACCATTAGATGGCCTCCTTGAAAGTTCAATTCATTAAGGTAATAATGAAAGGGTCTTCTTTAATGATTACATCCATCTGACAAAAAATAGTGTATGGCTGAATAAGGATGATATCATTTTGAAAGACTAAAATGATTGTTGAGACCGATCCTAACATATTTATGTTGAATACAATACATACAAACAATCTTGTATAGACCTTCACTTCCACACTCTTGAAAAAAATGTTTTGTAAGGACAACACTTCATTTGCCTAGTTTTGTAGGTTAAGCTAAATCTTGCTCTCACAAGCAACTTCAAATGTCTCGTACACTTCCATCTACTTATGAAGCAAGCCTCTATCTAAATTGACTTCACCATTACAATAGTGCTTCAAAATATCATAGGCCATCCTCTGGTTCTATATGTCAAATCTATTGCCATTTGTATTGAATTTTCATCCATCCATGTAATTCATGTCTTTGGTTACAATGTTTATTCTAGAATCCATATACAACTTCCTCCCTCCTATTGACATAGAATCAGTATGGAATACAATCTTGACTTTTAAGATAAATATTAAAAATTGGTTAGAGCTTATACTATGCAAAGGATAATAAGAATAAACCATAACCTTATCAGCAATTGAAATAGATAAGGGGTCACTCTATTCCACACATATTCACATAGACAATGAACATGATATTTGGGGTTCCTACTCTTACTATTTTTCTATTTATTTATATAATAATAAGGTTACACTACAATATTTGTGTTCTCTCTTTATCTAATCTAACTCCTATTTCCTCTGATACATTCAATAATACTAGTATTGTGCTTCCTGTAAGAACATTATATAATGGCTGAATGAAAACAATGTTCAATTCCATGAGGCCCAAATGATATTCATGCATTGGTCTTGAAATGTCATCAAACTGAGACTAGTCATTGTTATATAGTATCAAAGTTTCATTGATACTATTGGTTAGTATGATTTCCCATGTGAATTGATTCAAGATTGATAACCTATATATTCATAGGGTCCAATCATTATGTTTGACAGTGTATAGGCTAGTTTACTGTCCAATGCTATTTGCAAAATAAAATATAGTAAAATATAAAACAACAATCTTTTCTATCTACTCCACTGTAAATAATAAAGACTATAGATATTTCCTTCCAATTTGAGTGTTGGAAGTCTTTATTATTTACAATGGAGTAGATAAAAAAGATCAATGTTTTATATTTTAATATATTTTATTTTTCATTGTATTTGATCAACCAATATAGTTTGATGATGATTCTTTGACTAGTGCTACAATATTAGTATCTCGGGGTATTATATATGTAGATATTAACTATATTTGTATGATGCTTGACGTTATACCCATGTCCACTAGTTATCACCATAATTGTTATTATTATGTATATGAAATATAGGGATACTATAGAGGTAATGAGCAATGAGCAAAGAGAAAATATTTAAGGAAATGGACTTCAAAGAAAGGCATGACACTTTACTATAGATTCCCAAAAGGAGATCACAGTCATGACTATTCAAATAAAAAATGATTAGTCCATGTCATAACCATGAAGGGGGCATTGAAATTAATAATAACAGTGATAGGGTAATATGATGAACTTTTAAAGATACATAAAGAAAAGTAACTGAGCAGTCAAGAGGGCTTTTAAAACATCATAAATCTTGTCAAGGGTTCATTTTATTCATAGTAGTATGGTAAAATAATAAATATTTCCATCTCACAAAGTTTCAAAAGAGGACAACCTACAAGTGTATTAAGGAGTGCATGGACAATATCTCAAGGAGCTACCACAATTAATTTCTTCAAGTGTTATGCAAGGCCATTGAAATCAAATGAATAAACTCATGCATAACCTAAAAGACAAAGGATAGTCATGTTTCTAGAGGGGAGGTATCACAAAGGATATGGGATCACTTTCAACAGAGATGTGATGCACTTTTACATTTTTTATTTTTTTTTTCCTAATAAGGTCAAATACTTTATTTTAGTGTCTGAATCTACCACATAGAGATTAAATATGCTTATTCTCAAATAAAGTTGAATTATATAGCCAATAGTCAAATGCCTCCCTTAACATAAAGGACTATCTAAATTACTAAGGAATTTTATATCCTTTATAAGAGATTGCTTTTAAATAGTTAAAAACTTGAGAGGGTAATACACAGGTTGCAAGGAAAGTTACAAATTTATCATTGTTGGGAAATCATGTCTCAATTTCCAATTTGTGCCTCTACCTTATTCGGACTTGGAAAAAAAATTCTTTCTCACCCTTTATCGCTTTACTGCGGTAGTCTGGTCTGCCCCTGGTGGTATCGCGGTGACAGGCTTGGCGGTTACTACCTTATCATGCGTAGTGAGTTTACTCACTGTGTTGGTCATGATAGGTGGCTTGTCACCTGCCTCACTGGTCACCACCTTATCATGGTCGGTGAAGGCCTTCACCGTAGTGGCCATGGTGAAGCTACCAGAGGTTTGGTCGGTGGTTACCACCCCACCATGGGTGGTGAGTTTTCTCACCGTGGTGGCCGCAGTGCGACCACGAGAAGTGCGCTTGGCAGTTACCACTCCACCACGGACGATGAGCTTGCTCACCACGATAGCTACAATAAGACCACCAATAGTCTGGTCGGTAGTCACTGCCTTATCACAGGGTGGCCTAGCGGCCTCCGTAGTAGCATAATTTGACTACCAGCGGTCTGTCAAACTGCATACCACCATACCGTGGTCAGGTCAATTAGACTCACCAGTAGTGTGGTAGATGGTGAGGTGAGCTCGAATGAGCTCACCGCCATACCATGACTAGGTCATGTGGACTCGGCGGTAGCACAGTGGAGACAAGGAAATCTTAGATGAGTTCAGACTGAGTTTGACCGAGTTGGACTCGGATTTAAAGAGTGACAGTGAATGGAAAATGGACACATGGTAGATTGACAACAATATGATAGGTCGAATGCCAAAAATAGAAAAGGCAGTTATTGCAGGCCAATTTCAAGTGATGATAGGAAGCTGATTTGGGTGGTGAAATAAATGCCTGGGAAGCCTGATGCAAAAGAAGATCGGATTAGATCGGATTGACTACTTGATTGATCAATGCATGAGCTTGAAGTCAGTGATTGGTTGGAACATTGAATTTTATGTATGACTTTGTCAATTGAATACAATATTTTATGTAAACCAAAAGGTAACGGTTTTGGTATGTAAGTCGAGTGCAAGTAAATGCATATAAGTAGTGTGTTTTCATTATATACTTTGAGAGAAGTATTGTAATGGTGGGTTATATAACTTGAAGTTGTTGTGAGCTGATAAGAGAGGAAAAAACTGATATTGTATGTAATCGATTATTACTTTAATACAATTGTTCTTACTTGGTGTGGTGGGGTTTTTACCTAAAAAGGTTTTCCGATGTAAATATTGTGTTATCTGTGAATGCTCATAATCTGTTATCTCTTTTATGTTGTATTTTTTTCATCTCAAGTAGTTTTAAGAATCTATAAGAATCATTTTTTGCTTCTCTCCCCTATTGTATTAGTGTTAAGGGAAATTATTCTGCATTGTTGGGTCATTAGATCCATCCCTGTTTTCCCTTCAAGTGGTATCAGAGCCTGGCCCGTTTTATTATCCTTGAGAGAAAGCTCAATTTTTTGTGCTAATACTATTTTAGGTGGAGTCTTGCATTGTTAAAACTTGTTTCTATTTGAGATGGTGAGTACATCAGGTAGAGTAGATATTGAAAATTTTAATGCCAGCAACTTTGAGTTATGGAAACTAAAAATGGAAGACTTGTTGGTGGATAGAGACATCTGGTTAGCAGTGTCTAGAACTAAACCAAAAAGTATGATGAAAGAGGCTTGGGAGATTGTTGATAGAAAAGAAAGAGGTCTGATAAGACTGAGTCTAGCCAATTATGTGCTCTTGACCATCCATGAGGAGTAGTCTGTAGCTTCATTGTGGAAGAAGCTGGGTGATATTTATCAAGAAAAGTCTTTGGTAAATAATTTATTCCTCAGGAAGAAGTTGTAGTCCTTGATAATGGAAAAAGGTGCATCTGTTGCAGACTATCTGAACTCATTTAACATGAGTGTTACTCAGCTAGCATCTGTAGGTGTAAAGACTGATGAGGGGGGTCATTGCATGCTCTTGTTGTGTTCATTACCTAATAGTTGGGATCATCTAGTGATGGCTATTGGAAGCACAACCAATGCATTCAAGATGGATGAAGTGGTTGCTTCGCTTTTGTCTAAAGAAATGCAAAGGAAGTCTTCTGAGATGGCCAAAGAGGCTCTTGTTGTTCGAGGTAGACCAAAGGAGAAAGGCAAGAAGAAGGACAAGAAGTCAAAATCTAAATCTACGGGGAGATCAAAGTCTCTTGGTAAAACTTTCAAGGTGAGATGCTGGAACTGTGGGCAACCTAGTCATATCCAGAAGGACTGTAAGGAGAAGAAGAAGAAGAATGCTTCTGATAATGAATCTTCTCAAAGTGATGTAGATGCCTTCATTGTAGCAACCTTGACAACTTAGACATTAGATGATGTCTGACTAGTTGAATCAGGTGTGTCCTTTCACATGACATCTAATAGAGAATGGTTCTCTAAATATGGGAAGTATGATTGTGGAAAGGTGTACTTGGCAAGTGATTCAATGCTAGAGATAGTTGGCAGAGGAAGAGTTAGAATTCAGTTTCCTAATAGAAGATTCGAAGGGATTGGTGGTGTACTCCACATTCTAGGTCTGGCTCGAAATCTTCTTTTTGTCAATAAGTTAAATGATGCTGGTGTAGAAGTTTCCTTCTCTAGTAGAGGTTGCAAAATGGCTAGAGGTTCAATGGTGCTTGCTAAGGGTGTTCGTACTAGCACTTTGTATAAGTTGGATGCATGTCTTGTTCAATGTAATAGTGTCTCTATAATGTCAAGAAAAGTTTTCCTTGAAGAGAAAGATGAAGACACTTCTCTATCTGCAAATGCTTTGGAGGTAAAAATTCCAACTAAGAAGACTACATTGTGGCATCATAGACTAGGTCACATAGGTGATAAAGGTTTAAAAACCTTGAAGAATAAAAATATTATAGAAGGGCTTGATGATTGTAACCTTGAGTTTGATTTTTGTGAACATTGTATCTATGAAAAACAACACCGTGTTTCATTTTACTCTAGTCCTCATAAATCTTCTGGTATACTGGATTATGTTCATTTTGATGTGTTTCATCTAGTTAATGTTCCTTCGTTATTGAATTCTAGATATTATGTTTCTTTTATTGATGATTGTTCAAGAAGGGAATTTGTATACTTTCTTAAAAGTAAATCAGAAGTGTTCAGTTGGTTTAAAGAATTTAAATCTTTGGTAGAGAATCAGACTGGAAGGAAAATTAAATGTTTGAGGACATAAATTGGTGGTGAATTTTTTATGCAGATTTTGAAAGGTATTGTACAGATCATTCAATTAAAAGGAATAATACAATGCCTTACACTCCACAACAAAATGGAGTTTCTGAAAGGCTGAACAAGATGCTAATGGAAAAGGCAAGGAGTATGTTGAGTAGTGTTTGTCTAGAGTAGAATTTATGGGCTAAGGCAGTGGCTACAACATGTTATCTAATAAACTGATCTACTTGCTCTACTCTTATTGATAGGACACCTTTGAAAGCATGGTCTGGTAAGAAGCCCTCTCTGAGGCATGTTCGTGTCTTTGGTTGTGAGGCATATGTTTATGTGCAAAATGAAAAGAGATCTAAATTAGATAATAAGGTTGTCAAATTTATTCTCATCATCTATGGAGTTGGTGTGAAGGGATACAAGCTTTAGAACCCTGTTACTGAGAAGGTTCTATACAATAGAAGCATGATATTTCATGAGCTGAAACCTTCAATAAGTGATCAATAGCTTGAGATAGATCAGAGTGACAAGAAGAAGGATGCAGTTGAGATTCCCCAAACTCCAGAAAGGGAAGAGCTACATGGTGTACCTGAGATTGAGGAGAGCTCAAGAAGCTCTAGAAGTTTTGATGATGAAGAACCACAACCTCAGCCTATAAGAAGATCTACACAAGAAAAAAAGGCAATCTGAAAGGTACGGTTTCTCTATGTTAGATTCGAACTATGCCTATGCTTTAATTACTAGCAATGACGAGCCTAGGACTGTGAAAGAAGCAATCAGCATGACTGATTCAAATTCTTAGTTGGAAGCCATAAATGAAGAGATGGATTCATTGAAGAAGAATGAAACCTAGGATTTGGTACCACTGCCTAAAGGGAAAAAGCCTGTTGGCTGTAAGTGGATATTCAAAAAGAAGATAGGTCTTGATGGTAGTGTTGAGAAGTACAAGGCACAACTGGTTGCAAAGGGATTTTCCCAAATTGAGGGAATTGATTATGGAGAGAATTTTTCCCCTGTAGAAAATCTAACATCTATCAGATTTCTATGGTCATTGGTAGCTATGTATGATTTTGAAATTGAACAGATGGATGTGAAGACAGTGTTTCTCCATGGTGAGTTGGAAGAAGAAATTTATATGTCCTAGCCTGAGCATTTCGTTGTGAAAGATAAACAAAATCTGGTCTGTAAGTTAAATAAATCTCTATATGGTTTGAAGTAGTCTCCTAGGATGTGGTACCAAAAATTTAACACATTTGTGTTAGCTATGGGATTTGTACGATCAAAATTTGATCATTGTGTTTATCATAAGTCTGAAAATGATTGTGTGCTTGTTATTACACTGTACAAGGATGATATGTTATTCATAGGAAATAGCAAGACTATGATTTTTGATCTTAAATCTCAGTTGTCAGCAAAGTTCAAAATGAAAGATCTTGGTGCAGCAAGGTACATTCTAGGAATGGAGATAACCAGGGACAAAACAAGCAGAAAGCTTTGGGTAAGTTAGAGTAAGTATGTGAACACCATTCTAACGAGATTTGGTATGAACGATTGCAAGCAGTTAGTTGTTCCAATTATGTAGGGAATGAAACTATCTATTGAAGATAGTCCAAAATCTACTACTGAGATGGAGGACATGACCAGTGTGCCCTATGCAAGTGTTGTTGGCAGTTTGATGTATGTTATGGTCTGTACAAGACCAGACATTGCCCAAGCAGTGGGAGTTCTAAGTCATTTTATGGAAAATCTAGGAAGATCACATTGGGATGCTATGAAGAGAGTATTCAGGTATTTGAAGGGGACTTCAGATTATGCTCTATGTTACCATGGCAATTTGGTTGCATCACAGAGGACTCTCAATATTCAAGGATATGTTGATTCTAATTGGGTAGGGGACATTGACAACAGAAGATCCACCAGTGGATACATGTTCATGCTTAATGGTGGAGCAATCAGTTGGATGAGCAAGTGATAGGTTGTAGTTGCTTTATCCATGATAGAAGTAGAGTACATGGCTGCAACTCACGCCTACAAGGAAGCAGTTTAGCTGAGGCATTTTTGTTTAGACTAGTTTTATGCAGGGCAGATCACTATTTGTTATGACAGTTAGAGTGCCATTTGTTTGGCAAAGAATCTGACCTTCCATGCCAGGAAAAAACACATTGATGTGCAGTTTCACTTCATGAGGGACATGGTGGAAGATGGAAGAGTCTGTCTTGAAAAGGTCGACACTTTGAAGAATGTTGCAGATGCTTTGACAAAGCTCGTGAGAAAAGATAAGTTCAAATGGTGCACAGAATCGATGGGCCTTGGGGCCTATGACTGTTAGTGAATTTTTGAAGTCATGAGGAAGCTGAAAATATTTGCCAAGTGGGAGCTTGTTGGGAAATCGTGTCTCAATTTCCAATTTGTGCCTCTACCTTATTCAGACTGGGTGGAAATGTTCTTTCTCACCCTTTACCGCTTTACTGTGGTAGTCTGGTCTACCCCTAGTGGTACCATGGTGACAAGCTTGGTGATTATTGCCTTATCACACATAGTGAGTTTACTTACCATGGTGGTCATGGTAGGCGGCTTGCTGCCTGCCTTGCCAATCACCAGCTTACCATGGTCAACAAAGGCCTTCACCATGGTGGCCATAGTCAAGCCACCAGAGGTTTGGTCGGCGATTACCACCCCATCGCAGGCAGTGAGTTTGCTCACCGTGATGGCCACAGTGAGACCGCCAGTGGTGTGCCTAGTGGTTATTGCTCCACCATAGATGATGAGCTTTCTCACCACAGTGGTTGTGGTAAGACCGCTAGCATTCTGGCCGGTGGTCACCGCCCTATCATGGGGTGGCCTAGCAGCCTCTATGGTAGCACAATTTGACCGCCAATAGTCCCTTAGACTGCTTACCACCATAACGTGGTTAGGTCGATCGGACTCAGCGGTAGTGTGGTAGATGGCGAGGTGAGCTCGAACAAGGTCACCACCATACCGCGACTAGATCACATGGACTCAGCGGTAGCACGGTGGAGACAAGGAAAGCTCAGATGAGCTCAAATCGAGTTTGATCGAGTTGAACTCAGAGTCAAAGAGTGACAGGGAATGCAAAATGGACATGTGGCAGATTGATAGCAGTATGATTGGCCAAATGCCAAAAATAGCATAGGTAGTTATTGCAGGCCAATTTTAGGTGATGAAAGGAACCCGATTTGGGTGGTGAAATAAATGTATGGACAACCTGATGCAAAAGAAGATCAGATTGGATCGGATCGATTGCTTGATTGATCGATGCATGAACCTGAAGTCAGGGATTGGTTTGAACATTGAATGTGATGTATGACTTTGTCATTTGAATACAATATTTTAGGTAAACCAAAAGGTGGCAATTTTGGTATGTAAGTCAAGTGCAAGTAAATGCATGTAAGTAGTGTGTTTTCATTATATACTTTGAGAGAAGTATTGTAATGGTGGGTTATATAACTTGAAGCTGATGTGAGCTGATTAGAGAGGAAGGACTGATATTGTATGTAATCGATTATTACTGTAATACAATTTTTCTTGCTTGGTGTGGTGGTTTTTTTACCTAAAAAGGTTTTCCCACGTAAATACTATGTTATTTGTGAATGCTCATAATCTGTTATCTCTTTTATGTTGTATGTTTTTCATCTCAAGTAGTTTTAAGAATCTATAAGAATCAATTTTTGCTTCTGTCCCCTATTATATTAGTGTTAAGGAAATGTATTCCACACTGTTGGGTCATTAGATCCATCCCTTTTTTTTCTTCAATCATAACTGGCCCAATCCAAAAGGAAAAAATTAAGCATGGAAAAGCATGAGTAGGTTGACCAGCTTCACTAAAATCATAAGTTATTTTTTATAACATCTTACCTGGATATTACTTGATAAGGTAAGGAGTGCTCTTTTCCACTCAGTTTCATATGGTGGCATATCTACACACAAATCACCAAATTGTCAAATAACTAAATAAATTGTATTACTTAATAAATTTGTTACAACATGCCATTCATGTCAAAATAAACTCTTCTTACCACAAAAAGTTTGGTTTCCAATTTGGCAGGTTCATCTTTTGATTCTTGTACCAATTTCTGAAGGAATTTGGCAGCTTATACTTCTACATGAGGAGACAATTTCATCTTGTAAACTGTTCCAAATTACAAAACAAATAGAAATCATATAATCTACATGATAGTTATAGCTTGCTAGATGTTTGGCAACATCTAAAAAGTTTAAGTGAACTAAGAAAAATAGAGAGGCCTTGACCTTCTTTTTTTCATTTTTTAGTTTGTTGCTCTAAATATCTCACAATATTTACAATTTGGCTTCTTTCTTTCTTTTTTGTTCAAATAAAAAATAAATAAATTTCTATAGATTCAAGTCAAATTCAAGAACTTCAAGTAACAGTTATACCATAACTACTTTTATAAGACACTAGCATCTAAGGTCTAAAATCTATTTCTGAAACATGGCAAAGGGAAAAATACATCTTTATGAAATAGTCTTCAAAAATATCATAGCTAAATGGCTCTAACTATCCACTATCAAACATTCCCAATTCTTTGTTCAACCCTCTAGGCCTAAATCTTTACAGCTATTTCACTCTGTAGCTATCTCTATGCCTTTGATATTATCTAGTTATGGCTCCCAAGTCTATTGAAATTTTATCATTAGGGTTAAAATTGAAACCTTGCAAATATAATATTTGTCCAAATCCATCAAGAATTTTCCATTAGTTATAAACAATTCCCTTAAAAATAATTTGTGAAGTCAGGTCTAAAATCTGGAAATGAAATTCTCAAAATGCACAAGACTAAAAATGAAATCTGATGAGATGTTTCTTTAAAATATGATTTTCAAATCTGGAAGTACAAATCTGTCTTCACAAATGAATTCTGGAAAAAGACAATGACTACCCTCAACCTAGTGATATCTTCTTGAGTTTTTTCTGATTTTTCCCAAGAAAATTGTCGAGCAAAACACTATCGCAATAAATAGTCAAGCTCATTTTAATGTATGTCGGCCACATTTTAACTGTGCAAATCCGTTGAAATTTTGGTGAAAGATCTTCATCGAAACTTCGACGGAAAATAAGGTTCGTCGAAATTCTGACAAACATTGGGATAAAATTTTTTAAAAATGAAAATTTTGCACAAGTGCCTGACGATACATCTGATTATATAGCTTTCGTCCGAAACTTTCATCGGATTTTGCAATCAAATGAGTTAGTGCCTTATGATAAGTCGAAAATCCACAAGGCAACTTTGTCTTTCAGCAAATACTCATATAGGAAATGGGAGTTGTTCAAGACATGTTTTGACCGAGAATGACTACTTATCAAGTAAAATTCATTTCATTTGTGCATTGTAACTCAAATTTTCAATCTTGTGACTGAAAATAAAATTTTTAATACTCTATTTCTAATAATTTTTCAAGCAAGATAGATTGATATCTAAAACTTGTGCAAGCTGCAAGAACACCTTTCTTTTAATAAAGTTCAACAATTTTTCCTCCGCAATGGTTGTCTTATTGTGTGTAATTGATAATTGATGTGTATTTATATGTGTTATGTTTAAATCCTCAAATACCAGTCAATTAAAATGACTGAATATACTAGTAATTTATGTCAATTAATAATTGAATTGACTAAATATACTACCAATTGATAGAAATTAGTGAACAGTGAATAAATATAACTAAATATATGACTAGTGAAATCAGTGAATAAAAATGATTAAATATACTACCAAATTGATCAAAATGATGATTAAAATTAATGACTAAATACACTACCAATGGAAAGAAATCAGTGAATAAAAATGACTAAATAAGTGACTAGTTAACAATAATCAATGACTAAATATACTACTAAATCGATCAATCAAAACAGCCAATAAATGACTAAAAATGGTTTAGTCATCAATTTGGTCGCGTTATAAATGACTGTAATAAACTCATAATGGTCGTGTGACCATGTTTATTCATTTATAAGAAATTTTTAGTAGTTTTTTTAGTCATATATATTGCTATTTCTATACTAGTGAACACTTTTCACTTAGGGAGATCAATTCCACCTCCTCTTATTGAGAGTAATCGCAACCACTAGGGCTGCAAACATAATTTTAATTATCCTGACTACTTGGATAGGAAAACTTCTCATCCGGTTTCATATTTACATCTGCAACACTAATGTGGTCACCATGAAGACTTGAAGCTTTAGAATCAACAAAAAATTCTATTGCATTTTCAAAATTAGTAGATGAGAAAATACTTTAAGTATCATCTGCATCATTGCAACCTTCATCTAATACAAAAAATTGGCTTCCTATTTCCATATTTTCAAAGAAAATAGGGGTATCTTCACATGTTTCATTCATCTCGTCATGTCTTACATCTTGACTATCGTGGCTGTCATTTTCATCTACATATATTATCTCTATGGGTTGAATAGAAAAAAAATCCTCATCACTAGATGATGCATTATCATTATATTTTTCTATACCATCTAGATCTATTTGATGAAGTCTGGAAAAGATAACATCACATGGGTATGTGGAAGAGCATCATGGAAAAAATAAGCCCTTAAGTGGCAATGAAAATTCAAAAAATCAGAGTTAGGCAACTTGACATAAAAATTTGAATAAGTTATCTATATTATTTCAAAAATATGTAACAATATAATTTGTAGTAAATTGAATGTAGTTTCTAAACTACTAGGTTTATTTTTTTTTAAATAAAATCTATTTGGTTAAAATTTGAAATTTCAATGTAGTAGTACTTAAATTTCAAGGAAAAAATAAGAAGTAGGTGTTTGTCTGACCACCCTAAGCACAATAAAATGATAATATTTTTTTATAAGATTTTAGATATAAGTAGAGGAATCATGTCCCGATGTGATGCATATTTTTTTGTAATTTGTTTCCAAGTAAATATTTAAATATGAATTTTTTATTACAACTTTTACAAAATATAAAAATTTGTATGTCTAACCACCTTAACTTGGTCAAAACTTCATGAAATTCAATTTTTTTTTTTAATCCTATAGTATGTGAAGCATAGAATGTGATGCATGTTTCAGATTCAAAAAATGTTATACCGTTTGAAAGCTATAAATGTTTTTCAATCATCCTATCAATTAGGACTTTAGTCATAATTCAAATAGAAAATAAATAATAATAATCTATTAAATTTAGAGTAAAGCATAATTAATATTGGTGGAGATCTGAGAATCTCCTCTAAAAACCCTTTTCATTTTATCAATTTTGGGTTAAAAAAAAGTTTTCAGCCACATGGGCCATCATATCACTTACATATCACCACTTTTTGGCCCATCATGATCCTGCACATACCCACATAGTCTAGTTAGTAAATGACTTCCATATTTCTCTATCATTTCTTCAATCACTGAAATACATTTATATAAGTTCTCAAGGTTAGGGGGCTTGAACTGAACTAGCATGGTACTTAGACTTGGCTCAAGTTTGGCACAAACAAAATCAATACATAGTGATTCATCAGGTCTATGTAAAACTAGCATAACAAAAGAAGTTTCCATGAATCTATTATAAAAATAATAAAAGGATTCACCCTCAAATCTTCTTATATCATACAATGCATCAATAGGTAACTCTTGTTCAACTACAGGCTCATATTCTTCTTCAAAATCTTCTTGAATGGGCATAAATCTCTTGTTAGATAAGCATTCATTACTCATTTCACCAAACTGATCCATGAATAATATCTTAAGCTCTTGCCATGAACATATGGAATGCATTGGTAAACTAGAAATCCAATATTCAACAATATTTTCTGAAGTTCTCACAAAAAACTTCATGATCTAGCATCCTCTTCTTCTATTTGATAGTCCTCCATCAAATCAATGAAATTTTGTAAATGTTGTGATGCTGACTTGTCAAGATCTCCTGTAAACTTAGGAAAATATTCATTAATTCTTCTTGGGACAAAGTGTGGATAACCTTGGATTTTACTGAAGTCCAGAGAGTTATATCATTCACTAGTGAACACCTTTCTTTGAGGACATGACTGTGTTTTAGGCATGACATTAAAGCTTGTAAAGGGAAAACTAGAATAGCCATCCATATTTTCAAATAATAATTTATTCCCTCTACAACTAGTTCCTTCTTAATATCCATTTCAAAATATCCTACTTTCTCATTTCCCTTTTCTACTAGTAACTCAAAGTACTAGATAAGGGACAATATTTACTAGAACCTTTGTTGCAAACTTTCATACAAAAATGTTGCAATAGAAAAATACCTAAGAATTGTGGAAACCAACTCTTCAGATGATGTTGAATATTATGTAGAGTCACCACCTCTTTGAAAGAGGAAGAGACCTTGAAGTAACAAAAAGTTTCTTTCAAGATCTAAGTATTTTTGGGTTCTCTCCACCTACAAAGCACCAGACTTCAAGAATACACCAAAAATGTTGCAACAATATCCTTCTTCAAGTATGCAGGTCCTTGGATCATCTGACCTGAAAATTCAGACTAGAAAACTTATTGACTCTTTTCAAATGGATAATACTAGAGCTAATCACCAATAGAGTCACCAATCTATTGGTGTTTTTTCCAACTGAACCTTGGAAATCCTCTAAAGGTGTGCCATGCCTTATGCTTAAGAATTTCAAGATTAGTGGCCAATGAATAGGAGATTGATATTAAACCTTTCTCCCCTACACTTCAAGCTCTGTGAAACTTGGGAGGGTGATCCCTACAACGTAATTATCAATAATCTTGTGTAAAAGTATCAAATACACTATAATTAATAGATAATTCTCATTTAATTGTTTCATAGATAAAATACCCTAAAGGTTTGGTTGACCTTCATGATAATGTCTAACTTAAACATGAGAAATATTATACATTAAGCTCAACACAAAATCACACTAAGATATGATATTAAAGTTCATTTTAAAATGTAGATGCCATAGAAGATCTTAGAAAACTACAACATTACAAGACCAATGCCTAATCCCAAGGTGGAGTCATTTAAACCATGAAATTGAAAATGCACCACAACATTATCTATATCATGACCATGCCTATCAATGATGTCTTAAATCATCAATACCAAAGACTTAACCAAAAATTCTTAGTAATCCCTGCATACAATTTAACAAACCTTCATTCGTGTTAATACAATTTAACTTACTCCTTGAATAAGTGTAATAACAGTGAAAAAAATTTAGGGAAAGACAACAAGATAAACAACAAAAACACTTGATTTCTTCTATTTAAAACTTATGCAATGTATACAGTGGATAAAACTGGCCCATAATATCTTGTCATTTATTTATTAAAAATGAAATTGTTGTAATTATTTTTACCATTACAGGAATTAGAGAACTCCTAGAACCTAAAATAGACACCTATTATATTACAAAATTGTTATAGGATTTCTCCTCATGAGACAAAACTATGAGCAACCTCGTTGTAATTGGAAAAGAAATTTCATTTAAGGGAATGAAGAAACCCTAAATGGAAATCCAATTTGACATCTAGCACAAGGAAAGCCTTTGGATCAACAACTACCTCTTCTTCGAAGAATGCCTTCAATGTTCTTTATTTCCTGCCTCTTGCTTGTTCTTCTTCACCCTGCAATTGAAAATTGTTTATCTCGTCAAAGCCTTCACTTTTCCTTATCGGGATGTAAAAATCCCCATTTACCCATGCATTCCATTTTACTCACATCCTCACCATCAAAATCCCTTCAAACAATTCCATGTAGACTCACCTTATCCTCGCCTTGCGAACCTAGATCAAACTACATGGACATCTTCCTGCTATTGATCACCTCCTCGATAGTTCATTGCCAACTAACCATCTCTCATCGCTAAAGCAATAGGAAAATAAGAATCTTTATAGCTATGGGTGATGAAGAAAAAGGGCCATCACACTATCGCTGAAGTCACCATTCTCGATCAAATGAAATGGCGATAAGAAAAACCCAACGATGCAATAATATTAACCTCCCATTGATCATCGCCATTTGGTTTCACCACATACAAGTCACACATTAGTGACGAGATCAAAGTGGTGATGACACTTGACTCCGCCACATGGAAGATTCCCGCTCACCTACTTGGTGAAGAACAAGTTGGTGAGCCCCTTTGTAGGCTGGTAGAGAGAGGTTGGAATTGATCCACATCATCCCATTTCAACTACAGTCATTGATCACTCTTACCCACACCACTGACACCCAACATTTCCTAATCAATTTCCCATCATTGAAGTGATTTTAAAATGAAACATAAAACAACAACAGATGATGAATAAAACATGCCATCGCTCCATCACCAAAATCAACATAAAAATGAAAGAGCCATCAATGATAGGTGATACAAATAGGATACCACAAGGAAAAAGGGGGAAATGAAAACAACAGTTAGGTTTTTTGAATAAATGGAGAATAAAATCCTCAACCAAAATCTAAACCAATAAATTAGAAGACCAAAATTCTAGAATGCAACACCAAAATTTCAAAAAAAATTGAGAGCTCCATCACATTCTTCTATTGGTTTTATCTTATCTCGGTCTACTATTCCATCTTCTAAAATGATGTACCCAAGATAATTTATTTCATTTTCAAAGAATATAAATTTTGATAATTTTCCATATAGACTATGTTCTCTCAACCTTTTTACAACTAACTAAAGGTATGCTAAGTGTCCTTCCTCGCTTTCAAAATCAATTAAGATATCATCTAAAATAACCAAGACAATTTTTTCCAAGTAATTGTTGAACACACTATTTATTAAGTTCATAAAGGTAGTAGGAGAATGTCACACCAAAGGGTACAATTATAAATTCATAGTGCCTATACCTTGTTCTAAATTTTTTCTTTGGAATATATTCTTCCTTTATCTTGAGTTGATGATACCTTGAATGAAGGTCTATTTTAAAAAACATAGTTTCTACTTTCATTTACTCAAAGAGGTCCTCAATGTGTGGAAAATGGTACCTATTCTTTATTGTGACCTTATTTAACATTGTACATGTTGGTTGTTTTTACTGTAACCAAGTTTATCTTCTATTCTACATATAGAATTGCCAATCTAATCGAGGGCAGCTCGAAGGACCTGGACCACCTGACGAGGATTTTAACAATAAACCTCCTACACTTCGGGCTCTGAAAAACCTAGGAGGCTGGTCCCTATAATGTTTTTATAATCTCTGGATTGAACTTATAAACAATCATTAACAATTAATAGATAATCCCATTTAATAGCTCAACAGAATAGGATAATATCGAATTGAATTGGCTTTTCATCAGTAATATCAACTACTTGGAGAATGAGATGATTACAACAATATTTCACAACTTAAGATAGTCATTTAATTTGCAATTTGGTAGCAATCTCTAAGCATAGATAAATAGACACAAAACCTCACAAATACATACGGTTTAGACCAGTGCCATATACCATTGGGGAGTCAAGTTCACAAACATTTTAAATGCTATGACAGGTTCAAACACATAGCATATAAGATCTCCAACAACAATTTCCCTACAACATCATCAATTTATATCCTGACCCCATACTTCTTATCAAATCCCTTTATAAACATATCCATCTATAACTCCAATAAAGCATTTTAATTAATTCTTTGAATTAAAGCCAAAATGGAAGTCATACACACCACAACAGTGAGATGAACGCAATAACCCTTGATTATATTATTCAAAATTATGATACGCTTATACAAAGGAGAGACACGAGCTTGAAATGAATCATTATAACTCAAATTCTAGTACTGTTATGAAACATCAAACCTTCATAAACCCAAAATTCGACTACAGAATGACACAAAACCTAAATTGCATTTACATTGAAACAATCAGGCCTTACAAATTTCTCTGCAACTATGCCTAGACTCGACCTTGAAATATCTAACTTGCCAACCCTTATTTATGGCCTTGAAATCCTTCTTATAGAGAATGAAGGAGCAAACAAGCATTGGGCCAGAAAATACACATGTCACTGGTCAATTGGACTACCCTATGACCTTTCAAAAATATTATTACAATATCGAAGTCCTGGAGCATCTTCTTGTTAATTCCACTCATTAGGGAATAGCCACTACATTTTCCAAACCTAAAAACCTGCACCAAAAGCCACCATGGGGACAAAACCATAATTAGTTACAACTATAACCGCTGAGCTATTAGTTTCCTTTAGTAGACATTGTTTTACTCCTCTTTGGTTAAGTACTTTTCCACCCATTTCTGATACTCTTCATCTGTTGGCCAGTCAAAAATCACCACCTCATTCACCTTAGTATTGTAATGTGTAAATTTCACTGCAACTTGATTGGCTTCTCTTTCAAAAGACTCTAAGAATGTGCTAGTATTAATTATTTTATCCATGCTACTTACCAACAAGTCATAATCAGAATCATCACAAATCAATTTTATTTCTGAATTAATGATTTCTTCTGCCCTTTCCTGCCAATGTTGCATTCTTTTAACATTTCCTTGTGCATCAGTGATATCTAGAAAAAATGTATCATTCTAGTCATCAAATCTCTTTACTAGCTCCCTAATTCTTCTACTCAAATCATTAGGCAGGGCCTGGAATCCCTTTAATGATTTCACAAATATTTGAGTAGGCTTCAATGACTAGGGCCTATTGTCTGCATCAAACCTATAAGACTTATGCATAATATCTAGATCGTTGGCCCTAGGGATCCACTTCTCAGCCAAAGGAAAAACTATTTCCCGATCCCTATTGATATTTTTTATTCCATCCAAAAATAAAGAATACAAAGAATGTACAAATGGTAATATACCATCCACCTTCTCATTTAAATGCCTCAAAACTGTGTTCACCACCTCATTTTGTTTGGCAGTTGCACCATCCTCACTTGTCTTTAAGGCAGCCTATAATTTTGTGATCTTATTTAATATTTGCTTCTTGGTGGGATCCACAGAATATTCAACTTCTTCTTCAATTGGCCCTGGTGAAGGACTGAGAGCAGGTGTTTGGATGGGGGACCCTGGAGTAGAAACAATTGGAGTAGTAGGGGGAACAAATCCTGAAGTAGGAGATAATTCTCTGATACTAGGAGCACTGGAGGAATCTCCTACCTACCCATATTTCAACCTATCTACTTCAGATTGCCTCTCAACATTCCTTTTCTACATCCTACTATATTCTCCAATTATTATGTTGTACTTCTCCATCAGGATTTTCTTTTTAGCCTCTTCTGTCTTAGCTATCTTTTTGGCCAATTTGGCCACATTAATTGTCAGGCTTGTAGGTTATGCTGTTTAAGTTTTAGAAGCTCTCTTGATAATTATCCCTCCTCTTAATTTTGGACTAATGTCTCTATCATTTGGTTTTCTTCCTTGGGGTGCCAACACCCATATGGCCAGAGTTTCATACTCCTCACTGAAGGCAGAATCTTGTAAAGCTACCTTAACCTCTTCTTCACTATTCTGCATAGGATGTTTGGACTGTAGGATAACATTGAATGCCACAACATCACCTACGTCCTACTCAGGAAAAATGAGGACACCAGCCTGAGTCACAAGTCTCCTTCCTTCCTCAGGAGTTGTTCTTGAATTCCTCCATTAGTTTAGCCCTGACCTCATCATCATTCCCCTGCTCAGACCTACCATGTATTGATTCTCTCCTTCTCTTGCACTTATCCTGATATTCCTCCAGTTTCATCCTCTGAATTATTTGCAAGAATACAAGAGTCTTCACAAAGGCATCATCATCTAAGAATGCCTTACAGGCCTCTATCCTGGCATCTTGTACACACTGCCCCTTTATATCCATATCAGACAACAAAAAATGTGTTGATTTAGGAGGGGAATCGATACCAACCTGCATTTCTTGATTAGTCACAATGATTTCATCCATTAGAGCCTCTTGTGTTTCCTCAATTATTTGCCTCTTAGGGCTTGGCTCTAATGGTACCACTGTAGGATCACTTCTTGGTGGTGAATCTAAATCTGTAATCCTTATCCCTCCAGGTGCTCTGATCCTTGGGGTTGGCTATGATGATGATTTCACTATTTGTTTTCCCTTCTTATCCCCCTCATCTTCATCTTTGTTATCATTCATCTTTCTCTTGTATAGAGGTTTGTCAACTGGGGGTTGATAAGTTGGCCTTGTTTCCTCAGGCCTCACCTCCGATCTCTGATTCCTGAAGTCTAATTCCAAACTGACTCTCTTATTCATCAAGGTGCCCATGATCTCTTTGAAATTATTCATCAAGAAGTCAATTCTCTTGTGGAATGGAGTAAAATCCATTAATAGACCATATTTTTGATCCATCTTATGCACTATGGCCAACAGCTTTTCATATGCAATCCATTTTTCTTTATTCAATTCTTGCTTATTCAAATCAAACTCATTTCTGATTAGGTCCTCTAGAAATTTGAATTCATGTAAAAATTTGCCACCTTTAATTTGTTTCTTGAACAAGGCAAAGAGTCCCTCAAGGTCATGTTGCCTCCTAGATCCACTCTTCAAATGATAGTCATCAAAAAACCTTCTAAAGTGGACCCATCCTCTGTTGGAAAATACAAAATCTAAAACTATAGTATAATTAGGGAACAAATTCCCTTTTCCTATCCCTGTCAGGTTGTCTTCATGAATACAACCTTGATGCCACATGACCTTGACAAATCCCATCCTTGATGGTACATTATATCAGAGAATGTGAGGGGCTCCCTAGAAACCAAACACCCTTAGGACAGTGCTTATGGGGTATAAGATGATGTCACTCCAATTGTGGCATACCTTCAAATCATGCTTCCTCAGTTTTGGTCAGAGGAATTCATGCAAATCTTCAGGGACTCTTAGCAAATTTACCACCAATCTAGCTTTGAGTCTGGAGGCAAAGCAGTTATCAAACTACAAAAAGTTGGCACCTCCCTTGTTGTAAGACAAATCTGCATTCCACACCTGTACTAGTAACTTCTCTCCATTCACCTCTTGCTTCAACTCCATATTCTCTGAGAATAATTCAACATTATTGTACAGGAACATATGCATTACCAGGGAGTACCAAAAGAAAGGTGTACCAGTATCCTCCACATGCAACTTTAGCAAACCCTCATGTATCTTTTCTTCTAGAAAAGATGCATAGTCATACACCATGGAGAAATTGGGATGTTGAATCTGAGCCCCAATGAACATGTATGCAATCGGCATCATTGTATTTTGGTTGAATCCCAAAATCTGGCATAATGAATAAAATGTTGCCAAAACGTGATTGACAAAACAGCTTAGCCTGAAAGGCTCCTAGTCACATGGGCTGATATGAATCGTTGAACTGCTTGCCTTGGCCAGGTGAGGAGGTAGCAACTTTAGCCTGAAAAGAGGTTTTGACCTTGCATATTCCTACTTCATTTCCTCAAAATCTATTTGGGCTAAGAATAGGTTGTATTCACTTAAATCAAAAACCTGCCAGAAATCATTTACATTTATGCTTAGCAGAATCCCACCATCATTATCCCTAATTACCCTTGTAATAGGGTCATACCATGCTACCATTGTTCTGAGTAGGTCCACGTCAGGAAACACATTTGGCACTGCAAGTTTCCCCAAGTCGTATCTCTAACCATTAGAGTAGGGGTGGGGTAGGTTTCACTATTCATACCACAACCTAAACATTTCTAGAACTGTCATTGGAACCCTAACATCTTCAATATTATATTCTTTGCACACTATTCCCTCGCCTAGGGTTCTTCCATTCTTTAAAACCAAACCCCTTCTTATATCATTTGTTGATTATCGGACTTGATCTGGAAAATCATCATATAAATTCCTCTACAAATAATCAATATGGCCAGAGTTCTGCTTTAGTGGTGCCATCTCAAACAATTAGGCCTTTCTTAAAATTTAAATTCTTGAACAAACTAAGGCTACTCAGAAAACAAAATTACAACACAACTATGCAATTTCCAACAATTGAAACAAACCAGGAACCCTACAACAATAATCAACAAACCCTTGACCAACACACTAGAACCTTTCACAAGAATCACAGTCAAATTAAAACAGTGATATAGAAAGGAACTCATAGGATTTCATGCCTTGCAAAGAACCAAACCTTCACTGTGATTGCTTGAAAAAATTTATCCCTAGCTCTGAACTGCTTGAATGCTTTTGTGGTGAATATAGAATGAAATCAAATGCTTTATGTCGATTGAATTTATCCAGTAGACATGTCATCTGCCATTAAAGCCCATTTACATGTTGTGCCAACAGTTTCAATCACATTTGATGCGAATTAAACTTCATTCATCGATCTTTTGTTTTTGTCAAATCATCGAATGACCACCTCGAAAAGGCTGATGTAATCTCCATGTCAGCGTCGAGGACCCACCATAGTACACAGCTCCAAAGGGATACACGTGGTGCCTACTCATGATATTGCAATCACTAAACACCCTACATGTTTGGATCACACACCATCCACGATTGTGTTTACTCACAGCAGTCAGCAGCACCAAACATAATTGTTGGACAACTCTTCATCAAGATTAAAACACCGTCATCGATCTCGAGCACGTGCATTTCATAGCTCTTTTAGAACCCACCTTTTAATGTATTAAAACCTGATACAAATATTAAACACTTTATTAATCTTTCTTCAGCATCGACACTTGAGACACGTGGTGCTCACCCGTGATATCGCAATCAATTGAAACCCAGTGGTGATGTCATCACAGGATCACGGGGAACGGTTAGGATCAACCATAAGATGATCAATGGTCACTAAAGTACATTCCCTACAAAATAAGATAATTATTATAAAGGTGAAAGGGGACATCACCTAGGTCGACGACAAACGATGGCATAAGCTTGTTTTTAAAGCACGAGGCACGAGCCAACCTAGACTTAGGAAATAATAAAGTTGAGGTGAAAAATTTAACATAATTTATTAAAGGGGCTTGACCGAGATGAGTCAATGGTGCATAAGTCATTTTAAAACCTCCCCTAAAAGGTAACAACAAAATAGATCCAACCTAGGGTTTAAGATAGAACATTAAGATTTCATGGGCAAAAATAAAACCCCAAACCCTAGGCTTCTCCAGAGTAACATGACAAACCATTAATGTGGCAGAAAATTAATGGAACTCAAAGAATGAAATTTGAGGCTCCATCATTGGCTCCAATTGGGGATGTTCATTCCACTAGAATGAAGTGAGAATAATAGAATCTCAAGTAAAGCAGACCAATTGCAGAGACAACCAAAAGAGGATTATCCGGACAAGACAATCCAACCAAAAGGAAACCTACAACTAACATATATACAAACCTAAACTACTGTTCATGGAAAACAATACTTCAGCTGAAGTATAACTTCAAGAATTTTCCATGAACTAGAAATTCAAGAATATCACATGTCATTTCTTGGAGAAAATATGAATCTTCCCCCCACTTATTATTTACCAGGAATGGACCAAACTAGATTGCATCAAATTTACCATGTTTTCCTTTGTATTCCAACCTGGCATTCCACATCAAAACCATATCTCCATTTTGGAAACTCCTTGCAGTTGTCTTCTTGTCATACAAATTCTTCACCTGTAATTACAATTTCGAATTTTTCATCTGAGCTTCCCTCCTAGTCTCATCTAATTCTATGAGAGCTTCCACTCTCAACTGCATTTCATCGTTTATTTCATTATCATACATCTAGAAAAATTTATACATTTCCATTAGGTTATTTTGGGGCAATGTTTCATTTATCCCATAGACTAAATCAAATGGGGCACAACCTATTTCCTTCTTCATAGTTACCCTATCTGCCCAGACTGCTAATTTCAATTTAGAATCCCATGCCTTCTTATTTTGATCCAAGATTCTCTTGATAATATTCATCAAGCTTTTATTGCTTGATTCTTCTTGTCCATTTCCTTGTGGGTGGCAAGGTGATGAGTAAGAGACTTGGATGCCATGCTTCTCACTGAACTCCATTTATTCTTCAAACCTGAAACACATTGCATTGTCTGACACAATCTTCTCTGGGCATCTAAATCTAGTCACTATATTATTTATTAAGAAGTCAATTACCACCTTACTAGTGTCTTTCTTTGTTGGAATCACTTCCACCCACTTGGTAAAGTAATCAATGGCCACCAACATCCATGAACAGCCCCTACTTGATTTACATTCTATCTCTCCTACAAAATCAATACCCCATTGCTAGAATGGAGATTGTACTGCAACTAGTTTTAAAGGTAAGTTACCAGATAATTTCAACTTACCAGAGAAACACTGACAAGAATCACATGTCTTCACTAATTGGTGTGCATCCTTAAAAATAGTAGGCCACCAAAACCCAACCCTCATTACTTTGTGTGTAGTAGTTTTAGCCATATAATGCCCTCCACAAACTCCACTATGCATATCATTCAAGAGTTCTTTTTCTTGATCTTGGTCTACACATTTTAACATAACACCTTCTCCATTTCTCCACCAGAGCTTTCCTATCATGATAACATACTTGATAGCATGTAACTTCAATTTCCTCTTTTCATTTTCATTCAAATCATTAGGACATTTCATCTTTTGTAATTAATAGATCACACGTTTGTACCAATCAAAATGCTCCATGTCACATATGTGTGATTTGTCCTCTTCTTCAAGCAAATTTATCTGATTTGCTTTGAGATTACTTTGGGCCATAAGCTTGGCCAATCCTTGTCCTCTCATCAGCTTGGTAATCTGGATTTCAATGTTGAATTCTTGGATCCTATTGATCCACCTACATATTCTCCTGACACTTCTTGTTGTGTAAAAATTTCCTTCACAACACCACTAGGTACATAGGAAATTATGGTAGTTCCCATCAGATATGTTCTGAAATATTTTACTTCTTTTACTAGTGCGTATGCCTATTTTTTGTTTATGTCATACTTAAGTTCTGCAACCTGCAAGGAATTGCTGAAAAAGGCTATAGGTTGTTCAAAACCCTCAACATTCCTTTTTAATAACATAACTGCAATTGTGTGGAATGAAGCAAATGAGAAAATTCGTAAGGGTGTGGAAAAATCAGGGGTTCTTAGCACATGAGCTTCCTTTATAGCTTTCTTAATGGCCTAGAAAGCTTGTACTGACTCTTCTTCCCATTCAAACCTGACCACTTTCTTAAGCATCTTAGAAATAGGGCAAACTATCTCAGCAAAATTTGTAATGAACCTCCTTAAGAAATTAATTTGTCTAAAGAAAGACTATATTCCTTTGACATTTTGGGGTTGTGGGACCCTATCTATTGCAATTACCCTCTCTGGATCAATCTTGACCCCATCCTTAGAAAAAATATGTCTCAACATTTTTCCATCCTTTACTCCAAAAGCACATTTCTTTGGATTTAAGGAAATACCATATTCCAATGCCCTACAAAACAATTTTGCTAAATGTTCACAATGGTCATCTTCTTTCTTGGAATATGTTGTCAAATCATCCTAATAAATCACCAAAAACAAGTTAATAAAATCTGAGAATGCCACATCCATGGCTCTTTGGAAAGTAGCCCCTGCATTTGTTAAACAAAAAGGCATTCTCACATATACATAAGTTCCCCAAGGTGTAGTGAAAGTTGAATTAAATTGTTTAGACTCCTTAACCATGACTTGGTTATAGCCAAAAAACCCATCCATCATAGACATCAACTCACAACTTGTCACCCTCTGCAACATGGCTTCCATATTTGGTAATGGGTAATTATCTTTTAATGAAGACACATTCAAATTTCTAAAATCCACACATGATCGGATGTCTCCATTTTTCTTTCTCACAGGCACCAAATTTGAGACCCAAGATGAGTGTCTAATTGGTTTGATGATCCCTGCATCTCTTAATTTCATTAGTTCCTCTTGCAATTTTGGAGCCAAGGTAGGATTAATAGGTCTTTGATTTCTCCTAAAAGGCTTAGCATCACTACTCAAAGGAATTTCATGTTGAAAAAAATCTTGCCTATAAGCCTTAAGATCATCATAAGACCAAGCAAACACATGTCTGAATTTTCCTACAAATAAATCAACATATTTCTCACCTTTGGTGACAATTTATTTCCAACATACACCTTTTTTTGTGATGCAACTATTCCAAGGTTTATTTCCTCCAAATCATCAGGATGAGAAGCAACACAATTAGTTTTTGTCCTATCCTAGTTTTCAAACACTCTTTCAAGAACAACTAAACCTTTAGGAATTGTGTTGGTCTTTAACTGAATAACTTCATTCCCAAACACAGTATCCTTACCATTAATTTTTTCAACAAAAGCTCCAAAATCAATTTCTTGAATTTCATACTCATCCACACAACTTAAGAATCTTAGTATATCATCATCACTATCAAAAACTTGCCAGTTCTTGATATTACCAGGAACAGATGGTCTGGTTTTCACTTCAACCTTTGAAATCACAACATAAGTCATATCATCTGGTCTCAATGCAATATTTTCTAGCAAATCTGCCACCTTATTGTGGCCTCTCTCCATCCAATTTATACCAAAAGCATCAAATTTCTCTAATTCATCCCAAACAACATTTCTATATTGTTTCAACCTTTTATTCTTTGAAACATATATGGACCTGACTTGGGAAATCACAAGCTTAGAATCTCCAATTACCTCGAGTTTCTTGATTCCATTTTTTTGAGCCAATCTAAGCCCCAATAACAAGGCTTCATACTCGGCCACATTGTTGGTGCACTCAAATAATAGAGTGAAAGAGAACCTGAATGTATTTCCACTCAGAGACCTTAGCAACACACCTACACTAGATCCTTCCTTTGAACTAGCACCATCAAAATACATAGTCCACAAATCATTAGATTCTGACACATATTCAACTTTTGTATCAATTGGCATGATGGGTTTATCACAATGACTAGGGGGTTCCTCAGCCTTGAACTCATTTATGCCACAGTCAGTGAAACATGTCAAGTTCTCAACTAGATCATGCTCAATCATATGAGGCACTTTGGACTCTCTTTCAATCTTGACATCTTTTCCATCAATGTAGAAAGTAGTGAATGACAAATCACATTGCATGTTACCTCCCATTTATGCACCCCATTTCCTAGACAAGAGCATCCCAAAAGGAGGAGGGATGTCTGCAACTAGAACACTCATGGCTAAAACTTTATCAAGGTATTTGGTTAATTTATAAGGCAATGCTTTAATAGTACCAATAACTGGCAGTTCTCTTGAATCTAATGCATAGCATTTACTTTGAGTAGTATCTATTGTTAAGCCCATTGCTTCCATAATCTGGACTGGAATAACATTATTTGATGCCCCTGAGTCTATCATACAATTTCTCAGAGTCCTCCCATTTATATCAACACTCAAGAAAAAGGGAGTTATGTTCTCAAGGCACATATTTATGGAATTCCATAGATATACAGGGGGAATTTGTGTTACAATTCCCACCACTTCTTTCTCTTTTATTTCTTCCTTTTCCTTGGCTTCTTTACAATCTCCTTGTTCAATTTTACTACTAGGAATTCCAATAATCAAGGCTATTGTTTTTTATTTATGCTCATCTATTCTCATCATCTCCAGCCAAGGTACAGTAACCTTAACTTGGGACAATACTTGAAAAATGTCTAAGGGTGTGTACTTAGGTAGGTTAGGAATCATACCTTCACTGGTTTCTTTATTTTCCAATTGCTGCTTTCCTTCAAGTTTCTTTTGCTTTTCTTCTAGAGTAGAATCAACAGACTTGGTAATAACTTTGGTATTTACCAAAAAAGGAGTAACATATTCACCAAGCTTTTGGATCTCAGTCCTTTTTTCCCATATCTTGTCATTCTTAACCTCCTTAATTTTGACAACATCTTTTTTGCTATCTTCTTTAACACCCTTGTTTTTATCTTTTTGTTCCTAAATGAAAAGGCCAATAGGCTTGCCCTGCTCACCACCCATAGTTCTATTTCATACTTGTAATGTACCTCTCATCTGAGTAGCCATCTCTTTAGTTAACTGGGCAATCTCATCTTTTGATGGTCTCCTTAGAGACAATGAATCTTCAACCTACTCCATATTGCAGGCATGATTTTCAAACTCACCTTCCTCATCAGAAAAAAATTGTTGATGGTATATTTCACTTCTCTATCATTGACTATTTACATCAACATCTTGTAATTATTCATTAGAAAAACATTTAGCTTCATCAATATATGACCGGGCCATACAACAATCAACATCATCTTGTTCAAAATTAGGAGTCCGCTCATGGGTATCCTCTTCTTTTGTTCTTTCAGCCTCAAGTAGTTGGGAAACACCACAATAATTCTGATCATGTGGATGTTTACACACCTCACAACATGGTCTATCTTGTACTAGATTTACAGAATGCTTCTGCAAAGGATCTGGTGTCTACTGATCAGTTTAAGGCTTTTGGGCTAGTAGTATTGGTTTTCCATCCTTCCAATTTGTATTGTAGGGATAATTTTGCAGTCTACGAGGTTTGTCATTTTTATTATACTACTGGTTAGCAATAGCTAAGGACCTTATCCCATTTCTCATCATCCTTAAGGCTTATAGTAGAGACTTTCTCGGTTTTATCCCTAGGATTCTTCAAGAGAGTAGGCTCTTCCCTCCTACCATATTTACCAAAATATTTCCTATTACTTTCAATATTAATATCTTCTCTAAAATTATCCCTCATGGTTCGAGGGTCTTTATCTCTAAGGAGATATTCCATTTTAGCATCAAAAGCATTGAAATAAGTAGTTAAACAAACATTTTTATCAAGTCTCATCACCTAAAACAACTTATACATTGCCTTTTGAAATCTCAGGTTAAACTTTGTTGCAGGCTCATTAACTAATTTCTTTATGGTTTTGAATTCACTTAACATGAAACTAGCATGAGTCTTATCACCATATTGTTCTTTGAAGCACTTTTCAAACTCGTCCCATGAACCAATACTAGCATTTGGTAGACCTCTGTACCAATCCCTTGCATCTTCAGTTAAAGATTGGACAAACAATTTCATCACTACATCCTCATGTTCAACTTCATAATCATTCAACATATCCATGAAGGCTTTGAAATGTTCCTCAGCTGAAAAAGCATTATTCCTAGTGAACTTATTCATCTTTTCTCTTAACTCATCAGGGATGGGATTTGGGTAACCCAAAATACCATCAAAGAATAGTTTCCTATATCTTTCCAATTGTATAGGTTTCCTCTGAAATAGTCCATCAATTTTCTGAGAGTCATCACTAGACCTTGTATTTTGAGTTTTAGGACCATCTTGATGTAGATTTACAAACTTGGTTTCCTGAACCTTTGGGCCAGAGTTATTTGTGGTATTCTCCAGACTAGGTTTAGGATCATTTTTCAAGACATCCTGGTGACTTGATGAATTTGTAGCTTGTGCAACCACATCCATACTTGACATTCGTAGGAAACTTATTTTCCTTTTCTTTTCTACATTTGCAACTTCAATTTCAGTCCTCTCTAACTCTTCTACTAGAGCCTTCCCTTCCCTCCTAACCTTTTCCAAGTCAGTCTCTATTTGTGATGACACATGTGAAAGGGGATCTTACTTAGGATGGTGAGAAACCACCCTCTCATTTATCTTGATCCCTTGTCCAAAATAAGTTTAGGATCTGGATTATTTGATTAGGGCTTAACATGGTTCAAGGTTTTTGGGTCTGCAGGCTTGGATTTGTCCTTAACTTGGCCTACAAGACTCACTCTAGAGACTGACTTCACCTCCTTATCAAAAATTTGTTGTACAATAGGACCCTCCTCTTTTGGGTCCGGTCTACTTTGGTTCAGGAGTTTCATGGTTGTCAATTGTCTAATTAACCTATGTCTCTCAATGACAACATGCATCATTTTTGTTTCCTTTTCTTTTTCCTTTTTTATCCTAAGCTTAGCTTGCTTTTGGATCTCTTGTCTTAAAGAACTAATATCCCCAAAAAAATCATCAGGGTTAGGCAAAGTCATGTCAGAACTTGATGTTTCACTTAAGTCTATCAGGTTTGCTTCTTCTTTCCTAAATAATAAAGGGGTTCCATCATCTTCAGTAGGAGGAGGAGGCACATCACTAGTGCATTCTTTGTGATGGCTTCGACTTCTACTCCTACTTCTTCTATTAGTATATTGGACACTAACAGGCCCTTTATTATGATAGGCTACATCCTCCTGAATAGGTGTATTAAATAATGCATTAAAAAGCCACAACTATTTGACTCAGAATGTCTAGATATATGTTCAAAAGTCTCAGGGATAGGACGTAGAAATTTACTTGTCCAAAAATATTTTAATTCGTATTAAATCTTAAAATTAAATGCACATTGGTGCAGAGACTTCAGAGTCACCACCCAATTATCTTGGGAAAACCAACTATTTAGGAACACTTGGTGGAATTCAAAAAACCTTTAGAAATTTCTCGTACCGACAATGTACGAATTCTCTTCACGAGATATTTGCAACTTTTGGACAACAAAAAAATTAGATAAAATAAAAGCAAAGCCACGAGCTCAAACTTCAAATCACATAAATACTATGATAACTCTATGCAACATGGATAACCAACCCACTAACAAGAAATATTCAAACTAAGTCCCCAGTAGAGTCCCCATTTTGTTGGTTGTTTTACTGTAACCAGGTTTATCTTTTATTCTACCTATAGAATTGCCAATTCTAATCGAGAGTAGCTCAAAGGACCTAGAACAACTGATGAGGATTTTAACAATAAACCTCCTACACTTCAGGCTCTACAAAACCCAAGAGGGTGGTCCCTATAATGTGTTTATAATCTCTGCACCAAACTTATAAACAATAATTAACAATTAACAAATAATAGGTAATCCCATTTAATAGCTCAACATAATAGGATAATACCGAATTGAATTGGATTTTCATCAATAATATCAACTACTTGGAGCATGAGATGATTACAACAATATTTTACAACTTAAGATAGTCATTTAATTTGCAATTTGGTAGCAAGCTCTAAGCATAGACAAATAGACACAAAACCTCACAAACACATACGGTTTAGACCAGTGCCATATACCATTGGGGAGTCAAGTTCACAAACATTTTAAATTCCATGATAGGTTCAAACACATAGCATATAAGATCTCTGACAATAATTTCCCTACAACATCATCAATTTATATCCTGACCCCATACTTCTTACCAAATCCCTTTATAAACATATCCATCTCTAACTCCAATCAAGCATTTTAATTAATTCTTTGAATTAAAGCCAAAATGGAAGTCATACACACCACAATAGTGAGATGAATGCAATAACCCTTGATTATATTATTCAAAATTATGATATGCTTATACAAAAGAGAGACATGAGCTTGAAATGAATCATTATAACTGAAATGCTAGTATTGTTATGAAACATCAAACCTTCATAAACCCAAAACCCGACTACAGAATGACACAAAACCTAAATTGCATTTAAACTGAAACAATCAGGCTTTACAAATTTCTCTGCAACTATGCCTAAACTCGACCTTAAAATATCTAACTTGCCAACCCTTATTTTTGGCCTTGAAATCCTTCTTATGGAGAACTAAGGAGCAAACAAGCATCGGGCTAGAAAATACACATGTCACCAGTCAATTGGACTGCCCTGTGACCTTTCAAAAATATGATTACAATTGCCAAGTCCTAGAGAATCTTCTTTTTAATTCCACACATTAGGGAATAGCCATTACGTTTTCCAAACCTCAAAACCTGCGTCAAAATCCACCATGGGGACAAAACCATAATTAGTTACAACTATAACCGCTGAGCTGTTAGTTTCTTTTAGTAGACACTGTTTTACTCCTCTTTGGTTAAGTACTTGTCCACCCATTTCTAATACTCTTCATCCATTGGCCAGTCACAATTCACCACCTCATTCACCTTAGTATTGTAAGGTGTAAATTTCACTGCAACTTGATTGGCTTCTCTTTCAAAAGACTCTAAGAATGTACTGGTATTGATTATTTTATCCATGCTACTTACCAACAAGTCATAATAAGGATAATCACAAATCAATTTGATTTGTGCATTAATGATTTCTTCTACCCTTTCCTACCACTATTGTAATGTTTTGGCATTTCCTTGTGCATCAGTGATGTTTGGAAAAAATATATCATTCTAGTCATCAAAGCTCTTTACTAGCTCCCTAATTCTTCTACTCAAATCATCAAGTAGGGCATGGAATCCCTTCAATGATTTCACAAAGATTTGAGTAGGCTTTAATGATTGGGGCCTATTGTCTGCATCAAACCTAGAAGCCTTATGCATAATATCTAGATCGTTGGCCCTAGGGATCCACTTCTCAGCCAAAGGAAAAACTATTTGCCGATCCCTATTGATATTTTTTATTCCATCAGAAAATAAAGAATATAAAGAATGTACAAATGGTAATATACCATCCAGCTTCTCATTTAAATTCCTCAAAACTATGTCCACCACCTCATTTTGTTTGGCAATTGCACCATCCTCACTTTCCTTTAAGGTAGCCTATAATTCTATGATCTTATTTAATATTTTCTTCTTGGTGGGATCCACAAAATATTCAACTTCTTCTTCAACTGGACCTGGTGTAGGACTGAGAGCAGGTGTCTGGATGGTGGACCCTGGAGTAGAAACAATTGGAGTAGGGGGAATAGATCCTGAAGTAGGAGGTAATGCTCTGATACCAGGAGCACTAGAGGATTCTCCTACCTGCCCATATTTTAGCCTATCTACTTCAGATTGCAGCTCAACATTCCTTTTATGCATCCTATTAAATTCTCCAATTATTATGTTGTACTTCTCCATCAGGCTTTTCTTTTCAGTCTCTTCTCTCTCAACTATCTTTTGGGCCAATTTGGCCACATTAACCATCACACTTGTAGCTTTTGTTGTTGAAGTTTCAGAAGCTCTCTTTGTAATTAGCCCTCCTCTTAAGTTTGCACTAATATCTGTTACATTTGGTTTTCTTCCTTGGGGTGCCAACCCCCATATGGCCAGAGTTTCATACTCCTCACTGAAGGTAGAATCTTGCAAAGTTGCCTTAAACTATTCTTCACTATTCTGCATAGGATGCTTGGACTATATGATAGTGTTGAATGCTACAACATTGGATATGTCCCACTCAAATAAAATGAGGACACCAGCCTGAGTCACAAGTCTCCTTCCTTCCTCAGGAGTGATGTTCTTGAATTCCTCCATTAGTTTAGCCCTAACCTCATCATCATTCTCCTGCTCAAACCTATTAGGTATTGATTCTCTCCTTCTCTTCCACTTATCCTAATATTCCTCCAGTTTTATCCTCTGAATTATTTGCAATAATACAAGAGTCTTCACAAAGGCATCATCATCTAAAAATGCCTTACAGGCCTCCATCCTGGCATCTTGTACACATTGCCCCTTTATATCCATATCAGACAACAACAATTGTGTTGATTTAGGAGGGGAAGGGATACCAACCTGCATATCTTGATCAGTCACAATGATTTCATCCATCAGAGCCTCTTGTTTTTCCTCAATTATTTGCCTCTCAAGGCTTGGCTCTGATGGTAGGACTGCAAGATCACTTCTTGGTGGTGAATCTAAATCCACAATTCTTATCCCTCCAGGTGCTCTGATCCTTGGGGCTGGCTATGATGATGCTTTCACTATTTTTTCCCCCTTCTTATCCCCCTCATCTTCATCACTGCTATCATTCCTCTTTCTCTTGTATAGAGGTTTGTCAACTGGGGGCTAATAAGTTGGCCTTTTTCCTCAGGCCTCACCACCGGTCTCTAAATCCCGAAGTCTAATTCCAATCTGACTCTCTTATTTATCAAGGTACCCATGATCTCTTTGAAATTATTCATCAAGAAGTTAATTCTCTTGTGGAATGGAGTAAACTCCATTAATGGATCATATTTTGGATCCATCTTATGCACTATGGCCAGCAACTTCTCATACGCAACCTATTTTTCTTTATTCAATTCTTGCTTATTCAAATCAAACTCATTTCTAATTAGGTCCTCGAGAAATTTGAATTCATGTACAAATATGACACCTTTAATTCATTGCCTAAACAAGGCATAGAATCCCTCAAGTTCATGTTGCCTCCTAGATCCACTCTTCAAATGATAGTCATCAAAAAACCTTCTGAAGTGGACCCATCCTCCCTTGGAAAAGACAAAATCTGAAACAACAGTATAATTAGGGAACAAAGTCCCTTTTCCTCTCCCTATGAGGTTGTCTTCATGAATAAAACCTAGCTACCACATGACCTTGACAAATCCCATCCTTGATGGTACATTATATGGGAGAATGTGAGGGGCTCCTTCGAAACCAAACACCCTTAGGACAGTGCTTACGGGGTATAAGATATGTCACCCCAATTGTGGCATACCTTTAAATCAGGCTTCCTCACTTTTGGTCGAAGGAATTCATGCAAATATTCAAGGACTCTTAGCACATTTACCACCAATCTAGCTCTGAGTCTAGAGGCAAAGCAATTATCAAACTGCACAAAGCTTGCACCTCCCCTGTTGTAAGACAAGTTTGCACTCCACACCTGTATTGGTAACTTTTCTCCATTCACGCCTTGTTTCAACTCCATCTTCTTTGAGAAGAAGTCAACATTCTTGTACAAGAACATATGCATTAACAAGGAGTACTAAAATAAAGGTGTACCAGTATCCCCCACATGCAACTTCATTAAACCCTCACGTATCTTTTCTGCTAGAAACAATGCATAGTCATACACCATGGAGAAATTGGGATGCTGAATCTGAGCCCCGATGAACATATATGAAATTTGCATCACTTAATTTGGGCTGAATCCAAAAATCTGGCATAATGAATAAAATGTTGCCAAAAAGTGATTGGAAAAATAGCTTGGCCTGAAAGGCTACTGGTCACTTGGGCTGATATGAATCGTTGAACTGCCTACCTTAGCCAGGTGAGGAGGAAACAACTTTAGCCTGAAAAGAGGTTTTGACCTTGCATATTCCTATTTCATTTACTCAAAATCTATTTGGGCTAAGAATGGGCTGTATTCACTCAAATTAAAAACCTGTTGGATCTCATCTACATTTATGCTTAGCAAAATCCCACCATCATTATCCCTAATTACCCTTGTAACAGGGTCATACCATGTTACCACTATTCTAAGTAGGTCCACATTAGGAAACACATTTGGCACTACAAGTTTCCCCAAGTCGTATCTCCAACCATTAGACAAGGGGTGGGGTAAGTTTCACTGTCCATACCACAACCTAAAAATTTCTAGACCCATCATTAGAACCCTAGCATCTGCAATATTATAATTTTTGCACACTAGTCCCTCGCCCAGGGCTCTTCCATTCTTTAAAACCTAACCCCTTCTTTTGTCATTTATTGATAATGGGAGTTGATCTAGAAAATCATCATATAAATTCCTCTACAAATAATCAATATGGCTAGAGTGCTGCTTTGATGGCACCATCTCAAACAACTAGGGCTTTCTTAAAATTCAAATTCTTGAACAAACTAAGGCTACCCAAAAAATGAAATTACAACACAACTATGCAATTTCCATCAATTCAAAAAAACCAAGAACCCTACAACAATAATCAACAAACCCCTGACCAACACACTACAACCTTTCACAAGAATCACAGTCAAATTAAACTAGTGATATAGAAAGTAACTCATAGGATTTCACACCTTGCAAAGAACCAAACCTTTGCGGTGATTGGTTGAAAAAAATTATCCCTACCTCTGAACCACTTGAATGCTTTTGTGGTGAAGATATAATGAAATCAAATGCTTTATTTTGATTGAATTTAGCCAGTAGATGTCTCATCCACCATTTAATCCCATTTTCATGCCATGCCAATGGTTCCAATCACATTTGATGCGAATTTAAACTTTAGCCATCAATCTTTTTTTTTTTGTTAGATCATCGAATGACCACCTTCAAAAGGCTGATGTAATCTCCATGTCAGCATTGAGGGCCCACCACAATATGCAGCTCAAAATGGATACATGTGGCACCCACCCGTGATATCATAATCACTAAACACCCTACATGTTTGGATCATGTGATCGTAGGCAACTGTTGATTCCGACCATCGATGATCGTGTTTACTCATAGCAATTTGCAGCACCAAACATAACCATCGGGAAACTTTTCATCAAGATTAAAACACCTTCATCGATCTCGAGCACGTGCATCTCACAGGTCTTTTAGTAACCCACCTTTTAATTTATTAAAAACCGATACAAATATTAAACACTTTATTAATCCTTCTTCGACATCGACAACTGAGACATGTGGCGCTTGCTCCTGATATCACAATCAATTGAAACCTAGTGGTGATGTCATCATGAGATCATGGGGAATGGTTAGGATCAACCATAAGATGATCAATGGTCACTAAAATACATTCCTTGCAAAATAAGATAATTATTAAAAGGGTGAAAAGGGACATCGCCTAGGCCGACGAAAAATGATGGCATAAGGTTGTTTTTAAAGCACGGGGCACAGGCCAACCTAGACTTAGGAAATAATAAAGTCAAGGTGAAAAATTTAACACAATTTATTAAAGGGGCCTGGCCTAGACGAGTCAATGGGGCATAAGTCATTTTAAAACCTCCCCTAAAAGGTAACGATGAAATAGATCCAACCTAGGGTTTAAGTTAGAACATTAGGATTTCATGAAGGCAAAAATAAAACCCCAAACCCTAGGCTTCTCCAGAGTAGTCTAATCAATACATAACCTCATGGTTCCATCCTTCTTAACACATATAATTGGTGCTCCCAAGGGGAACTACTTGGTCTTATTGGATATTTCTCAAGTAGTTCCTCTAATTTCATCTTGAGTTCTATCAATTTAGTTGTGTTCATTTGATAGGGTGTCTTGGATACATGTTAGCTTTGGGAACTATATCAATAGAAAAAACAAATTTCATTTTTTGGGGCAGCCCTTGGTAGTTCTTTAGGAAATACATCACTATAGTCTTGAAGATAAGGGGAATTTTTGAAGGTTGGAATATTTCCTTCTTTCTCATCCATGTATATTAGGGCTCCCTTTCTCCTTTCCTTTTTCAATTTCATAGCTGATATGGTTTCCACACTTATGGGTCCAAGTTTTCCTTGAATTTTAACTCTTCTTCCTTCATTGTCTAAACATTCCACCAAATTTTTGTATAAATCTCCATTATCTTGATTATCTAATAACCAACTCATTTTGATAATCACATCATATGACCCTAGGTGTACCACATAAATATCTACTCTTGTTTCAAAATCAAAGAAGTGTATTTTAGCATTGGATAGACATTTGGTCACCTCTTTAATTGCCTTATCCCATATTAGATTGTCCATGATGATTCCATATGATATACCTTTATTTAATGTTTCCTTACTAATTATAGAGAGATAAAATATTCAAATGATCTGGTGTCTATCAAAATTTTGACTAGTTGCTTAAAAAGTGTATCTATTTCCTCTATGGGTATGTTCTAAAATTGGGTTCATCAGCTTATCATTACTACATAAATTATTTATGGAGGCCCTCACTGATGTTGGTTTGTTCTAATTTTTCCTTACATCCTTGGTAATTCTCTAGTAAAATTATTCCCTCCACACATGAAACATCCACCTAGTGGCCCTCACTACATTAGATTCCTAGGATGATTATTTCTTTCTTCATTTAACCTTGGTTGATTTGTTTTCCTATTGTAGTTTCTCTAGTCATTCCTATTGAAGTTACATTTTTTAACATTATTTCCATTGTACCTTTGATTCTAACTTGGAGGTGATCTTCTCTCTAATGAATTATTTCTTAGATTATTATTGAAGTTTGGGTTCCTTCTAAATTCCTATTTCCTTTTAAAAGTCTATCTCTTGAAGGACTGTCATTCTATCATTAAGATATGTAACTTCCTTTCCTATTTAAAATATTTTTCTAGCACCTCATTGATCATTTTTGGTCCATGCATGTCAAAATCTACTCCTATGTTGGTATTTAGTCCCAAAATAAATTTCCTTGTTTGGGTTTTCTCACATCTTGGATACATTGGCATATATTTCAGTAGCTTGGAAAACTTGTCCCAATCAAAGAGAAATGTCAAAGACTATTGTTGAAGGTTGTGGAAATCAGTCATCTTCTCTTTGAAAAACAACTATAGTAACCACATTTTACAAAAATAATTTAAAAAGTGTTCCTATGTTATATTCTCTTTGGTGTACCCATTGTGTTCTTTGATGTTAGTTCACCAACTAGGATCTTCACCAACAAGCTAGTAGGACCCCTATAAGGATTTAGTTATTTTGTTGTAGTATCTCAACTGAAAATACTTTTCCATTTTATGCAACCAATTCTCTACCCCTTCTCCTAATTATTTCCCATCAACTTTTGGAGGGGTGATCTTCTTCAGATCCTTAGACAATTCCAAGATAGAATTTTCTTTTCTAGGGGTAAAACTATCCATTTTGTTTTCTTGTGGATTTTTTTCCTTACGAAGGTTTCCAAGCTTAGGTTCTACCATGTTTTTAATATTATCCTACCTTGTGTAAAGATCCTATACTATTTTCTCCAAGGAATTTTCTTAAATTCCAACTTCATTATCCCCTAGTGCTTATTACTCATTGTTATTATCCTTCTTCTACCTTCGACTAGTGTTAAAATGAGTTCCCCTTGTCCTTGTCATTCAATATTCTTATATTGATTATTCCCATATTATTATTCATCTAAGGTTTGAGAAAATTTAATTGTTTTTATTAATTTTAATTTCAAATAAAATTTAATTGTGCTAGTTGTAGTAAGCTAAAGGCCTAGGTTTTGAACCTTTATCTAATACCACATGTAATAAATAAATCCATCTAACCCAAAACTCCACTTTTCTTTTCTTCTTCCAATTAATAAGTGTTCATTCATAAGTATACTTAGGGAGTCCAATCCATAAAAGATATGTATTTATCAAGATTGGAACAACAACCAATCATATGGTTAGTCATCACTTCATACGAAAAAATGAATCCATCTATCCATTTTTTTAGACTAGGCATCCACCCAAAATGGGATAGGCATCTAGGTAAGTGCACCAAGTTGTGACACAAGATAGGTGCCAAAGTGAAAAAAAAAATCTGAAAAATCCTATTTTGCGTGCACCAAATCTGGAGAGCATCAAATTTGGTGCTCACCAAATCTAAAAGATTTTTTTTTTAAAATAACACCAAAACATCATTTTTTCCCTCCCTATGACTTCATCTATTGTTTTTCACTTCTGCAACTCATAGTCAGCAAAAGGAGATCATTATTTGCACTCCTAGATTGTGATTCTTCGTGAGGATGGCACCAAAACATTGCAGAGGTGGAAGAGGTATGTATTTCTATTGTTTTAGTTTCAAATTTGAATTAAATTGTAGATCAAAATAGGTTTTTGAGTAAACTTTGTTTTAATTTCTAAGAAATCAATCTCCACCTCCAAATATTGATAATTCACAATCTCCTCCTCATGAAAATCCTCTTGAACAAGAAGAACATGAAACCCCTCCCTAAATTCATAGAAATCCTATAGGAACTCAAGAAAATATTTTAAATCAAATAGAAGAAAAAAAGAGAGCTTGAACAATCGATTGCAAGATTAAATGAACATGTTGCAACTCACCCTTATAGGAGAGGCATTACTGAATCCCTAAAGTCAATTATATCTCATGTAGGAGAAATGAGAACAAATTAATTTTTGGTCGAATAAGAGGGAGAAATGATTTTATGCAAGTAGACTTTCTTACGCACGAGTGAAGAAAGAAAAAACTAGCAAATTTGACTTGTGTTCCATTTTCAAAGACCTAAAAACCAATGCAGCTTTATCACTTACATGCATGAGGTTCCCCATCCATTGGTTCCATTGTGAATTAATTAAAAATAAGTTTTTGGAGTAGTGGTGTATGGGTTTTGACTAGATTCCATGCAATAACTATTATGTCCCATAATTATTTTTTAGGAAACTCTATTGTGAGTTTATCCTCAATAAGATGCCAAATTATTTTGACTATTTAGAATATCAGGGTAGAGATGGGGGCTCCACACATGATAGATTGGGTGCACAATGTAATCCATAGTTGGCACCGAGACCCTTGGCTAAACCCATGGTGGAGAATGTCACTATTCCTTCCATTGTGAAGGATAGTGTTGAGGTGGACATGTTTGACTTGATTAGCTTACTTACTTAGAGCCTTGTATAGTGTGTGAGGCCTCTAGTAGAGCCTAATGTGGGTCTATCCTCTAGGCCCAGAGTTCCAGTCCACTTTTTTCACTCCTGTGGTGTTGTTTACATGTATGATGGTGCGAATTCTTTGGATATAGCTGCACAAGATACATCTTTTGTAGACTAGATGGTCACATGATAGATTCCTTTTTGAGTCAAATATTCGGTACTGATACCCAAGTAAAATTGAAAAAGTTCATTTAATTTTTCTTATTAAACTTTATTATGAAATGTAAGAATAAATAAATAAGTAAAATGAATATGCTAAAAAATCAAGGTTGGATTGTTGATTTTACATGCACCCTTCCCACATATCCCTATATGTTTATGTCATTGAGTCCACATGTATGAAACCAATACTAAAGAAATTATTATATGTGAATAGTTTAACCATATATGAATGATTATATCATAACACACTTTGGATGCCAAACAATTTTTTCATGGACCTCTGACATCGACACCTCACTATTCTCATCCTTGAACAACTTTCACTTAGGTAACCTTTACTATTTAATGCTGTTGTAAAATAATATTAGGAAGTTTTGGTAATTGAAAAAAACACTATTCTATATGATTATTGTTTTTAGCACAATTCCATATGATTTTTTATAATTGTACAATGTTCCTTAATGCATCTATCCTCTGAGGTTCTATACAACTTCTTAGGGCTCAATTTTCCTTAATTTGATTTTGAATAAAAATGAACTAGCTTTCTTTGCTAAAAAATGATTTTAGTTTCATGGTCATCCAAATCTTGATGTGAATCTTCATTCAACCAACCATATTTAACATGATCCATATACAATTCACTCAACACAAAAGAACAATTAAGTACTAATGCATTTATAGTCTTATTATGGTTGATTTATTTTATTCTTGTAGTAAAAATTAAGTTTGAAACATGAAGACCTTAAACTTGTTTGTTACAAATTTACCAAAAATAATATAGATTGGAATATCATATGAAAAATTCTTCTAAAGCACTAGACATAAACACTTTCATGTTCCTCCTTTCAACACCTCTGAAGAAGACCAATGCCTATATAAACACTTTTTTCTTCACTGCAATTATATCAAATATGTCAACAATCTTTCCAAACTAGGGTTTTTTGTTTATTGAGGACATTTCCTTTCTTATTGCTTCTTTATTTTCTAAACTAGACAAGTTATTGGTCTCCACTTGTCTTCAAATTTTCCATCCTTTTAGTTACACCGGGTTGCTTAAGAATATTTCATAAATCCTTTCATCATGGATGTGCTCGTCTATCCATTTTTTGTCCCAGTTATCTTAAAGATAACCTCCTTCATTCCTCTTATCTTTTACTTGAATAATATTCTTATCTCCTTGCTCTTACATTCTTCTAGGAAGTTCCATTCTACCTCAAGGATCTTCCTTCATTCCATTGGAAAGAGTATTGTGAGTTCTCCTACACTTGTATTTTTCACATAAATAACCCTTTCTTCTTGCTTCCTCCCTTGAGGCCATCAAAGATCTCAAAGATAATTCAAGACTGTAGTGGGGTAATCCTCATATTGATTGTTTGTATGATTTTTTCCTTCATTTATCTGATTTTTCTTTGTGTTTCTCCACCTAGTTGTATTTGAAGGTCTATATCCCTACATTGATTTATTAAGTGTGAGTCCTAGTTCCTTTTCATTTTTTTCCTATCCCAAAGTGGATCCATAGTATCCTCTCTTCCACTAAGAAGTAGCTTTGTTTGTCCTTTTTATTAATTGTTCAATTCTCTTGTCCAATTATTCCTCATGATTCTTAATCTACTTAAGTATTTTATTCTTGTCATCATATATTTATATTTTAGACATATCATGGAGTCATATATTGCAAACATATATATATATATATCAATTAAGGTTTTTATAAATTTTACAAATTAAACGGTTTTATGACATGAAAATTGGGAGGTATCATGGAGTCATATATTGTAGTTATATATAGCTACTACCATTGAATCATGTTGTAAAGGTGAATGGATCTCCTTCATTTTTTAACCTAGCTACATCAATAATAATGAAGGAACCAATGCACGATTCTAGGATGTACCTTGTATAATACCTTGAGCTAAGAGGCTTTGGCTAGATGACAAGAGAGAGTGAAGAGAATTGCATTGAAACATTGTTTAAAACTTCATATTTATCATTTCATTTTTAGATATTGACATCAAATAGACCTTTCAATGTTCATGGCATGATAGGATATGTAGTTGGTGCAATAGTAACAGGTTCTAATCCTTTGACAAAGTTATGTAAAAAATTAGTAAATTTCACATTATATTTGGTCATTTATTGGTCTATTATTAAAAAAATTAATGATACTCATATGTAGTTTAATTGCTATCTTGATATTTGCTATAGGTGCTTGTCACACCAGATCGTCAACATGTTTTTGTTGTGATCGAGCATGATGATTATTTATTTGTGGTAAGTGATTTTTCTATTATAGGTCATTCCACAATTCAATTTCTATATATTAACATCTAAAATTCTTATTGTATTAGTTGAAATCCAAAGAAGTGAAGAGAAGAGGATGAGTGAGAACATTTCGAAAGATAAAAACATCACTTGCATCTCCATCCAATCGATAGTTGAAGGCAACACATGATCTATTTACTTCCCCTAGTGGGAATTGACTATGTATTAGGGTTGTTATTGTATGTCTACATGGGAGTTTTGAACGTATATTTTTTACTATTGATATGTGACATTTTATGTCCATATGGCTTTTTTACAAGCTTATATGACTTTATTGGATATATTGTATACTTCTATCGACATGTAGTGGTGTATGGCCTTATGTATTTTTATTAATAAAAATATTATTTTAGCACTATTATCAGATTATATAGCTTTATCCTAAATGTTGTCAACACGAGGATTATGTAGATCCTATTTTTGATAGTCATTCTTGAATGATGTTATCATGTGTATTGTGTATATCATATTCTTGAATGTTGTAGACATGGGTGTTGTTTACATATTGTTCTTGATTTTTATTCTTGAAGACTCACTGATTATTCATCTGATGCTTAAATAATTATTGATGGTTTTTATTACATTCAAGTTTTCATAGGTGCCTATAGCTTTCTACAAATTTCTTAAATATTTACTAATCATTCTTTTGATCATAGGTTGCATGTGATTCTAAGATATGTTTTTATTTTTATTTTTTATATACTCCATGATTTAAATCAATGGTTGTAGTGTATTTACACCTTTTGAAAACAATAATACATGGATCATGATTTTATCATTGTCTAATTATTCCTTCTTCAAAAAAAAAACTCTGCACTTCTATAAGAAGGCCAATAGTTTCTGTAAACTTAGCTATGGGATGAAAAAAATAAAATGGTAACCAAATCAAAAGGGTGAGGTCTAATATAGATAGATTTCTCAAAGTTCTATATCTAAAATTCATGAAAAAGTTATGAAGTGTTATTGAGTACAGATTTAATTATCTAAAGAGTCATGCAATTAAGGCCAATAAACTTGCTAGCTTCTTTAATAAGTGTGATAACCAAGAATATTATTAATTTAATGTTTTTTTTATTAATGATAACTCATAATATTCCAAGTGTGGCATAGGAGAAGCTTCAAGTTTATCAAATCTATCTTTTATTCACTTGACTACATCATTAGTACTTTCCAATCCTTCTAGCCTTGTGAAACTTTCCTAGGTTTGTTTTTTTGAAACTATATTGACATACATTATCATACATTCTTGGAAGATATTTTTTTCCCTTACTTTCATAAGTTATAAGTGTATTGTCCATTTATTAGGTCTTCTTCATGGTGGTTGCATTGTCTGTGTTTGATCTTCTATAGAATTTGTGAATTTTCTCCTCTTTTAAAAAAGTTATTTGACTTGTCTTTCCCCTTTTCCTTGCATTTCATGGTCATCCTTCATTGTGAGCTCATGAAAATTCATATTTTTTGTCATGTATTTCCATAGGAATTTATTAAATGAGATTACTTATTTTTTATTGGTGTTTTCCATTGTGTCATCTAAGACATTGCTTTACCCCTTCAACTCATACCATTTGTCATGTGACTGTCCTTCTCTTCATTTAACTATCACCTTGACTAGTTTTTAGCATTGATTTGATAGTCCTTTGTGCTTTGTATGTGAAACCACTTCCTTTTCATACATAATACAATCCTTTCAATTGAATTGATTGTCATTTTATATCTCTATGCATTGATGATAGTCATCATAACTGAGATGTTATGCCTTGACTATCCTTATTATTTGGTTACTTGTCATATTCTTTCTCATGCATATTGACATTCATGCTTTTCTATGACTATTTTTCAAAATGTTTCCCTTTTAGATCAATTTTGTTTGAAGTGACTTCCTTGTATATAATAGGGTAAGTTTCTTTTATTTATCTTTGCAATGTAGTCACTTCTTCAATGGCCTCAATATTACTACCCCTATATGCTTGAAGTCACTTCTTACTTTCATGATCAAAATACATAGTCATTAATTCATAGTGCCAAATACCTAGTGTAAATCAAGTTAATTTATTTAATTTTACAATCTATTAATGAATTATTGCATGTCTTTGAATCATTAAATGTGCATAATAATATAAATTTCTCTCTTTTCTATGCAATTGTCATCTTTATAAACTCAATTATCACATTATTCATGGTAAAAAATCCTATGGTAGTGGTTGAATTTGTCTTGATAGTCTTATTCCCTTGCAAAAATGACTATCATTTCATAACTCTTGTACCCTCCATTCATGATGTCTTGTGATGCTTCAAATTTTGTTTCCCTTTCGCACCTTGGTCATTTAAGAGAAATCATTGGTGCAATGTAGCCTAGAATGTTATAGCATGTTGGGGTACAAAATAAGACTTTTCTTAGCATTAACCTACCCATCTATATGTGTTGGTATTTTTAGTTTGGTTGCACGATGAATAGAATGAAAATTACACCACCATGCAACTTTACATTGCATGCATCTGACACTTTTTCCATCAACTAAAAACTTGTCACCATGGGAAAATGGATTGGAGATATGAAAAACTGAGAGGTTATTGTAGAGGGACCCTACATGACCCTATAACTTTAGAAAAAATGTTTCTAAGTGCCACAATTTTTTCTACCCTTTCACACTTTGGTCTCTTAAGAGAAATCATCGATGCAATGTAATGTTATGGAATGTTTGGGTACAAAAGTGGAATTTTCCTAGTGTAAACCTACCCATCCAGATGAGTTGGAAATTTCGGTTTGGTTGCATAATGAATAGAAAAAAAAAATACACCACCTTGCAACTTTACACTACATGCATCAAACACTTTTTACATCAACTAAAAACTTGTCACCATAGGAAAATGGATTGGAGGTATGAAAATTTGAGGGAGGTTATTTTAGAGAGACCCTACATGATCCTATAACTTCTAAATAAATTTTTCTAAGTGCCATGGTTTCTAAGTAATAGCTAGTAAAAGTTTTTTTCCCTTTTTCTCTTTGGTCTCTTAAGAGAAATCACATGTGTAATGTATCCCATAATGTTTTGACATGCTAGGGTGTGAAACAAGACCTTTCCTAGCATAAACCTACCCACCCGGATGTGTTGGAACTATCATTTTGGTCACACAATAAAAAAATAAAATTACACCACCTTCCAACTTTACACTACATGCATTTGAAACTTTTTCCATCAACTAAAAAATTGTCAAGAGGTTATTGTAGAGGGACCCTACATGACCATATAACTTCAGTAAAAAATATTCTAAGTGCCATAGTTTTTGAGTAACATCTCGTCAAATTTGTTTCCCTTTTTCACTTTGGTCTCTTAAGAGAAATTGTTGGTGTAATGTAGCCTAGAATGTTTTGGCATGCTAGGGTGTAAAATAGTACCTTTCCTAGAATAAACCTACCCATTTGGACATGTTAGAACTGAAGATTTTGTCACATGATGAAGAGAACAAAAATTACACCACCTTGTAACTTTACACTGCATGCATTTGACATTTTTTCAATAAATTGTAAAATTGTCACCATAAGAAAATGGATTGGAGGTATGAAAAACTGAAAGAGGTTAGTGTAGAGGGACCCTACATGATCCTTTACCTTCATACAAATTTTTTCTAAGCACCACGATTTCCAATAAACAACTCATCAAATTTTTCTACCCTTTTGCACTTTGGTCTCTTAAGAGTAATCATTAGTGCAATGTAGCTCAAAATGTTCTAGCATGCTAGGGTGAAAAAAAGGACTTTTCCTAACATAAACCTACCCATCTAAACTTGTTGGAACTGCCAGTTTGGTAACAAATGAATAGAATGAAACTTACACCACCTTGCAACTCTATACTACATGCATTTGATGCTTTTTCCATGAATTGAAATCTTGTCACCATGGGAAAATGGATATTGTAGAGGGACCCTACATGACCATGTACCTTTAGAAAAAATATTTTTATGTCCCATGGTTTCTGAGTAACAACTTTTCAAACTTTTCTTTGTATATGAAACTACTTCCTCTTCTTGCATATGATAGTCCTTTCTATTGAACTGACTGCCAATTTTTATCTTTGTGTGTTGATGATAGTCATCATAACTGAGATGTTATGCATTGACTATCCTTATTACTTGGTTTCTTGTCATATTATTGGTCATGCATTCTACCCTTCTTTCTTTTCTATGACTATGTCTTGAAATTCTTCCCTTTTAGATCAATTATTTTTGAAGTGACAACCTTGTATATAATAAGGTAAGTGTCTTTTTTTTACCTTTGGAATGTATTCATTTATTCAATGGCCTCAAGATTACTACCCCTATATGCTTTAATTTTCTGCTTCCTTTCATGATCAAAACACACAATCATTAATTATAGTCCTTGACTACCAAAAACTTAGTGTGAATCAAGTTAAGGTATTCAATTTCATAGTCTATTAATGACTTTTTTTATTGTCTTTTAATCCTTAAATATATGCATAATACTAGAAATTTTCCCTCTTTACTATGCCATTGTCCTCTTCATAAACTCAATTATCACATTATTCATGGTGAAAAATCCTATGGTTGTGGATGATTTTTTCTTGATAGTCTTATTCCCTTGCAAAAATGACTTTCCTTTCATAACTTTGATGCCCTTCATTCATAGTGTCTTGTGATGCTTCAAAGTTTTATTCCCTTTCGCACCTTGGTCTCCTAAGAGAAATCACTGATGCAATGTAGCCTGAAATGTTCCAACATGATAGGGTGCAAAAAAGGACCTTTTCTAGTGTAAAATTACCCATCCAAATGTGTTGGAACTATGGGTTTGGTTGCATGATAAACAAAATGAAAATTAAACCACTGTGAACCCCTAAACCTGCAAATGCACAAAGACAACAAACATTGTTAGTGTTAGATCAAAATGCATGCAAATATGAAGGATTCTCCATGAAATCCACCTATTTAAGCTAATATTAGGAAATGAAGAGCAAAACTTGAATAATATGCAAGTAAATCCTAATCTAGCCAATAGAATGACGATCTTATGGGGGAATTGGTGCTAGTGATGTGTTGCAATTGGCCCTTTCCCAATTCCTAAGTAGCAATTATATGATTGATGAAGAAATGGTCAAATATCTAAAGAGATTTGAGCATAACCTTGGTGCAAATGTGAAAATATGATGAATGCTTGGATGTGATGAGCAAAATTATTTCTCAATTGTAGAGAGTAACTTTGCATATGAATTGTGGATGAGGATTGAGGAGAAGAGTCTCCAATTTATAGATTCCAATCTTGGAAGAAATAGTGGAAATAAGCAATGTGGGACAAAAGATAATCCAATGGCATTGTGCCACTTTTCCACATGTGATTGGATGAGGAATGAGCACATTTTGGCCAATGTGCATGATAAATGCATAAATTTGAATTTGAAATGGTGAGTTGACTTGTTGAAGGGGGAAGAGAAGTGAAGTAAATGTCACTTGGCTCAAGGTCAAGGACATGTAAGAAGCATTGAATGCCTTGTTGGAAGGACCAAGTCCACTTGGCCTTTTGAATTCAAATGAGGGAATATTCCCTTTTGATGCTTTGTGAGGGAAAATAGAAGAATTAATAAATCAAAGTATTTGATTTATAGTGCAACCTGCATTCTCTAGAGAATTTTAGTGAGAGGGATTAAGTTAATCATGGATTTGATTAATTTAATGAAGAATTAGGTGATGTGACAATTTAGACTTAAATAGATGAATTGATTTAAGTCAAGAATTGAGAGAAAATGATTTGTTAAATAAATGATTTGATTTATTTAATCAAGAAGGAATATGTTAAATTAAATCAAATAAGGTTTTAATTTATTTAATTTAATAGGAGGACTCTAGAGAATTTAACTAAATAAAATTATTTATTTAATTAAATAGATATGCAATGGTTAATTAAATTAATTGACTAATTTAATCATTGAGAGAGGAAGACTTAATCCAATAAATAGTGATTTATTGAATTAAAAGATAGCAAGTGATGAAATGCTGAGAATGTGATTTAAGAAGAAGCATTGTTAGTAATCGGGATGATGCAGGAGCATCCAGTGGTGTAAGGGCAATCCTACATCACCCAAAAATATATTTATTTTCATTTAGAGTTTTGTATATGTTTTTGCATTTCTGGATACCCTTTTTGTCAAAGAAGAATTCCCAACTTTCAGAACTGCTTTTCTGCTTTTTCTGCTCGACTGCTATTTTTAGCAGGTATGATTTTGAAGGCGTGAGGAGATAGAAATTTAAGGGAAGCTTTAGGACAGAATAATAAACACTTTGGTGAAAGAATCAGGCGAAGATCATTCCCGGTTCAAAAGTTATTCAAGTTTCAGTTTTTGCTTTTTGCCCTACAAAATCTTCGGAGCTAATTTTGAGGGACTTAAAGGCTTCGGATGGGCCCGAAAATTGGCGGAAAACAAAAGTGGTTAGCCTTTAGGCCCCACTTTTTGGCACTTCATTTTCGCAAGACCTTTCTGAAAAGGTATTATCATTGAAGATCCAACAGTTAGATCTTGAGTTAGGGCTTCCGAAAGTTTGTGCATAATTAGAATGTTGTTTTTGGCTCCAAACGGAGGAAATGGGGCTATTTATGGGGTAGTTTCTAATTTTTGTGGTAGTTTTTGGGGAAAAGAAGATCGCATACTGTGAATAGGGGAATTTTTGTAGTTTCTTTCTGTAATTTGCATGTATTGCAGAACTCAAGGATTTGAGATCCTCTGCATGTAAGAATTTCATACTTTGAAAATAATAAGATTTGTTAGTTTTTCTGTGTGATTTTCTGTGTCTCGGGTTGCACCCTCATCACGGGATCAGGTTTTCCAAAATGAATTTGTACATTTTTCATGTCTACAACCACCTTGAAAGTTTACACTACATGCATCTGACATTTTTTCTATCAACTAAAAATTTTCACCATGGGAAAATGGATTGGAGATATGAAAAAATGAGCGAGGTTATTGTAGACCAACCCTACATGATACTGCACCTTCAAATGGAATGTTTCTAAGTGCCACTGTTTCCAAGTAACAACTTGTCAAAGTTTTCTACCCTTTCACACTTTAGTGTCTTAAGAGAAATCACCAGTGTAATGTATGTCAAAATGTTTCAGCATGTTGGGGCACAAAAAAAGACCTTTCCTAGCATAAACCTACCCACCTGAATATGCTAGAACTGTCCCTTTGATCACATGATGAACAAAATGAAAATTAAACCACCTTGCAACTTTACATTACATGCATTTCATGCTTTTTCATTAACTAAAAACTTGTCACCACATGCAAATGGATCAAAGATATGGAAAACTGAGAGAGGTTATTATAGAGGGAACATAAATGACCCTATAACTTTAGATCAAGTGTTTCTAAGTGCCACAGTTTTAGATTAATATCTCATCAAAATTTGTTTCCCTTTTGCACTTTGGTCTCTTAATAGAAATTATTGGTGGAATGTAGCCCAGAATTTTTTGACATATTGGGGTGCAAAACAAGACCTTAACTAGCATAAACCTACCCACTCAAATGTGTTGGAACTTTCGGTTTGGTTGAACGATGAACATATTAAAACTACACCACCTTACAACTTTACACTTCATGCATTTGATGCTTTTTCCATCAACTGAAAACTTATCACCACAGGAAAATGCATTAGAGATATGAAAAATAGAGAGAGGTTATTGTATATGGGCCCTACATGACCTTGTACCTTTAGACATAATATTTCTAAGTGCCATGTGGAACCTCTTAAAAATGGTTTTTGGTTTGTGTGATATGATATTTATGGTGATTAAGTGCTATCACATCCACTTTCAAGATGTTGCACTCAAGGATAACCCTAGAGATCTCAATGCAAAAGAGAAAGAGATCTTGTAATAGGGTTGTCCTAAGGGTTGAAGCTATACTAATAAGGGGTTCACCACCAATTTTATACTTGGAAAAGATAATTAAATGAAAGATGCAACTCTAAACCCTAGTTGAATGTAATGCACTACATAATAACCTAGAAAAGTGAATGAAGCAACACAAAACATTGTACAAAGGAAGAGGTGCACCTAGAAATTTGGAAATGGTTGGAAGGAGGTCTAGAAAACTAGAAATTATGATTTTATGGCTGACTAGGAATCATTCATCAAGTTGGGCCAATTAGTCCAAATTTTGGAAAACTTTGCAAGAACAAGAATTTTCCAAATGGGTATTTGTATCTGCAAAAACATGGAAATTGACTAGAACTAGGACTCATCCACCAAAAGTGGCAGATCAATCTAGTTGGGATTTTTTGAAGCTTCAAAGTTTGAATCTAATCTCCTCAGCCTACTCAATCTGCCTTTGGAAGTTTCTCGATCTGAATCTTTGATTTACAACATGTAGGTCTTCTCCAAGGTTCTCCAAGGCTTGTTGACAACTTTGAAAACTTTTTGAAAACTTTAAGCTCTTGAACACTTTTCTCTAATCTTGCTCCTTAGGAAATCTGCAACCTAGACCTAAAAATCACACACAAAGGAGAGGGAAAAATGTTGTTGGGTTAGTGGATAGGGTTTTTCCTTCGTTAAACCCCTTGTTGGTAATTAAACCTTGAAATGAAATCAAATAGGAATGGAGAATGATGAATGAACAAATGAGAATTTTGCAAATCACCATACTCTTCAATAAAGTGTTGTAAATATGCTTGAGATGGCTCCAAAGGATGTAGATCTTGACTCTTTCTTGAGGGAGATAGATCTTGAATTGAACACTTGCTTGAATCATGAAATCCTACATCACAATTATTAGCTCAAAACCAAACATGATGCATGAAGTCTTTGACATGATGATTGATGCTTGAAGAATGCTCTAGAATGCTTGATAATCTACCCTTGAATTCTCTTGTGAACTTAATTATCCTAGTATTAATGCTCTCACAAAATTATTAGGTCACTTGATTTATTATTAGGATGTTAGGATAAAATGAGTGAAATAACCTTGTATTTATACTCAATTATGCAAGAATTCTTGAAATTACAACACTACAAGCCTACATCAGATCTAGGAGAATAAAATCTTGCCAAAAATTTTAATTAATTTTGATTTTGGGCCACACAGGATTTATTCACCCAAGGTGGCGAATGAATCCCACCAAGCTTAATTTTTGGGAGCATTTTTTAAAAATGCTTAGAAATGTGTGAAACCATGTTCGAGACCAAAAGATCCAGGTGGGACTCATTCACCCAATATGGTGAATGAGTCCCAAATCACTAAATCTAGGTCACTCAAGCCTAAAACACTTGAATTATGATTGGCTAATGGTTTTTGTTGAGATTATCCTCGAAAAGATGCATTAAATGAGGCTTGTGGATGCAAAATGGGGCCAATTAAAGCATGAGAAAGCCCAATTATTAATGAAAAGCCTAGAAAAGTGTGAAAGTGTGTTAAAACACTTTACAACACTCTAAATAATGAAATATAAAGGTTTATTTTGATTAAAAAGAGTTTCATTAAGTTGATAAGACCTTAGAAAAGTGTTAAAGTATGTCACAACACTTCACAACACTTTAGAAAGGTTCCATTTAAATTAATTAGTTCACAAGGTCCCAAGACCTAATGTGAATGTCTCAACCACATTACAACACTAAATCAAGGCAACATTAAGCCCAACTCACAAGGAGGGCCCAAACAAGCCAAGAAAAGTAGAAGGGATACTTTTTTCATGACTACATTTAGGCCCCACTTTAGTGACAGGATGAACTTGCTTTGAAATCACACTAAAGTAGATGAACACACATCAAGAGGGGTTCAAGTGTACCAATTATAGTAAGATGAGACAACGATCAAGATGGGTGATGAAGCCCCCAAGATCAGGATCCCATGACAAACCATCATAGGAACAAAAGAGCACACATGAGAATGATATAAAGAGAAACAAAAAAGCACAAGAATGCACTATCAAAGATTAAAGATAGAAAAGGTAAAAATAAAAGAGTCAGATGAAGCTTCAATCGTTTGTCCATCATGATGTGGATTAGATCTAGGTTGTTTGTATGAAAAATTCACACTCACTCCGTGGAAACAAAACTCTTGATTTTCCGTCAGGTGAGAAGTACAAGATGGTGAGACACATACACTCATGGTTGGTATGCACTCACACTCACATGCAAGTGGCTATGGGGAAATTCATGCCTCGGTAAATCTTCCCACTCAAACCATACCAAATTTATACCTCCTCATAACTTTAATAATGTGCCACATAAAAATGGTTTTCAAGCTTCATGAGACAAGCAAAACTTCATATGCTTGGAGCTCATGAACAAAAATGATAGCTCCACAAGAATGCAAGTTGTGTTATGCAAGGTGGCCATATAACTACAAGAGTATTCAAAGAAGTCTTTCTTAGTTCATGAGAGGTCTTTAACTTAGGGGACATTGTGCCTAATGTCTCCAAGAGAGGACCAAGCAAAGAATAGAAGAGTCACAACTTAGGGGATGTAGTGTGTCTCATCAAGCCACTAAGAGGAATGCACTATGCTAAGAGAGATCAAAATATTGAAGGAAATCACACCCAATGTCATCCACAAAGTGAAAAACACATCGTATGAAATAAGAAAACTGCACCATGAACCATGAAAAAAAAAAACGCAAAAGAGTAATGCCAATGTATGCCCCCTCTTTAAAGAAATTTCTAAACACCATACTATGAGAAATTACTTTAAAGTAGAAAATAATAAATGCAAATAGTAAAGAAGACATGAGAGACAACTTGGAAAGCCCTATGCCAAGTCATATGTTTTCAAGTAAAGTCATGTCATGTAAGAGAAAAGAAAAGAGAGGGGTTCCCCCCAAAATGAAAATAAAAAACACATAAGGGATCTATGGATTTGGGGTCAATATGTTCTTGCTACAATGTTTTTAAGAGAGAGATCAAAACTATCATCATTCCCCAAATGCACATAGAACTAGAAGAATGACACAAAGAGAATGAAAATAAAGAAAAAGATCCTTTCGTGTCAACATGGAAGAGACATGAATGTCTTGATGCCTTGCATCATCCCCAAAAGGAAATAAAAATACAAATGAAAAAGATAAAGGAAAAGGAAAAGGAAAATATTTTGGGTCAACATGGAAGAGAAATGAATGTCTTAATGCCTTGCATCATCCCCAAAATGAAAACATAAGACAAATGAAAAAGAAAAAAAAGCCTTTTGGGTCAAGATGGAAAAGATTTGAATGTATCGACCCTTGTGTCATCCCCAAAAGGAAAACACAAGACAAGAAGAAAAAATAAAAGACAAAAAATGAAAGGTTTACGACATAAAGAAGAATGAATGTACAAATAGAGGAATGTCACAAAGAGAGAGAGAACATCATGGGGGATCACATCACACACATGCAATCACAAAAAAGAAAATGAAAGAGAAATAATGCAAAATACTAGTAAGGCACATGTGAGTCAACCTATGAGCAATTCATCTACATCCCAATCATGTTTAGTGTATATAGAGGGTGGACAACTAGCCAAAGGGAGAAAAATAAGAGCCAAACTACGGCCATCAGCAGGTTCATCACTCTTTGCAGGAGATTTTTCATCTAAGCTCATGGAAGAGGAAACCAATGTATTCAATTCATTATGCAACTCCTCATCAATTTTAGAAACCTCGTCATCATCATCCAAATTGATCACAAGAGGGGGTCAAATGATAATTTCCATGGAAGAGTACAACTCTTGTTGTGGTTGTTTTATTGGATTGTTTTGTTTTGATTAAGGGGGAGGCATATCATGCATTGCTTCAGTCAAGTTTGGATTTTTATTTTCTTTGTTTAATTATTCATGTAATTTATGAGCAAGGGAATGATGTCTATTCCTACACTCTCTAGCACCTTTTTTTATTTTAGTTTTTTTTTTCTAGTTGCATTTGTGTAGGAGCGAGTTGATCAACCATAGGTTTCTTTCTTCCCTAAGGGGGGGAATGGAAGGAACCACAAGAGGTTGTTCGACCACTTTCTCTTTGAATTTTTACACTTGTTTTATTTTAGGAGGTGTGACGGGGTTGTTTTAATTGTCTCGGTAATTTGTAGGAGGTAGGTGAAGGTTTGATCTTAGGTTGGTCTTGGTTGTTTGGAATTTATTTAGGTTCAAGCATGGTTTCATCAAGGATAGTAGGCTCAATTGTAGATGGGGATATGTTTTGGAGGGATATTTTTTCTATCTTGTTTTCCTTGAAGTTTTGATAGGACAAGAAAAATAAGCCTTCTCTTGTTTTTATAGGTTTCGTAGGCTCGGGCCAAACTAAATCCTAAAATCTAAGTCAAAATTGTCAAATCATCTAATTTCTACCTAAATTGATCAAATATGGATTAATCCTAATCCTAATCACTCCAATCCTCTATATTAGCAACTTGCACCAATAAATCAATTTAATTGATTTATTGATTCCTCCATTTTCCCTCAACTTGGCATAAAAATGGAATATTCCTCAAATTTGAGAATCCCTCCAAAAGGGATGAGTACATCCAAAAAGGCATTAAATTCCTCTTACATGTCCTTTTCCTTGAGCCAAGGGGCATTTACTCCATTCTTCCTTCCCTCCAACTTGTCATCTCAAACAATTTCAAATTCCACCTAACCATATTTATGTGCACATTCATCAAAATGTGCTCATTCCTCCTCCAATCAAATGTGGACAAGTACCCTTCTCTCATTGGTTGGTCTTTTGTCCCACATTCATCCAAATATTTCAATCTTCCATTCTTAAAATCTATAAATAGAGGGCCTCTCCTATTGAATTAATCATCCACAATCCATGCAAGCTTACTATACTCAATTTCATCTTCAAGTTCATCCATTTTCATTCAAGTTTCATAGTTTTATAAGATTTATTGTAAAATTGCATCAAGTAATCAAGAATCATCATCAAAGATCATCAAATCACATCAAGGAGTTGGGAAAGTCCCATTTTCCACATCAAAATAGCACCAATTCCCCCATGAGATTGATAGTTTTTTCATTAGAATAGGATTTGATTGCTTTCATTGTGTTGTTATTCATTTTATTTCCTATCTTGATGTTTCAATCTAATTTCATGGGGAATTTTGATTGTAACTTGCATTTTGATCTAAGTATGTGTTTGTTCTTTGTGTTTGTGTAGGTATAGGTTCACCATTCACAAACCCATATGAGGAATGACATCTATCACTCCTACCATTTCATCCATAGGATCATTATAGATAGCATCATGTTGAATAGAATCATTGTTATCATCATCTGTGTCAACATTCATCATGCCATTCTTTGTAGTTTTGTTGACTTTGACAAAATAAATACTATGTTTTGGCATGAGGTTGGTGAAAATTTGAAAATTTTGGTTAGGAGGGGCAAGGGACTTATTTCCTTGATCACTAACACCTCCAATAGAAAGAAAACCAGAATCAATGAGGTCTTGCACAAGATGTTTAAGACACTTACAATGTTTTGTGTCATGTCCATTTTTTCAATGATAGTGGAAATAAGCATTTGATCTAAATCTTGGGGGTAAACGCTTATTAGGATCGGGTGTTTTGACAGGAGGCAAGGTAATCATTTGTTGTTCTAAAAGTTGGGACATTGTCTTATGAAGGGTATCAGGTAAGGTAGTGAATTTTTTTTTCGGGTCCCCATAGCTAAAGGGTATTGTGGATATAACAACAACTACTTGGTTATTGAAATTTTGAGTTGTTTGTTGAGGGGTATTGAATTGAAGGAACCCTTTATTCTATTTTCTAAAAGGTTGGGAATTGTTTTGGTTTGCGGGCTTAGATTTCTTAGTTCAACTAGAAGTGGACTTTGTATCTTGACTACTAACTGAATTTTGATAATCATAGAGAGAAGTACACAAGTGCATGAAGGATGAGAATTTCACCATGGTGAGCTTGTCTTGAATCTTTATTTGCAAATTTTCTATGAATATATTTTGAAGGTGAGGGTTAGGGACCTTGACATCGATTTGGGAATAAAGCGAATGATAGCATGAGATAAATTCAGTTATATTTTCTTCTTCCTTTTGCTTGCATCTCATCAAATAAGCTAGGGTCATCTTAGGAGTCATGTGAACTTGGAAATGGTTTACAAATTCATCAAAAATTTCATTGAATGAAATACTTGAGTAATTTAGTAAAGAGGAGAACCATTCCAAGGTAGTAGCTTTCAAGGACCTAGGAAAAACCTTTTCCAAAAGTTTATCATCAAGGAAAAAGTAACTACATAAGATAGTATACACATTAACATGGCTAGAAGGATCTCCCTTTCCTCCATATTTCTCAAATATAGGCACCTCTACACCTTGTGGCATCGGTGTTCGCAATATCTCCAAGGAAAATGGACTGCTTTTGACATAATATGTAGGTGGGCCATTTTTATTTTGGTTGATGGTGGAATTTTTTTTTGAAGGAATGAAACAGTTTGGAAAAGTTGATTTATGAGAGGGTCATTACTTGTGTTATGAGATGGAAGTGAAAGAGGTGAATGGGTTTATGTGTTCAAAGGACAAGTGAATGGAATTCTTATGGGTGGTAAATTGGTAGGAGATATGACATCATGTGATGCCACATAGGAACTAGGGATGCTAGCGGGAATACCCAAGGAATGAATCACATTACTAGTTTGTTGCATTATTGTTGAGACTTGAGGATTGGTGTAGGTAGGTATTGAGGAAATAATTATGGGAGGGGGAATTTGAGTTCCTCCTTGGCTTGTGAAATTTCTTGTAGGTAAAGGACAACTACTGGTTGAGGGGAGATGTTTTTCACAAGGTCAAATCCATCTTCACTTTCAAGCATGCAGTGAATGTTATCTATAGTAGGGATGGTAGCAGTTGAAATTTTGTCATTTTGTACTTGATGTTGTAAGTTTTCTAGGTCATCATGAATTTGAATTGTGTTTTCTTATGGGACACTATCATTCCTTGTTTCAACTTGCATACTACTTGAAGGAGAAGAGTTGTTAAATGTGTTGTCCATACCTAGTGTACTAGTGTCAATACTAGGAGTGAAAGAGCTAGACAACCCAAGATCCACAACGATTGTTTTATCGTGGGATGACATGAGTCTCAAACTTCATCTCACTACAATATTAGAAGTAGGACACAAAATACTCATGCAAGGGATACTACATGCAAGGTGAATGAAAATGCAATGTAAGCTAAGAACAATGAAATACTTATAACAAAAATTCTGGAAATTTAAACAGAAAGGCAATAAAAGCAAACAAAAAATAAAAAATTGAACTTTGAATGCTAGAAAATGAAATGCAGAATATGTAGAGGGACTCATTTTCCCAAGGTAGAGAATGAGTCCCAATAGGGATCGTTTTCAAAAATTTCATAATTTTTCAATTGAATTTTATGCTTTTTATGTTCTATGATCTGTATCTGAGATGCAAATGCATATTTTGAATGATTTTCGATGAAATTAGATGCAAAAATTCAAGCTATATGATTTTTCACTAACGCAAAATTTGAAACCCTAGAATTGAAGTTAACTAATGAAAATTCTAATGCAATATTAATGCAATCCAAATCTAGGATGAAAATGCACTCCAGATCAAAATTATGATGTTCTAAATCTAGGTTCACCAAAATGGAACCTCTTAAAAATGGTTTTTGGTTTGTGTGATATGATATTTATGGTGATTAAGCATTATCACACCCACTTTCAAGATGTTTCACTCAAGGATAGCCCTAGAGATATTGCAATAAGGTTGTCCTAGGGGCTGAAAGTAAACTGATAAGGGGTTTGCCACCAAGTTTAGACTTGGAAAACATAATAAAATGTAAGATGCAACTCTAAACCCTAGTTGAATGTAATGCACTAAAAAATGACCTAAAAAAGTGAATGAAACAACACAAAAAGTTGCAAAAAGGAAGAGGTGCACCTAGAAATCTGGAAATGGTTGGAAGGAGGTCTGGAAGACTAGAATTTTTTCTTTTATGGCTTACTGGGACTCATTTTCCAAGTTGGGTGAATCAATCTAGATTCTAGAAAACTGTGCAAGAACAAGAATTTTCCAAATGGGTATCAGAATCTACAAAAACCTAGATATTGACTAGAACTGGGACTTATTCACCAGAAATAGTGAATCAATCCAATTGGAATTTTTTGAAGCTTAAAAGCCTAAATCTGATCTCCTTAGTCTGCTCAATCTTCCTCTACAAGTTTTTAGATCTGAATCTTTGATATACAACTTGTAGGTCTTCTCCAAGGTTCTCTAAGGCTTTTTGACAACTTTGAAAACTTTGAGCTCTTGACAACTTTTCTTGAATCTTTCTCCTTAGGGAATTTGCAACCTAGACTTACAAATCACACACAAAGAAGAGGGGAAAATTTTGTTGGGTTAGTTGATAGTGGTTTTCCTTGGTTAAACCCCTTGTTGGTAATTAAACCTTGAAATGAGATCAAATAGGAATGGAGAGTGATGAATGAATAAATGGAAATGTCGCAACTCACCAAAATCTTCAATAAAGTGTTTCAAATATACTTGAGATGGCTCCAATGGATGTAGATCTCGACTCTTTCTTGAGGGAGATAGATCTTGAATTGAACACTTGCTTGAATCATGAAATCCTACATCACAATTGTTAGCTCAAAACCAAACAAGATTCATGAAGTCCTTGACATGATGATTGGTGCTTGAAGAATTATCTAGAATGCTTGATAATCTGCCCTTCAATGCTCTTGTGAACTCAATTATGCTAGTATAAATGCTCTCACAAAATTCTTAGGTCACTTGATTGCTTGTTAGGATGAAATGAGTGAAATAACCTTGTATTTATACTCAATTATGAAAGAATTCCTAAAATTCCAATACTACAAGCCGACATCAGATCTAGGAGAATAAAATCTCGCCAGAAATTTGAATTAATTTTGATTTTGGGCCACATGGGACTCATTCACCCAAGGCAGTGAATGACTCCCACCAGACTTAACTTTTGGGACCATTTTAAAAAATTCTTAGAAATGTGTAAAACTAGGTTTGGGACCAAAAGATCTAGGTGGGACTCATTCACCCAAGATGGTGAATGAGTCCCATATCACTAAATCTGGGTGACTTAAGCCTAAAACACCTAAATTATGATTGGCTAATGGTTTGTGTCAGGATTATCCTAAAAAATATGCATTAAATGAGGGTTGTGGATGTGAAATAGGGCTAATTAAAGCATGAGAAATCCCAATTATTAATAACAAGCCTAGAAAAGTGTGATAGTGTGTTACAACACTCCAAATAAGGTAATATTAAGGTTTATTTTGATTAAAAATAGGTTCATTAGGTTGATAAGACCTTAGAAAAGTGTGAAAGTATGTCACAACACTTCACAACACTTTACCAATGTTCCATATAAATTCATTAGTTCACAAGGGCCCAAGACCTAATGTGAATGTGTCAACCACATTACAACACTAAATCAAGGAAACATTAAGCCTAACTCACAAGGAGGGCCCAAAAAAGCTAGGAAAATTAGAAGGGACACATTTTCCATGACTACACCATGGTTTCCATGTAAGATCTTTTCAAACTTTTATTCCCTTTTCCACTTTGGTCTCTTAATAGAAGTCGTTAGTGCAACGTAGCGCATAATTTTTTAGCATGCTGGAGTAAAAAATAGGACCTTTCCTAGCATAAAAATACCCACTCAGACATGTTGGAATTATTGGTTTGGTTACATAATAAATAGAATAAAAATTACAACACCTTGCAAGTTTACACTGCATGCATTTGATGCTTTTCCATCAACTAAAAACTTTTCATTATGGAAAAATGTATCAGAGATATGAAAAATTGAGGTTATTGATGAGGGACCCTATTTATCCCTATACCAAGATGGAATTTTTATAAGTTCCATGGTTTTGAAGTAACATCTCATCAAAGTTTTCTACCCTTTTGCACTTTGGTCTCTTAAGAGAAATCATCGATGCAATGTAGCTCAGAATGTTCTGGCATGCTGGGGTACAAAACAAGACCTTTCCTAGCATAAGCCTACCCACTTGGACATGTTGGAACTTTTGGTTTGGTCACATGATGAAAATAAAAAAAATTACACCACCTTGCAACTTTACACTGCATGTGTTTGACGCTTTTTCCATCAATTGGAAAATTGTCACCACGGGAAAATGGATCATAGATATGAAAAACTAAGAGAGGTTATTGTAGAGGAATTCTACATGACCTTGTAACTTCATATGGAATGTTTTTAAGTGCCATGTTTTCTGATTAAAAAATCATCAAATTTTTCTACCCTTTCGCACTTTGGTCTCTTAAGATAAATTATCGGTGCTATGTAGCCCAAAATGTTCCAACATGATGGGTTGTAGAACAAGACCTTTCCTAGCGTAAACCTACCCATCTGGACATGTTGGAACTATCAGTTTGGTTGCACGATTAGTAAAATGACCTCATGTGAACACTAAAAGGAAATCACTTCACCTCAAAACCTAAGAACTAGAAACAAAATTTAACTACCCAATTAATGAGATATGGTCATTATCATTGCACCCTTCACTTTGAATATTTTTTTGGTACGAGAATCCCTTTTGGAGAAGTTGTGGTGTCATATTTTTCCATTAACTGTGCTCTTAGTTATCCAATGGGTAGGTAGGAATGACATAACAAAAATGTGGAAGCATTAGAGTTAAGAGGTTGAGGACACTACATGACAAATTCCATAAGTTGAGAGTTAGGAGAAGGAATTCTAGTAGTGATAAGTATGATTATATAACAATGAAAGGGAAGAAGAAGTCTAATACTTCAATAAGAATATAAGATAATTAAATTTGGGAGAAGAGGCATTCCTAGGAGGATAACTTTGAATCTTCTACAACTTGTAGGCTTAAAACCATTTGTCACCTTAGCAACTTCTAAACCTCATAGGCACATGGGTGAGAAAGAGGAAGAACACATAAGAAAAATTAGATCAAGCAAAATTCTAGGAATAGAATTTATTATTTAATTAAAAGTGGGACATTACATTATATCTATATTTCATTCTCAAATTTAGATTGTTTTACACTTTTATACATCACAAGGGAATACTTTCTCATAATTAATGATTTCCTCATACATCATGATCCTATTTTATTCTTACATAGATCATGGAGGCTAACTCATTCAAAACTTCAAGATTACTTAATGCATCATAATTTGATTATGGACATCACTTTTACATGGTTGCATGGATTCTAACTGAGTGATGACCTAATTATCCCATTAAAAAATATTTTTCACCTATTTGTAATTATATCCATCACAGGGAGCAACTTGGTCACAATTCCATGACTACTTGATACATTATTATTCTATTTATTTCATATTTTCCACCCTTTCTACAAATGATGATGCATATTTATTGCATATTTATGACTATTATGTTCATATGCATTTAAATTCTTTTAGGTATAACTAATGACCCTTTATGTGAGGTATTAAGGATGTTTCTTGATATGTACACTAATGTTAATTTTATTTTCTACTTATATTAATTTGGTATGCATGGTTCATTTAGTTTCACAAGCACACTAATGTGGACCAAATTACAAGAGATAAAATTACATACCATGAAATTTAACGCCATAATTTTTAACCAATTTTAAAGATGTACTAAATACATTTTCATAGTCCTTAATTTGAACTAATTGATGCTCTAATTGACATTTTTGTTGAACCGATTGAAAAATTGCCACTCTATTTCCAATGGTCTAGATTGATAAATCTATGTTGCAAGAATGAAGAAAGGATTGAAGGTGTTGTCATTGATGCCAACTGGTCAACTAGTTATCTACTAGTTGTTGTTGGTTGTATATGTTGAGGATATTGAGAAAATTCTATAAAAGAAAGTTTACAGGTATTCAGTTCTTGATCCGGTATTTTCCCCTATGTTTGTGCAATTCAAATATGTTGGTTATGGTTGTTGAAGGTTGTTATATCTAGATTTTTGGTTGTTAGTTCATTGAGAAGTTTGAGTTGTGTTCACCAGTTGTGAACTGTGTTTTTTGGTGTTCTAGTTGAGGTATGGGAGAAATTTTTTTGGTCTGGATTTCTCTTTGATGAAGTCTTTTGACTTGCAGATCTAGAGTTTAGATGTTTTGGTTGCATTCAAGATATTTTTGGTTTCTGAAAGTTTCAAGCTTAATTGTTCTATGTGTTTTACATTGGTTTGGCCAACCTTTTGTTCAACACTATCTTCAAATTTAATGAAGCATTTTGGATCTATTTTGGGTCCTGATGAAGCATGTGTTTGGGTCACCCTCATTCTACTTCCACCCTAGGATGGTTGGTGTTGACCTAATTTGAATTTGAATTTGAATGGATGACTTTGGATCTCTTTTTCAAGGTTGGAGATAGTATAAATATAGGATGAGCTAGTAAAGGAAAACATACAAGAGGAAAGAAGGAAGATAGGTGAAAGAGTATATGTGACATTGATTCTATTCAAAAAGTGTGTTTGAGTTTTGTGTGGCAGATCAATGCGGAGCTTAATGTTGAGTTTCTGAATGCAGTGAGAAAAAGGAAAACTCTATCATTCATGAAAATTGATCAATTAACTATGGTGGAATCCTTTTTTGCATTTGGATTTTAGTCTCTCTATAACAATTCTTCTTTTTCTTCTTTGTATCTCTATGGTAGTGAGCCCTCTGAGTTGTAGCCCTATTGGACAACGAATCCTTATTTCAAGTAGTGAGCCTTATCTCAGGTAGTGAGCCTTGTTTTAGGCAGTGAGCCTTCTTGTAATTTATTTTGATATTCTCTATAGTGTGATTTAATCCTCACTGTGGTTTTTCCCTCATTGGATTTTCCACATAAATTTGGCGTTATTATGTTTATGTCTTGAATTTGAGTTTCTACATTGGCATTTGATGATTAATCATTTAAGTAGTTTTAAGTATTAGTTTCAATGATTGAATTAAAGGTGAAAATTTGTTACAAATAATTCACCCCCCTCTTATTTTTCATATTCAACAATTAGTATCAGAGATTGGTTCATTGGTGAAGAGCTTAACCGCTCGAGGAAGGTCCAAGATGAATAGAAAGATGGTCTTTGATTATACGAGGTTTGATGGAACTAATTATAGTATCTGGAAAGTTTTGATGGAAGAATATCTGGATTATTATGAATATGGTGTGGAGAAAGCTTACAAGAATCCTTACACTCCTCTTGCTAATGGTCTAAGTGCACCTGAAGAAATAAAATTACATGAAGCAAACAATAAGGAAAAGTTCATCTTGAAGAATAGTCTAGTACATTTTGAGTTGATTAACATTCAAAATCTAAAGAAAAATAAGGAAGTCTAGGATGCTTTAGAAAGAGCACATGATGGTGATGAAAGAGTTAAAGAGGTGAAATTATAGAATTTGGAAACACAGTTTGATCTTATACATATGTCCAAAAATGAAAATGTTAAAGCTTATGTATAGAGATTGGATGAGGTAGTGGCTAGAATTCGGTCTCTTGGCGCTGCTATAGATGAAACTAGGATTGTAAAGAAGCTTCTTATAACTCTTCTTGATGCTTATAGTGAGAAGGTGAGTGTTATTGAGTAGACTATAGATTATAATACTTGTACTAAGGATCTACTATTAGGATTTTTGACATCTTATGAAATGAGGAAGCAGAGTCTAAGAAATGGAGGCAAATCATAGACTTCTTTTAAAGCTACAAAAGAGATCCAAATGAAGAGAACCTTGATTAAATAGAAGATAAATTTTTGAGAAGAATGAGAAAAGGTTTTGGTAAGTTTGAATGTAAGATTCCCTTTAAATTCTTTAGTTGTGGAGAAATAGGTCATTATGTTGCAAAGTTTTTGGAAAGACCTAAAAGGAATAAACAAAGATATGAGAAACAAACGAAAGGAAAGAAGATTAAAAAAGATTACTATGTGAATGAGAATGATAGTATTTCAGATGAATATTCAGAATATGAAGATCCAAATGAAAATGAATACTTGTTCTTGGAGATTAAGGATGAACCAACTTGTACTAATTCAAAAAAATAGGTAAAGGAAAGCCCTCCGGAGAAGGAAAAGGAGAAAAATGAAGGTACGGTTATCTCTACCCTAAAGGCTAAACAAGAAATGATTTTTTGGTTATTTGATAGTTGTTGTTGACATCACATGATTGGTGATAAGAGTAATTTTGTTAAGCTTGAGAAATATGATGGAGGCTTGGTTATGTTCAGAGATGATATTGTTGCTAAAATATGTGAGATAGGTTCAATAAGTTTTGATGGAAAGCATCATATTGATGATGTTTACTATGTTAATTGATTAAGGAATAATCTATTGAGAATTAGTCAAATATTCAAAAAAGGATATGATCTTGTGTTTAAGGATGAGAAGTGTGAGATCCAGAAAGGATTTGGAACATTGATTGCTACAAGAAATAAATTTGAAGAGAATATTTATCTTAGGGGTGTTCATGGATGATGCTTTATGACTCAGATAAATGACAATTAGTTATGGCATAGGAGAATGTGTCACATAAATTTTAATAATTTGGCAAGGATTAGTGTTGTTCAGGCTGTGAGAGATTTACCAAGAATTATAAAGCCTGTGAATGCTATTTGCAGGAATTGTTAGCTTGGGAAGCATGAAAGAAATCATTATAAATCAAAGAAAAAATCTACTACTAGAATACTGGATTTACTTCATATAGATCTCTGTGGTCCTATGAGAGTGTGAATTCTACTTGGTGAAAGGTAATTTATGCTTTTAATTGATGATTATTCTATATATACATGTGTTACATTTCTTAGAGGGAAATCATATGCATTAGATATATTCAAGGCATTCAAGGAAATGGTTGAAAATGAAGTGAATTTGAGAATAAAATTATTAATATCTAACAGAGGTGGAGAATTCACCTCCCATGAGTTCAATATGTTTTATGAAGTGCATGGAATAAAGAGACATTTATCTGTTCTGAGAACTCCTCAGCAGAATGGAGTTGTTGAGAGGAAAAATTAGAATAGTTCAAGAGGCTGCTAGATCAATGATTACTAAAGCCAGTTTACCAGAATTTTACTAGAAATAAGATATTCATACTACTCTTTATGTATTCAATTGAGTTCAAGCAATAAAAAATAGTGCAAAGACTCCCTATGAGCTATGACATGAAAGAATTCTTACAATTAAATATTTCAAGGTATTCGGAAGAAAATGCTATATTAGAAGAGATGAGGAAAATTTGGGTAAGTTTGATGCAAGAAGTGATGAAGGCATATTTCTTGGGTATTCTACTAAAATCAAGGCATACAAATGATTCAATAAAATATTGAGAAAAATCGTAGAGAGCTTGAATTTGAAGGTTGATGAGACAATAAAGAATTCTATTGATATTTATGGATATGTGTCTAATGAACATGATTGTGCAAGAATAGAAGAAATTATGGTAGAATAGGATAAAGATGAGCAAGGGAAGTTGGATAAATAGGATGAAAGAGAAGATGATGCTCTAGTGATGCCCCCTAGGACACCAAAATATGTATAGAGGAATCATTCAAAAAATTAGATTATTGGAGACAAGACAAAAGGCATGCTAACTAGAAGAAAAGTTGTTGCTGAAGTAAATTTGTGTTTATTCTCTAAGATTGAGCTAAATAAATTAAGTGAAGCATGTAAAGATGAACATTGGAAGGAAGCGATGAAGGAAGACATTGTACAAATTGAGAAGAATTTGACTTGGGAACTGGTTGCAAGACCAACAAAAAAAAATATCATTGAATCAAAATGGGTATTCAGAAATAAGTTGAATGTGAATGGAGAAGTTTTTGGAAACAAAGAGAGGCTTGTGTGTAAAGGCTACTCACAAGTACAAGGTATATATTTTCAGGAGAATTTTTGCCTAGTAGGAAGAATGGAAGATATAAGGATCTTTTTCACATTGGCTACTTATAAATATTTCAAAGTCTATCATATGGATTTTAAATCAACTTTTCTAAATGGTGAGTTGGAAGAAGTTTACATGGAGCAACCAAAAGGATTTCAGTTGATAGATCAATTGGATATGGTGTGAAGATTGAAGAAATATCTATATGGATTGAAGCAAGATCCTAGAACTTGGTATGCAAGGATAGATAGGTATTTGATTTAGAAATGATTTAAAAAAGGTACATAAGACAATAATTTGTACTTTAAGATTGATATTGACAAAATCTTTATTGTAGTTGTATATGTTGATGATATTATTTTGAAGGAAATGAGATGTGCAAGATGTTTGTGGAAGAGATTTGGAAAGAATTTGAAATTTCTATGTTTGTGGAGATGAATTTATTTTTTGGCCTATAGATTAATCAAACAGAGAGGAATTTCTATTTCACAGTCTAAGCATGTGAGAGAGATGTTGAAGAATTTTGGGATGGATGGTTCTAAATTGGTATGTACTCCTATGGTGACTAGTTTCAAATTGGGTAAAGATGATGATTTACCTAAGACTGATCAGAGCAATTATAGATCTATGATTGGTGGATTACTATATTTGACTATTACTAGACTAGATATTATGCATGTGGTTTGTCTTGTGGCTAGATTTCAAGAAGATACAAAGGAAACACATGTTTCTACAATTAAAAGAATATTCATATATTTGAATGACCTCTAGATTATGGATTGTGGTATCCTAAAAATATTGAATTTACACCTAGTTCCTATATAGATGTTTATTGGGTTGGATATGTAAATGACAGAAAGAGTACAACGGTGGTGCATTCTGTCTTGGATGTAGATTGGTGGCGTGGTTGATTAAGAATCAAGATTTAGTCTCCTTGTGTACTATTGAAGTTGAGTATATTATTTTTGCATCTTGTTGTACACAAGTTCTATGGATGAAATGGACACTAAAATATATCACAGTGCTATATAATGATCCCATTTTTATCTTCTGTGATAATACAAGTGCAATTAAAATTTTGAGGAATCTTTTGATGCACTAGAGGATGAAAAATATATCTATTAGATATCATTCTTGAGAGAGAAGGTCATGGAGAATGAAGTAAAATTGAGTATGTTTTGATGAAGGATCAAATTTCTGATATTTTCATGAAGGCTCTTCCTAAAGATACTTTTGAGTATCTCCAAGCGAAGTTAGGGGTTATCTCCCCTCCTTTCATAAAATAAGATGCATATGCAGATGCATCAGTCTGATGGATTCATGATTCTATCTTTTGGACTGATATTTTGGTGGCTACCTCTCAGGGGGAGTAGGTAGTTTCAAGTGTTGTCAATGTGAATATTCTATTTTCATGTCAAAGGAAGATTCAATGAACATATATTTTTCCTTTTCCATTGATGTCAAAGGGGGAGAGAAAGCTAATAAGAGAAAGAAGGTAATGAGAAAAATGATCTTCTGAGGGGTAGAATAAAAAAAAATCATGAGAAGTATATTCATAAATGGTATGGTTTCTTTGATGGTTTTTCACATCATGTGTTACCATCAATGAAAAGGGGGAGATTGTTGCAAGAATGAAGAAAGGATTGTAGGTGGTCATTTATGTCAATTGGTCAACTAGTTATCTACTAGTTGTTTTTGGATGTATATTTTGAGGATATTGAAAAAATTATATAAAAGAAAGTTTGTAGGTATTCAATTGTTGATCTAGTATTTTCCCCTATGTTCATACAGTTCAAATATGTTGGTTATGGTTGTTGAAGGTTTCTATGTAAAAAAATTTGGTTGTTAGTTCATTGAGAAGCTTGAGTTGTGTTCACTAGTTATGAACTATTTTTTTTTGTGTTTTGGTTGAGGTTCGAGAGAAATGTTGCTGGTCCATATTTCTCTTTGATGAAGTCTTTTGACTTGCACATCTAGATTTAAGAGTTTTTGGTTGCATTGAAATATTTTTGGTTTCTAGAAGTTTTGAGCTTAATTGTTCTATGTGTTTTACACTAGTTTGGTCGACCTTGTGTTAAGCACTATCTTCGAATTTAATGAACCGTGTTGGATCTATTTTGGGTCTCGATGAAGCATGTGTTTGGGTCACCCTCATTCTACTTCCACCCTAGGATGGTTGACACCGAACTAATTTGAATTTGAATTTGGATGACCGACTTTGGATCTGTTTTCAAGGTTGGAGATAGTATAAATACAAGATGAGTGAGTAAAGGAAAATGTACAAGAATAAAGAAGGAATATAAGTGAAAGAGTAGATGCAACATTGATTCTATTCATAAAGTGTGTGTGAGTTGTGTGTGGCAGATCAGTGTGAAGCTTAATGCTGTTTTTTTAGATGTAGTGAGCAAAAGGCGAATTTTATCATTCATACAAGTTGATCAAGTAAATATGGTGGAATCCTTTGTTGCATTGGGATTGTATTATCTCTATAACAATTATTATTTGTCTTCTTTATATCTCTGTGGTAGTGAACCCTCTGTGTTGTAGCCCTGTTGGATAGTGAGTCCTTATTTTAGGCAGTGAGCCTTCTTGTAATTGGTTTTGATATTCTCTATAGTGTGAGTTAATCCTCGCCGTGTTTTTTCCCTCATTGGTTTTTCCACATAAATATGGTGTTATTGTGTTTATGTGTTGAATTTGAGTTTTTGTTTTGGAGTTTGATGATTAATCATTTAAGTAGTTTTAAGCATTAGTTTGAGTGATTGAATTAAAGGTGAAAATTTGTGATAATTGATTCACCCCCCCTCTGAGTTGTCATTTTCAAAACTCTTTAAAGTATCCCACTAACTAGGGCTATACCATAGGTGCAACCTAACTTCCTCTTTTTGATTTTTTTTTTCTTTTTTTTTTTTGAGTTTACCTTTCTACAAAGTAAACTCCATTGACATGTATGTTAAAAACCTAAGTTTAGTAACTAAGGAATTCTTATTATAGGCATCTCCTATGTCATGATATATGAATGTAACCATGATGGGGATATATGAATTTAGTCCTCACACACCTTCAAGTATATCAATGAATCCACCTAGAATGACATGTCCAAGCCTATCACACTGAATTATATTTTTATTCTTTTGATACACCAATAAGTAGACAAACCCACATAGATGAAGGACAAATGATATTTAAAGGATCATGAAAAAGTGTAGTCAAAGATCATGATAGGATAGTCTTAATTGAATTCCCAAAGAGGCATAATGGGAAACATGTTGGAAATCATAGAAGGGCATATAAATTTTTGAGTATTAAAATGCATAGTCAAAGACTTGAAGGCAAAAATACCATGAAAAATGCCAGACATTAAGATACTGATTAGAAGTATGAGGGTAGTTTTCTGTCCAAAAGGACCCTATTATGAGTATACAATGAAATTGAAGACCTTATGTGAATACTACAAGGAAATAACATCAAAAACATGTGATGAGATCAAAAGGGAACATTTCAAATGATGGATAGTGAGGGAAAAACTTTCATATAGAGAAAATAGTCTTAAATAGTAAGGGGCAACAATCATTAAAGAGACTTGATCATAGACACATGATCACAAATAATTGAATTCTTTGAAAGACTGAAATGAGTAATATGTAAAAGGTGATTTGGGTGTCAAATGGGATCATGATGAGCCAAAAAACCATGAGGTTATGAGTTTTTGATCAAAATTTAGTGTAAGTTTGAGTTTCAGTCTAAGATAAAAAAATGAATTCATATTAGAAACTAGGAAAGAATACAATTTTAAAAATTGAAACTTTATAATATAAGTTATTTTCTCATTTCCATAGAAAATAGATCTGATGATTGCATCTCCATGATTTGTAGAGCCTTTAAGAGATAATACATGTCAAGTGGGGTTAGACTTCTTAACCACCAATCATCAACCCACTCCTTTGAGTCACAGTCATTCCATGCTTAAACTATACATGAATAACAAAAGAATTCCATCTTCCACATATATATAGTCCACGAACTTGCATTGGAGCTTCTAAAATAGTGTATCTGACTTGATCCTATTAGTGTACAATAGTCCTCATATTTTGCAATGTTAGTATCATCTACCAACCAAAAATATTTTTAAACTAAATAATTTCCTTCTTTACCTAGACCCATAGCATTATTACACCACTAGATAATTTGTTTAGTATTTGTCAAATTTGGACTATCTTTGTACTTTAACTCTTATCATGCTAAGAATATTTTGATACATGGTCCTACACCATCATGCTCCCCCTTTCCATACCCGACGTCTGAGAAATTTCATATATGGTGAACACCACTAATCCTATCCATCCTATTCAACAAAAAAAATATTTTGGAGTTCTTGAATTGCGATGTATAATTATCTGACCATATGATATGCTGATTGAATGATATTCCCATGGTAGCCAAACTAGTGTAGAACATCTAAAATCAAACTTGCACAAACTATGTAGAATATGTGCAATCATCACCGATATAAAAGTGATACTCCCTCAATAACTTCATTTTATCCTTTGTACTATCAATTTCATGAATGAATGTTATAAGAACAAACATAGCGACATATGTGGAGTTCTAGTATTATGATTGCAACTCATTCTATGGTTGTAGTGTTTAGTTTTATGCAAAGTCGACAACTGAAATGATGCTATGAAGTGGAAACATGTCCTTGCATAACTTGAACTACGAGTCCCACCATTGAGCTCTATGTGTATGCCTTGCATACTAGTAGACCACATGATCACAAAAAATGTACATAAACTGATACACTAGAATCTTATCACTGAACAATTCACACTTTTTTTCTTCTTTCCCATCTTTTAGGCAATAGGCCATTGTCTTGTATTTTCCAATTTCCACAATTTCATTTCAAACTGCATGTGTTGATAAATTTGAAAATGTTGCAAGCTAACACAATGAACACATGTGCCATCTAAACATGATTTTCTATAAAAAAATTTACCTTCCACTCTTTCACATAAAATGGTAGATAAGAAATCCCTTGAAGATCAAGGTGAAGGCCTTATGTTACATTCCTAAAAAACATTGTTAGTATGCATATCTACTCATATACGTTGATAAACATCATAATGGTTAAAAAAATCAATATGTACTCTATAGTAACAATTAGTGCATGTGTGATTTATTTTGACATAGAAAGGTATTAGAATTTCAAAAAACCTTCGATAAATTTTAACTTGAGGATACATCTCTATAAATTTAGCAAAAAATTGGATTTGAGTCATATACATAAAAAAATTTGGATGTGGCTCATGGATTTGACTTCCAATTCTCCTTCTTACAACATATCTTTGATTAGGAGAGATCCTTGTGTTATTTTTCCAAAATTCTTGTATTAGAGATCTCAAGGCTTGAAAAGTTTCTTTATCTTTTTATGGTAGTCTACCCGAGAATGCCCATAAATCATTGTTATTTGGATCCTCCAATCTTTCATGCATTCTTTTGGTTCTCATTAGAGATGATCTACTTATTTTACAAGTTTTTCTCATCTTTGAAAGGATCATCTTATTCCTAGTTTGATTTCTTACCAATGTTGATGCCATCACACACCATGTGACAATAGATTTCTCACTCGAGTCATATGATTTTCTTCACCCAAGAATATTCATGATGGGCCTAAATTTGAGTTGCCTCATAATTTCAAAAAATATTTGACATCTTCTAGCCTCATTTAGATTCTAAAAATATAATCTCCTTATCCTCCTTGCATATCTTTGACATGTATATTTTGGAATATTATTAGCCATTGGTTTAAAAACATTAGCATCAATATCAATCAAATAGTTAGGTTTTCTATGCAAAAATCTATGAGGAGTTATCAAAGGTAAAGTTTCATCAACATTGGGAATGTCAACAACATCAGGGATAGATGGTGTACCTTCAACCACAAATGAAAATGATGACATACCTTGAAATTCACATGTAAATGATGTTGTAACTTCAACTTGAGATGTGATATGTGGAGTGTCTTCAATTAGAGATGTGTTTTTTGATGTACTTTCAACACCACATGTCGTAGATGGTGTGTCTTCAATTGGAGATGTGATTTTTGATGTACTTTGAACATGACATATTGTAGAGGGTGTGCCTTTAACTTCACTTATGGTTGATAATGTGCCCCCAACTTCACAATTGATTTGTGTCCTTGTATATATTTTTTAGATCCATTCCATTTGTGATTCCAATTCAACATCAATCTTAGATTGTATGGGAATTTATTCTTCTACGGGGTTCAATTTATTTTCTTCACAAAGTTGCCTCATTTTTTCTCTTTGTCTTTCATTTTTGGCTTGAAATTCATCTGGTGTTAGAGGCTTTGCATGTTTCCTCAGCATGATGTTCAATGCTTCATGTTCACAAAAACACAAAGAAAAAAAGTAAGTAATTCTCACTAATATAAAAATCAAAATCAATTCAAAACGAGTTGAAATGACTCTTTTGAAAACCCTAAGAAAATACCAAGTCTACAAATGAAAGTAACAATGATATTTTGGAAGTATTTAAGAGAAAGAAGTAGAAAATTTATTCATAAAAATGAAAGGTAAGCATGTAATAATTTATTCACAACAAGAGAAGGGTCAATAACAAGTTTGAGAGGGCATATTACATAGCCTTATGATTGTGATACAGTCTAAGGGGGAAACCTTTCTAAGAAGGGGCAATTTTCAAACTAAGGGTAAATCAATGAAATGAAAAATAGAGGAGGATATGTACATTGATTAAAGGGCTTTGAAAACAAATAAAATGGAGGTAATATCAAGAATGATATTCAATCATGGATTTCTCAATGAAGATAGACCATGGATTAAGAAGAGCTTAGATAATTAGACACTTCAAACTACATTGGATAGCTTCATTCATGAGAGTCAATCTTGAGAATATTCATAGCTAGAGCATGTAAGTTCATTAAATAAACCATTTTCAACCTTCTAAGGTTTTCTTAACTTGCTAATCCATCTTTATGGAAGCCACAAATGGTCAAAATAATTCATTTTCAGCTTTCAAAGGCTCATTTTTTTTAATTCCTACATTGAGATAGCCATAAATATATTGGAAATAACTTGTGATAAAAACCCCTATGGTTCAATATCCTATCATCTCTCTAGATCTCTTACAAGCAGCTAGATCTCTCTTGGGTTGAATATGAAATGAAAAAAATGAAAAGAAGAGTTTAAAAACATATGCCTATATTTGATGGGTGTGATCATATACAAGGAGGTACTCATGTGAATACATTTTTATAAAGTAATTTAAATGCAAGCTTTCTTCCAAGTGAACTTAATCCAAGAAGTCTTGAGTAAGCCTATCATGGATGGACAAATCTAGTGGAAGAAATGAGGAAATAAAACATAATGAATATTTTTTCCTCAAATGCAAGTGTTTTTGATAATGGATTGGCTATTATCAACATTAATGAGGTTGGAAAAATATGTGTTAGTGAGGCTTGTAATGCATAATGAAGATTTCATGACATTGGATTAGGCTAAAAGTGAAATTAAGGGAGCAAAAAGTTGTGGTTTTACACCTTATGAAAATTATGGCAATGAGAATCTTGTAGAGTAAGAACTTAAATACCTCATTGATGTTCTCCCTTGTTATGTCATTAAGAATTTTGATTCCATTGATACTTTTGCAACATGTATTTTCTTTGATGAGGATGAGTAGATTGGGTTTGCACTTAAGGATAATTTTTTTGACATTAATGATAGTGTGGACATGGATTTCAATTTGAAGAGATTTCCTTGGAAGGGTATAGCTTTCTGATCATATGGATGTGTATAAATTGTTCCTTTGGTGAAAGGTGTGTAGAATTCCCCATGCTGATAGTGTCACAACAAGACTATAAGTGGAGTTTTTCAAGTGAGGAGAGAAGAAGAAGAATGTTACAAGTTTGATAACATAAATGGTATGGCATTGGAAAACTCATAGAAAACTCAAATTTATGGAAGAAGGATCAATTTAATGTTTTATATTCTACTTTAGAAATAAGTAGAATAATTGTATGTAGTATTTCAAAGACATGGAAGATAAACAAAAGGAGGACAACAACAAAGGAAAATATGCATCTAATGGAGCAAGGGGAAGATCACATCCATAGTCAAGGTCTTATTGGATGGAAAATAGGGGCAAACCAATCATTTTTACACTCATTGAATATGCCACAACCAAAAAATTGGAGCTCTAATATCACTTTATCTCTAATCACTAGGTTTATAACCCTAGAGATACACTAAACATAAATTATATTAAGCTAGCTATTCACCTTCAACTCTTGGAAACTTTCCCTCGAGTATTTAATCAACTTACACTAATAGTTCATAACTTAAAGAAAATTAAGAAAATAATAGAGAACATAATGAGAAAATCAAAAAAATGACTCTTATTAGCTAATGACATGAAGATGTAGATAATAATTGCAATGGTTAATAATGATGGCACATAATGTTAGGAGTGGAATTAGCTTGGGTAGGATCTTCATAATGGGTATGTGTAAATTAGCTACATAAATATCATATAAAACACATGACTCAAATCCTTCACATGTCCTCATGAAGCACAAGAGTCAACCATGATACATGGACAAGCACATAAGGCATATCTTGGGAGTTATTTGTAACCAAGTAAAAAATCCATTCAAACTAATCTAGCTATAATGAAAATGGGTGAATTTCACTAACCATGATCAAAATGGACTACTATAAGTAATGCAAATGGAATACATAAGAATTTTTGTGTTAAGTTGAAATCCCTTATATAAGTTTACATGAATTCATCTAAATTATGTCATATTTTTCATTTTTTCTTCAAAATCCTAAAAATTCAACTTTTTTATGCAACTTCCATCTTATTCAATGTTGAATTCTATGTAAAACTATCATGATTAATAAAATGATGAAATGAATGGTCTATATTGTAAAAAAAAAAAAAAAAACCTCAATATAAGCATTTCAATTCCACAAAAATGAATATATTACCTGAGATAATCAATTATGATGTATAAACTTCAAATTATATTCTTTTGCATTGTCCAACCTAAAAATTGGTGCTCAAAAGGTGATGGGGCAAGCATAATATGGCACTACAATAAGTCAACTGCATAAAAAGGCATTTTCTTGTTAGAGAAAGTATAAAACTAGACTAAGGTAGAGAATTGTGGGCCTGTATAATGGGTCAAATCCATTTTTTACTATATTTGGAACATCAAATTTGGTTCTCTCCAATTTTGATGAGTGCCAAAATGTGTGGAAAAACATCTTTTCAATTTGGCAATTGCCAAATGTGATTTTTTTAGGCTTTGCAATTTGGTGAGCACCAAATGTGCTATATAGAGAATTTATAATTGTGAAAGCCTTGAACCTACATGGAGACCTATGGGAGGGGAGAGATAAGAGTGGGAGAGACCTACCATAGTATCAAGGGATGGAGGGAGAGGTTTCATTTGCTTTATTGATAATTAAAAGGATAAGAGAGAAGAGTGAGGGAGACCTAGAGGAGTAGTAATGAGACATAGAGATGGATAAGGAGGGATGGAAAGGAAGAGAATAATTAAAACCTCAAACCATAAACCCTAATTCCTTAACCCTAAACTCTTAAACCCTCATCCCTCAACCCTCAAACCTTAAAACCTCAATCCTTAAACTCTAATCCCTCAACTCTCAACTCTCAACCCTTAAACCCTAAACCCTCAACCCTCAACCCTCAACCCTCAACCCTCAAACCCTCAACCCTTAAACCCTAATACCTCAACCCTCAACCCTTAAATCATCAACCATCAACCATTAAACCCTCAACACTCAAGCTTCAACACTTAGAATCTAAACCCTTAAACCCTCAACCCTAAACCCTAATCCCTCAATCCTATACCTTAAATTATAATCCATCAACCCTCAACTGTTAAACCCCAATCCCTCAATCCTATAACCCTCAACCTTCAACCCTAAACCCTTAAACTATTAAACCTTAAACCCTAATCCGTCAACCCTTAAAACCTCAATCCTCAATCCTCAACCATCAACCCTCTACTTTATACATTAAACCCTAAAACCTAATCCCTTAGCCCTATACCTTAAACCTTAATCCCTCAACCCTCAACCCTAATCCCCATCCATAAACTCTCAACCCTAATCCCTCAAGCCTCCACCCTTAAACCCTAAACACTTAGACCCTTAAACCATCAACCCTCAACCCTCTACCCTATATATTAAACCATCAACCCTAATCCCTTAACCTTATATACACTAAACCATTAGTCCCTCAACCCTTAACCATCTACCCTTAAACCCTAAAGCCTTAAGCCTCAATCGTTAAACTCTTAAACCCTCAATCCTCAACCCTCAACCCTCAACTCTCAACCCTCAACCCTCAACCCTCAACCCTCAATCCTCAACCCTCAACCCTCAACTCTCAACCCTCAACCCTCAACCCTCAACCCTCAATCCTCAACCCTCAACCCTCAACCCTCAACCCTCAACCCTTAACCCTAATCCCTAAAACCTATAACTTAGACCCTAATACGTCAACCCTTAAACCATAATCACTCAACCCTCATCCCTCAACCCATAAACCCTCAAACCTTAAACCCTAATCCCTAAAAATTGAACCCTTAAACCTTTAAAACCTCAACTGTTAAACCCTCAACCCTTAAAACTCAATCGCTTAATCCTATAACCCTCAACCTTTAACCCTAATCCATCAACCCTCAACCCTCTACCATATATATCAAACCCTCAACCCTAATCACTCAATTCTATACCTTAAACATAAATACCTCAACCTTCAAAACTTAAACCCTAATCCCTCAAAACTCAACCCTAATCCCTATCCCAAAACCCTCAACCCTATACCTTAAACCCTAATACCTCAACCATCAACCCTTAAACCCAAAAAATATCAACCCTCAGCCTGTTACCCTATACATGAAACCCCCAATCCTAATCCCTTAATCTTATATAGCTTAAACCTTTAGTCCCTCAACCCTCAACCCTCAACCCTTAATCCTCAACCCTTAAACCCTAAACCCTTAAAATATCGACCATTAAACCATAATCCCTCAACCCTCAGCCCTTAAACCCCCATCCCTCATCTCTCAACCCTCAAGCCTTAAAACCTCAACCAATAAACCATCAACCCTTAAACCCTAATCCCTCAACCCTTAAACCCTCAACCCTTAGCCCTTAAATCCTAATCCCTCAAACCTCAACCCTAAAACCCTCAAGTCTCAACCCTAAAACATTAAACCCTTAAAGGTCATAAAACCTCAACCCTCAACCGTAATCTCTCAAGCCCGGTGGAACCCTTCAAAAAAAATTTGTTCCCCTAATTTTACGTCCATATTTGTCTAGTTTTTAAGTCTTTATGATTTTCCATTAGTTAAGATTTATACTTTATGGTTTAGGGTTTGTCAACCTTTCATGTATAACTTTAGTCCTTTGTGCCCTTTTGGTCTAATTTGTCATTGAATTGTTGTTGCTGGTTTCACATCACTTGAGTTATCATTTAAGTCATTAGATGCATATGTTAACTAACCCCTTGATACCTAGGGTTAACTTTTTGTCCCATCACATGATTAACCCTTTTATGTTAGTCTAAGGATTTTAATTTTTCCTATGGTCGAAGGTCTTAGAATATTTTCCTCATGATCCTTATGTTTGGTATATGTCTTAAGTTTTATAATGTCCTATTCACTCATATTACCTACGCAGCCCCCTTTCAGAAAAATTATAAACATGTGCATATTTTATTCACTTAAGTTCCTCATTGCACACTTCCAATGCATCATTGTATAACTTTGTACCACTAGCTTCCTAAATGCAATGTGTGATGCCTTGAATCTTCGTTCACATCTTAAGATTTTTTTGTAGTGTTCTTTCCTATCTACCTGTTAAATGATTTTGTGCAATGTGTAATGGCCTTTGTAAATCCTTTACACCACACTGTGCCTTTGCATTGCTATTTTACCCTTTCCTACTTATTACCTAACAACCATATGTGATGAGATTATTTGGTCCATCACAAAACTCTAATACATTGTAGTTTGCATCCCTGCTTGCTTAACACTATGAGCGATATGTGCTAGAGATTATTTCCTTTGCATTGCTCAAATATTCTTATCACATCAACACCTAAGTGTGATGTGTGATGGTCATAAAGGAAGAAAACAAGTGAAGAAAAAATATACCATGAGGATATTCTATATAGGTGGCATTTTTTAGTGCAACACATACATCCTTTGTATTACAGATGGTACTCTATAAATAATAGAATGAAGAGCAATGTGTGATGAAAGTCTCTTGAAGATACTTCATCACTCTTTCCAGTGCATCATTGTTATGAATGTCAATGATAAACGGCTATGTCTGATATTTTATGGATTGGTTTTATTTACATCACATCAACCCTTCACATCATGGTTTCAATTCTTTGAGTTGATAACCAAAATGTGATGTGTGATAGCCTCCAAAAACAATGAAAGTAATAGATGACTACATGTCAACTCCATAAAGAATTGCATCAAATATTCATATTGCAAATTCATGGAAAGGTACCAAAAGGAAAAATAGATGTGAATAGAGCATGGGCAACTGCTAATCATGTTTTAAAGCAAGTTGATCAATAGTGGAAATTCAAACTAGAATGAATAAGTGTAACAACACTCCTATTTGTGTATGTGAGCCATCTCTCACCATTAATTGCATATCTGCTCATTTTTGAAGACCATAAAGAGGTGAATTATTCTTTTTCACTATATTTGCAAGAATCTAAAGGTGGAAGAACAAGTGAAGACCTTCGAAAGGAAAATTCAAAGAATAGAAAGCTAGGGTTCTTGGGTAAGTTGATTTTCTACTCCTTTGTGTATATTTTCCAATAGGGGTAGAATTGAAAGAAGAATATGGTATTAGCAAAGGGGATTGTGATATAGGGTTCTTTACAAAAAAGAAATTAAAATTATAAAAGGTGAATTGTAAGCCCTAGTTTGTTTAGGATAAGGTATACCAGTAAGATTAACTTCAAAAAAATTAGCCAAACCTTGTGAAGTAAAACCCTAGCTCTATTAATTTATTAAAATGATTCAAGTGATTGAGCCCTCCAAAACAAAGCTTAAGCCAAAAAGAAAACCTGAGGTTGGGAAACAGAGACCAAAGGAATTTAAGGTTTCTGAGAATTTTGTAAGGTCAAAGGGAGTTGAAAGGGATTTTTCTTGTTTTATGGAGTATGACCTTTTGGAATTATTTCCTAGAGCAACGATAGTAGGTAAAAGGGTTACAGGTGATGGAGTTATTACATACCATTTGCAAAATTACACTAAGGGTATTAGAGATAAGGTGACACCACATAATGGTTGGGATTTGTTCCTATATGCATATAGGTGCAGGTTTTCCCCTCATCCAACATGCCACTTATGGAATTGTGATCTTGGTAAACTCATTTTCCCAAATGTATTTGTAGAGTTGGATTTGATTAGAGAGATAGCTAAATGCAATGATACTAAAGAAAGTGTTATCAAAAGTGATAAAAGATCCCCATTAATGGATATCAAATAAAGTCATATTATGGAGGTATTTGGGTTGAATACTTTTTCTACTATTGTCATCCACTTCAACGCATTATTTTGAGAATATAAAATAGATAAGTATGGTTAGAGGAGGTATGTATTTCCAAGAAAAAAAAAGAAGAGATTTGGGAAAAAAAGATGTGTGGTTCACACCAAAGGAGGTTTAAACTTTTGATTGTGATGAATTTGATTCCACAATTTCAAGAACACATACTTTGGTGTATGTCAAGTGCTTGGATAAAAGTACGACTTAAAAATGCATGTTCTTGTGATGGTTTTAAGCATGGATATTCAAAATAGAGACTCAAATAGAGGGTTTGACTATGTTTCATATATTGCAGAGGAAATTCATAAACAATTGATTGAGTTGAAGGAGTTCAAACTTTCATTGTGCTTCACACACTATTCTGTGGTATGCACATGTTGTTATGGATTGGCCACAAGGCCTAGAGAAATTTCATGAAGTTGAGAATGATAGATGAAGAAGGAAATGATCTACTAGTCCAAATATGGACTCAGATCTGGGATCAAAATTACCCAAAGTCAAACTATAATGTTTTTTGTGATGGCCTAAAGATGGAGATATTGGGAAATCTAGGTGCAAGACCACTATACATAATTTTTAGGGGAATTGAAGAAATTCTAAGGCCATTGGAGTTTAGGGAGGGTACGAAGGTGAAACATAATTAGGGATACTGGTACCTCCACATGCATTGAACATTAATTAATGTTTATGGAGCTTTGGTAAAGCCCCACTACTTACCAATTTACGTTTTTGATAGATTAAATTTCATGGAGATTATGTGGTAGTTAGATTCCATGGAAAAGGAACACTTCTGAGAGTCAAAGATGGGATCTTTTATCCCCACACAATTTTTGTATTCTCATTTTACACTCACCTCAAAGGAGGGAGGACAATTTTGCAAATATGTTAAGTAATTACATGATTAAATTGGAAAGGGTGAGAAATTGTGACCCTAAGGGTTTTGTTAACAAGGAAAAAAAATATAGGGGTAGGTCTTGATTATACCACAACTTCCTATACATAGAGGATGTTATAAGAAAATTCCCTTTAGATTCTATGGTGATTGAGAGGAAAAAGTAATGGGTGCACATACGTGATGTTGAAGAACAAAGGGAAAGGGTAAATCCTCTCTATGTCATCCGTTATGCACAAATAGAGGACTCTTTTAAGAGGGAAATTTCCATGATTGATGTTTACAAGGATGGATCTTTCTTCAATAAGATACAAAAGGTAGAGGAGGCTAAAAAGGTTTCTCAGAAGGAGTAGGAAGCTAAAATCAAGAGCCATCTAACTCAGTCATCAACTTAGGGTTCCCCCACTTAAGTGATTGAAATAGTAGAGAGGCTTGATGCCAACCCACTTGTTGACTATTCCATGGACATAGAGGAAGGAGGAGATATAATAGAAGTTGAATCTATATAAAATATGCCTAGCGATGAGGAAGTGTATTAGAGATTCCCCTCCCTAGTGGTGAATGATGGCATGGATTCAACTACCCCTAATGACGAGGATGCCATAATTGTGTATGGTGATAATCTTGAGGATGAAGGGGTTGTAAGGATTAGAGCCTACAAGGAAGTTATGAATGATGATTCCTTTGTAAAGGAAAAGGAATTTGAGGAATTTTTTATTTAGGTAAAGAGCCAGGACATAAAAGAAAGAATTGAGAAAGTATAGGTTGAGGTTGATGCTTCATTACATGATCAAGTTGAAAAGGAAGAAGAAGAGAAGATAATGTATGAAATTGCTCCAATCACTCCTGAATAAGGAAGGAAATTGGTTAAAGAAAGTGATATTTGTTGATGGGTGTTTTTTCACTTCTCAACATAGATAAAACACAAGTGTAATGTCTCTCTTGAAAGGTAAAAATATGCGAACAAGTTTTAGATAACTACCCCAAGGCCTCTCGGATGTCAGCTCATGACTATGCATAAACAATTTAGTTGTGATGTGTGATCTGCTAGTAATCACAAGGGGTCTTTATGGTTCACAAAGCATGAAATTTATGAGTCTGTTCTGGAGTTTCAAAAGTTTGAAGGTTGATATGATATGACTGTCAATTTAGAACAACAAGATGAAAATCATTTCAATCATCAAATTCAACAGTATGTTGATGCATGGGGTCCTAAACTAACTCAGATTTTAAAGAAAAGTCAAAAGGTTCAAGGTTTAGAGAGATCCTAATTCTAAATCTATGAACAAAAGCAACAATAACCAATGTTGTAGTAGATAGACTCCCAAAGATAGAGTTTTGTTTAACCAAGAAAGTTCTATAGTGTCACAAAACCAATACAATCTTCTAAGGTTCTTTGTAGATTTTTAGACTATAACATTCACCCATGAAGCATGAAAATACATTTGATCTTGAGTGTATCAAATAAATAAGCTCAGACTAGCTTTACACAATGATCTATCATTAATAAACCACAAAAATCATAAGTTGGAAGTGCATCGAATACTGTAACACACAATCACCATTAAAGCTACTCATTAACTAACAAGCTAAAATGCAACTTAAATAGTAAATAAGTTGAACTAGAATGAAATATGGACACTAAATCATGCGCACATAAAGATAAACACAAAGAAACCATCAAATTTCAATGATTTTCTTATATATTACTATAGAATGTCTTTTACAACAATTCATCTATCTCTTTGAAAATGAGAGGATGCCCCCTATTTATGGTTTTCCAAAAGCTAAATAAATGGCCAAGATAAAATCACAATGAATGACATAGATTCATTTCAACTTAGGGTTTTCACATCACCCAATACAAGTACACAATTTTACAATATAAAATTGGCTACTGTTTATCTTTTCCCTATTTTGCCCTTTAGCCAATTTTTTTCTTGTAGCTTATTTTTTCCTTTAGCTACTTTAACAAGTATTTGTCCTCTATTATGGGATTTCCAACCTCTTTTTACATTAAAACATAGTGGAAAATTTTCCCTATAAAAGCTAAGAGTTTAGCCCATTCTAAAAAAATGGACTTGCTGATATTGTAAGCAATCATTCAAAATTCTTCCATTAGCTCAGCGTGTTATTTTATACATGTACCCCTTTCCTGAATAATTTTCTCTGATCATGTGAAGTCTTGCATAAAAAATTCCATAAATCTAGAGTCAAAATACGGTTGGCTCCCTTCTCCATCTTCTTCAAGAATTCACATTCTATTGATTCTTGATCCAATTCTTGAGTCAAAATTTTAGCTCTGGTGAGTAATTCCAGTATTTTGTTAAATTCTAACAAATTGTTGATGATGTGAGAAAAAACAACATCCAACACACCAATTTATTTCTCTAAAACTCGCTTTTGAAACTCAAAATTGAACAACCAGGCTTCAAGCAGCTAGTCATCTTCCTTCGACAAAGCCAATTCTTGTTCCCAAATTTCTACGAACAACTTCATAATGCATTTCAACTTGGGGCATGTCACATTGTACAAAGAAGGAAAATCCTTGGTGGCCTCCACCTCTTTTGTGATTTCATTCTGTAGAAGAAAAAATGATTGTGCATTTCAACCCCATGGTGGATGGCCTTGTGCCTATTTCGGTCACCCTCTAGAGCCAATCTAAGGTGGACTTGTTCAAAGCTCTCATTTTCTCCATTTTATTAATTTCTTCTTTTGATAATAGAGTAGGTGTTGGTGATTCCACTAGAGATTATTCTACGAATGTGGTCCATTGTTGTATAAAGGCAGTCAATTTTTCCACCTATGCTTTCAACTCTTCTTTCATGACCTAATATTTATCCAGTTGTTGTAGGATAGTAGTCATCATAGTTTTCCCACAATTATTCAATATGGGGCCTTCTCATGTAACTCCTTTTATGGAACTCATGGTCGTCATCATAGTTTTCCCAAAATTCTTCAATATGGGGCTTGTGGGCATATTGTCTTCCAATTTGATTCTTTAGTTTTCCTAGAGGGTTAAAGCCTCCTTTTTCTATATGCAATTCCAAGTTGTATTTTGCAAGTTCTTGTAGACACATAAAAATGACCTAGGCTTGCAAGCTCTATAATTATGACATTTAATTATGTCCTTGGTCCAAATTTGACTATTAATTAAGTAATTCACTATTATTTAATTAATTCATGTCTATTGTATTCTTCATGATTATTAAATAAATAAATTATATGTATTTATTCAATACATCATTAATTGTCTATTGTCTTCTTACAATTAAATAAATTTATTAATTTATTTAATTACCTTTTATTCATTTATTCTTCCTGATTATTAAATAAATGAACTTTGTTTGTTTATTTAATATGTCACTAATTCTCATAACTAAATGAATTTATTAATTTATTTAATTATCAGTCATAATCCTCTAAATTAAATAATTATGTTTAATTATTTAATTACCTAATTTCACATTCCTCTCATTTTTAATAAATGAAATTATTTAAAATGATTTCGTTTTATTTTGTTTTATTAACCGTCTCTTCATTTTAGTAAATAATTTGAGAAAAGATTATTTATTGTCTCATAAAAACATTATTCAAAATGGTAATCTTCTTCCAAAAATCAAGTAATTGAGAAAATACTTGATTTTCCAAAAAATCTGCTTTTATGTTCAACTCTTATCTTCTTGATTTTTGAAAATCTTTATCTCTTTGACTAATTATCACATTTATTCTTGACCACTAATTTGATTTTATCAAATGAAATCTTGGCCACTCATTTAACCATCTTTCCCTAGCCCTAATTAGCAATTGTCACATGAGATCTCATCCACTGATTTTGGGCTTTGTGAGCTTTTAATCCCGTCCGTCCATCCAAAATTGTATTTTTTATAAAAAGTGAATTTTTCTCACAATTAGGGTACCACTTTTTATGATTATTATTGCACCACTTCAATTTAGAAATCAACTTTATTTACCTTGAATTTTAGGCATATTCATTTTTCATAGTCTTGTAAATCCTTCAAAACTTGCATAGGACAATGGCATAGTCAATTTGCTCACACAGATCTAAGGGCAACAATCATGCGCTGCAAGCTAGGAGGTGTTATGGAGGTGAATCATGGCAGCTTCGATGGATATCTGGTATAATTGTTCTTGTTTTATGCTTTCTTTGTTCTTCATAATCTTCTTTGGGTTTTATTTTAATCTAATCATACTAAATCCAACACCTTGAAAAATACCCATTGATACATTGGTGAATCTGACACACTTATTTTTTTTGGTAGTTTCGTACGGGTTTTTTTTTCCTTTTTTTTTTGTAGGTACAGGTACGAAAAACCACAATTTCTTGACGAAATGACACATCTATTCTAGAGGACCGCATCTTCTACATCCCGCGATGCATCCGACAACACAAACCACATCCGTGACATTCTGCACCGCATCCAACTGTCAACATTCTGCATCACATCTAACTATCAACATCGAACCACATCTGCCTATCAAAACCATGATGCATCTGTGGGTTCAAAAGCTGCATCTGCCTGGTAATGAAATTTTCCATTTTTTTTCATTAACTTTTGTACTTTCATGTTTAGATTTGGCATTTTTGTTTGGTTTTGTTTGTAGCTATCTTTAGGGGGATAACTTAGTTTTTGTAGGACAAAGCATAGAAGACCAAAGAGAAAACCAAAAACAAACTTCTTTTATGTAGGATGAAAGCCAAAGACACAAAAGAAAAATACTAATCATTTGCATGCAGGACCTTATGAAGACATTGATTTGTTTTAAAGCTTTTTGTTTGGTAGATAAAAAAATGTCATTTGGGCTTAAAAAATTAACTAGTGTTTTTCATGCCTATTCATGTTAGTTTAGAACCCCACGATTCGATATATTGAAGTATCCTCTCCCCTTGTGCATTCGTGTGATCCTGGGTGTAAGAGAAACAGTTGCTAACTCTAGAACTTGAGCCTGTCTTAGTGGGAAAATGTACTCACCCCAAGATGACTCAGACCGGTAACACGCTAAAGCCAAGCAACTTTCAGCTCGTATATAATAGTGGATTTTAAGGGGAAACCCCAAAAATCATGCTCACTTTTCCAACGAGACGGGTAAAAATGGTCTCTCGCCATACTGGATGGTGCCCCATGAACGGAATGCCCTTACTAAAAGCCATGTTGTAGTTTTTGCCAAAATCCTTTCTATTTGCTGGTCAAGCAGGTTTGGACTTGTGAAGTCGTCTTACATATTTATGGTTCATGTGTGGAGATGAGATGTATGCCATGGGAGTTTCATTGGTATAGTAGCTTGGCTGCCTCGTATAAGTGAGTGTTGTGGAGGGGAGCTAGTGGGGTCAAGCTACTAGTCATCCACCATGAATATGCATAGTTGGATTTATCCAAGTAAGAACTCAGTAAATATTGTCCAACAAAGCCTAGGGTGTAATTGTTCTCTAATTTAAATAGATCCATCACATCAAACTGAAAACACATTGTATTATGTGCTTGTTTTTGTTGTATTCGTCAAAAAACTTGATCATCAAAACGGAGTTAGTCAAAACACCATCTTCAAAAAACCACAACTGTTATTTTTGAGTCACATATGTATCTACGAGTCGCAACTTTCAAACAAAATTCCACATGTGTCTATCAATAATTTTTAGTCTAGTCCTGTTTCTTAGCCACAACTGTTATCTTGAGTCACATGTGTATCTTCGAGCTGCAACTGTCAAATGAAAAACCGCAACTATCTGTCAACAAGGTGAGGTTTGCAAAGTCCATATTCCGAGTCGCATCTGATCAGCTGAGCCGCATTTGCAAAACAACACTGCATTTGACATTTATAGAGCCGCAACACATTCACCTCACATAAAACCAAACACTGTCTCAAACCAAAATTCAAGTCTAGATATTTTAGCCTATTGTCAAACATCTCTTTCAGAAATTCTCTGTCAGAAACCAGAATTAAAATTGCTCAAAACATCTATCATTTACATTCATTAGCTTGCATTTTAACCATAAGTTTAAAATCTCCAGATTATAGTTGCATTCCTTAGGCGTCATAATCATCACTTTTAGCATAAATTTGTCCTTAGGTTTCATCTTGATAAACTTTGGATTAGGTCAAATCTCCACACTTTGCAAAAACTATTGTTTTCAACATTAGGTTATCTTGGGACTTGGTCATTATTCCTCTTTTTGGTCATTGTCCTTTTGTGAGAACCTCCAACTCAACAGTCTAGTTAGGCAAGCTCACTCATCATTTCAAACCTGTCATTTAGTCCCTTTAGCAATTCCCCTTTGATAACCAAAATTGAGATAGTTTAGTCAAGCTTAGAATGGTTAGGCAAACCTTTCTCCAAATATTGTCCTAACTTAGTCCTTCATCGAAAATCCAAAAACATAGTCTTGCATTGTCATCCTTGCATTTAGTCATTATTTTTATCACTCTCATTTGAGAAATTACCTTTTATGGTGGAAACTAGACTCCAAAGACATAAAAGACAAATGGAAAACTTTGGACCATATTCTCAGTCCAATGTCACCAATCCTACTTATGACCCAAATTGGACTTTTGAAGACCCATTTAGCAACACAACTACCCAATCACTTATGACCATACCATCCTCATCAAATAATTATTTTGAATCATTCTTACATAAGGATGAATATGGAAAAATACGAGAGGAAGCAGCCCAAGATCTAGAGGTGGCCTACTTCGCAGAAAAAATGGTCTTATATGACAGAGATAGATATTTAGCTATAATTTTAAGTCAAGGAGCTAAATTACCTTGTGGGTTTGACATTAATTCTTTGAGACCACCATCTCCTGACCCTAATGTCACCAATACGAATGACATGTTCAATAGTGGTCAACCTCCAAACAACACAAACAATACCTTTTTTGATGCTACCTCGAAAACTTTCACAACGACCATGAGTGCTACCCTCAACATTCCAAACAATTCCAATTCAATCAATGCTACATAAATTAGAGGAACACAATCTGCCACATTGCCTACACTATCCACAACATCACCACAATTGGCTAGAGCCACCTTTGGGTCCTCTGCAATGTGGGCCAGTTATGCCAATCCTCTATTTACCACTTTAGTAAATGCCTTGGGGGCAACATCAAGCCATACAAATCCTCCATTGACAACTATATCTAGTACCATGAGTGCATCCTCATCATATCGTCTCATTGGTACCTCACTAAATCCTTTGGGTGGAGGTAAATGACATCTCCTTCTTCAAGGACCACGACCAAATGTTAACACGTCAACACAGTTTAATACCAACCCCTCCCAAGGACAAAACATGAATATCCCTCTGAGACAGTTCCAACAACCCCGACAAGGCAATCAAAACTCACAACCTATGGCATCTATCAAACACCAAATTATTTTCGGTCACCATATTCCCCAAATATTGACCCAAATGGCTAGGGGACACATTCTGACATATTCGTCCCATATTCATACCCATCAACACGTCCCCAATCCAAACTTTCACTACCAAAAGACAAACCAAAACACATCATACATGTCACAACAACATATCCCTCAACAACGCACCAACATCCACTCACCACAAATGGGGAGCCATAGTGTACCAATCAATCCATTGTATGGTGCCACAAATGACCCTATATTTGATGCCTTCCAAGCTAAGCTCATGGGTCTAGAGAAGACTATAAAAAATATGCAAATATCCAGCAAGAAATCAAAAGCACCATATGATTTATCCGTATATCCCTTTTACATAAACTTATACATGCCACCATTTCCTCTAGGATATGTGTCACCTAATTTTTCCAAATATAGAGGAAAGATAAACCCTATCAAACATGTCTGAGAATTGGTGACCAACTATATGGACGTCGCTTATGAAAAAGCATACTTGATGAGACTCTTTTCTAAAAGTCTTTCAGGTCCTGCCCTTGAATGGTTCTCCACTCAAAGGATATCCAAACATGGGATGAACTTAGATGCAAATACATAAAAAATTACGCATACAACATTAACATGGACACCTCTATTACTAGCTTATGCAATCTCACACAAGAGGATACTAGTGAAATGTTCATCCCATTATTCCAAAGATGGAGAAGTCTAGCTATTCGTTGTCACATTGACATACCAGAAATGGAAAAGGCTGACATGTTCCTACAAACACTTCTAGGTTCCCTAAAATATGCAGTGTAGGTGCATTGTTGCACAAATTTCATGGACCTAGTTTAAAAAGGTGTCCATATTGAGAAAGCCCCTATTGCAAAGGGAGAGCTAAAATATGATCCTAAAAACACAAACGCAGCTCCTCCCCTTGACAAAAATAAGTATTGGGTCAAGAACAAACACATCACGAATGATGGTGTGGTCGATGCCAAAACTGATGATGCAACAGGTCATGTCCTCACCATCAAAGGAGTTCAAAATAAAAAATACACCTATGACCACAACCACACCAATTGCCAGTGCTATTCAAAATAATCTTGTTCAATTTAATCAAAGGAATCCGCGTCCACCACAAAAATTTCAAAAATGCACATACACTCCCTTGGGTGAGCCTATCAAACTTGTCTTAAAGAAACTTATACAAAATGGTGTCATAACTTTGGAGGACCCTCAACCATATGACCCTGGTGAGTTCAAGCCATCATGGTGGGATGATAATGCATTTTGTGATTACCACCATGTCAAAGGGCACAAAACTCCTTCTTGCCATCAGTTACAAAATATTGTGCAAGACCTTATTGAAAACCACACCATTGAGATAAGAGGTCAACCATTTTCATCTAATTTGAATCATACGATCCACAAGAATCCACTACAGGATCATGGTTTTGGTAATCCCTCCTCATCTAGCGTGAAGAAAAACAATAACCAAGCCAATTACTTCCGTCCTGCCTACAATAATGTTTGTCCTACCTACAATTATTTTGGTGGCACCATCATTAACCATCTTTGCACTACTGATGAAGATAAGTGTGTCAATACTATTACCATTAAAAAGGCCCCAGAATTTAATGTCACCACATGTAAAGGCAAGGTCACTATCCTAGGCCCCTCTGCTCGTCCACCTAAAATTACCATACCTGGTCTGTCTACCAAGCCATCAAACCCTAAACCAGAGTTCAACCTTATTGAGAAATTGAATAAAACACCCACTCAAATATCCATTCTTGACTTGCTTGGAATCTCACCTGCACATAAGGCCATCTTGGATAAAGTCCTGCAAGAGTCTTCTGTCCCAAACAACATTGATGTCAATAATTTTGAAACCATGGTTGGCTATTTGACTTCACCTCACCATATTTCATTTTCAGACACTGACTGTTTCTCACCTAAACCATCTCATAATGATGCCCTTCATATTGAGGTTTTTTTCCATAAACATAAGGTTAGACGAGTCTTAATAGATGGCAGAGTAGGATTGAACATCTACTCTTTAAAATTGGTTAAAGCTCTTGGCTTCTATGATGCACATGTGGATACTACCAAGAGCATTTTCATCAAGGAATATGATGATGAAGAACGTGCTTCTAAAGGCATCATTATAATTCCACTTCGTGTGGGACCATTTATTATCAATACAACATGCCAGGTCTTGGATCGTGACATACATTAAAATATCTTACTTGGTTGCCCATGGATTCATGCCTTGAAGGCCATTCCTTCCACATACCACCAATGCCTAAAGCTCCCTTTTGATGGCACTGAAATTACTATCCCAGGAGATCCCGATCCATTCCAATACTGTACCAATTTGAGAGCCATTGTTGAGCACTACCCATTAATTGGGAGGATTCAACTTCCACCTCTTCCAAATATATTGACCCGTCTGCACTCACCAAATCATTCATTCCATCAACTTCTGCCACACCATCTTCCTTAGCCTCCATACCAGGTAAAGACCTTTAGATCCAAGACCTTGGTTGTGGAGAATTCAAACTAAATACAGCTTATTGTATCACCACAATACCTAAGCCACCTAAAGTCTATGGTAGATCATGTTTTGAAGTCAAGCCTAAAACAACTTTCAATGTTCCACCAAAAATAGTATTCACCCTATGGGGAGATTTGGGTAATGAAGTCATCATTGACATAGCTAATTGGATCTACATAGAACCAGAAGGATTACCTCCACTACCAATGCATCTCTATAGAAAAGGCTATGACGTATGCAAGGCACTAGGTTTTGACAGCACAAGTGGCCTTGGAAAAGTCACCAATGAAAGATGGGAACCTGTTATTATTTCTGCACGACTAAGGTACATGGGGCTAGGGTTTGACCAACTCAGAACTGATGATCGACGTACCTATGAAATTTCCAGTGAGGACATAATGGCTACAAAAATTGTTGAGACACGCGAAGAATCCCTTATTGAAACTGAATCTAATCAATGGGAATGGGGATCTGAGAAAACCCTTAGCAACTATGATATTGATGAACTATACCTAGCACTTGGCCAACCCCCCTTTGAAGAAATATTCTGACAAGAATACAAAATTGATCCTATTGACCGTCATTCTGAAGATAAGGAATGGGTAAGTATTCCTTGGGATCCAGAAGAACATAAATTATTTTTGGCAACATCCAAATCATCCCGCCCCATTCCCAAGCCCACCCAAGAACCTAACATGTCTGAACCTACTATGCATGCCTCTTGAATGCCATCCACTAGTCATGATGCTGATAATTTTGTCCCCTATTATGACTATGAATTTGACTCATCTGAATCTAAATATGGTCCATCCTTTGCATCTGACATGGAAGTTGAAATTGACAACTTTTCCTTCACACTTGAGGCTTCAATTTGCACACTTTTCGTATCTTCCCTATCTTTTACCAACACTGGCAATGAGATTTCCCTTATTTGCCCACAACTGATTGACTGGGACCAACAAGAACCACCATTGATGGATATCTTTTAGAATGATGAGGCAATAGAAGAATTCATGGGACTCCAGGAAGGCATACCATGGGGTGATCACAAAGCTGGATTCTCTATTGACCTAGATTGTGCAACTTACTTTAGGGAGACTGTGCAATCCTCTAGTCACAAAAGTACAAAGAATAAAATAAAAAATAAATGTCTTTAGGTGAAAACCACAAGGCACCTTCTAACAACACAATAGTAAAAACAAAGGACGTATCTAAAGGTGAAAACCTCTCTAAGGTGCCTAAGGATGGAGGATTGGGATTTCTTCCCATCACATAGGAAAAATAAGCTATGCTTCTTGAAGAAAAAATGGAAGTTAACATAGCTATGCTAGAGAATCCTAAAATGGTTCTCTTGGCTGCATCATTGTTAGAGGAAGAAAAACCGGAAATTTCAACAAATTTTCATAGACAGGAAAATTAAATTTGCATGGTCATATGCTAACATGTCGGGCCTTGATCCAGAATTGGTATTGCATTATCTTCTTCGAATCCTAGGAATCAAGCCAGTCAAGCAAAAATTATGGAAAATGCATCCACAAATTGCACTACTTGTCAAGGTTGAGTTAAAGAAGTTACTAGATGTTGGATTCATAAGATCAATAGACTATGTCGATTGGATATCCAACATTGTTCCTATCACAAAGACAAATGGACAAATTTGTATCTGTATGGATTTCAGAGATTTAAATAAGGCTTTTCGAAAAGATGATTTCCCATTACCAAACATAGACATGATTGTTGATCTCACCGCAGGGTACAAGATGCTATCTCTCATGGATGGTTTCTCAGGCTATAACCAAATCAGAATTGAAACAAAGGATCAGCACAAAATGATATTCACCTACCCATGGGGAACATATTGTTGGAATGTCATGCCTTTTGGCTTAAATAATGTAGGCACCACATACCAGAGAGCTATGAAAACAATATTTCATGACATGATGCATATCCTAATGGAGTATTATGTGGATGAACTTTTGGCCAAATAGTTGACATGGAAAGACCATCTCAGGGTCTTGGACAAATTTTTTAGATGGCTAGAAGATTACAAGGTTCGTTTGAACCCAAAAAAATGTGTCTTTGGGGTCACTTCAGGCAAACTGTTGGGCTACATAGTTTCACGAAGAGGCATAGAAGTTGACCCTGCTAAAGTGAAAGCAATTCTAGACATACCACCACCAAAAAGAATTAACGAGTTGAGAACACTTCAGGGCAGACTGGAGTCCATCTGATGCTTCATCGCACAGTTGCCAGACAAATTTCAACCATTTCAATATCTATTATGCAAAAGTATTCCCTTTGTATGGATAGACAAATGCCACACAACCTTTGAACAAATTAAAGAATATATATTGACACCACCAGTCCTGATGCCACCCATTGAAGGCAAGCCATTGATCCTGTATGTCTCAGAAACTACAAATGCATTGGGGGAATTATTAGCACAAAATGATCATGAGGAAAAAGAAAGAGCCATATACTATATCAGTTGCACACTGATAGGATAAGAATTGAACTATACAACCATTGAACGCACATGCTTGGCAGTCATCTTTGCAGTATAGAAATTCAGACATTATATGCTGAATCACCAAACACACCTGGTAGCTAATATTGATCCATTAAAGTATCTTCTAAGTTGGGCAACATTGACAGGTTGTTTAGCAAAGTGGGTCATGATATTGAGTGAGTATGACATACAATATGTTGATTGCAAGGCAATAAAAGGATAGGTAATAGTGGATCAACTTGTAGATGCACCCATTCAAGGCACTCATCCACTGATAATTGATTTTCTCGATGAGTGTATCTTTCATGCAGAGCCTATGTCACCATGGAAACTATATTTTGATGGGTCTCATAGTAGTCACGTCTCAGGGGTTGGTATCTTGTTCATCACACCACAAGGGGATTCCATTCCTAAGGCATTCTAGATTGCCTTCCCCTATACTAATAACATTTCAGAATATGAAGCATTGGTCACGTGACTCAAAATTGAAATTAAATGGAAAATTCAGACATTGCTAATATTTAGGGATTCTCAATTAATCATTAACCAAGTGAATGATGATTCTGGCACGAAAGATGAAAATTTGCTCCCTTACAAGCAAATAGTGGATAGCTTCATGACATATTTCAAAATGATTTCTTTCGAACAAATCCCAAGGACAAAAAATAAGGTAGCCGATGCAATGGCTACTATTGGATCTCTCTTAGATATCCCTAAAAATGTGTCACAATTTGAGTTCTTAGTGGAACAGCTATTGATGCCTACATATGACATCCTAGAGTCAAAAATGGTTTGTGAAATTGTTGGTCCAAGTTCACCTTGGTACTAGGACATCTATGATTATCTTAAGTCCCAAACCCTACCACCCAACCTTTCCAAAAACCAAAGAAAGTCCTTTATCTAAAAATTTGCTTGACACATAGTCGCCAGTGACACCCTATACCACCGTGGCTTTGATAACACCCTTCTTTGTTGTCTCAACATTGATGAATCCCAAACAACTTTATGTGAAGTACATGAGGGTATATGCGGATCTCATTTGAGTGGTCCAAATTTAGCTAGGAAAGTCACTAGACTTGGATACTATTGGTCAACACTAGAAAAAGATGCTCTTCATTTTGTTAGAACATGTTGGAAATGCCAAGTGCATAGTGACCTAATCCATGCACTTGCACAGGAGTTGAGACCGATCACTTCTCCATGTCCGTTTGCACAATGGAGACTCAACCTCATGGGCAAGATCCATCCATCCTCCTCTAACAACCATAAATTCATTATCACCGCCACTGAGTACTTTACTAAGTGGATTGAAGTCATCCCCCTCACTTACATTGCCAGAAAACAAATATAAAAGTTTATCCTTAATTACATCATCTACCGGTATGGTGTTTTGTAGTCCATCATCATAGATAACGAGAGTCCATTTAAAGATTACGACATTCATGAAATCTATGAGTGATTCCACATCCAACATCACTTCTACACCCCATATTATCCACAAGGTAATGGTCAAGTTGAGGCATCAAATAAAACAATTCTTTGCATTCTTAAGAAGACCGTCAAGGACATTGGTCGAGATTGTCATTTACAACTCAATACTACCTTATGGGCCTACCGTACAAGCATTCGTACACCCATTGGAGCCACTCCCTTTTCCCTTGTCTATAGATCTGAGGCCATATTGCCCATCGAGGTCAAAATTCCTTCTCTTTGTGTCTCCTTGAAGGGAATGATTGATGATGAAGAGTACAGATAGTCTCACCTACATGAGTTAGAAATGTTACAAGAAGATGACAAAATTCCTTGAATCACTTACAGGGATATCAAAATTTCCTATGTTGGAGCTATAACAAAAGAGTAAATGGTGAGAAAATTTAAAATCATTGACTTGGTCCTCATGCAGAACCCAATAAATCAGGCTGACCGTGAAAAACCTAGAAAGTTTGAAGCTAATTGGCTTGGTCCTTATATTATTATTGCAACATTCGATTATGGATCTTATCAGTTGGCCACACCTGATGGATAATAGTTGACAAAACCCATCAACAACCTACATCTGTGAAAGTTTTACACACAGCATCAGAGAGCTTGGCTAAAAACCTAAAAATACAAAAAAAATGAAAAATAAAGAAAAAATTGTCCCTTGATGAAAACTTGGCAAACAAATGTCTTGGTGACAACAAAAAAAAATTCAAAAAATGGCAAAAATAGTAAAAAAAAATGAATTCGTCCAATAGTGAAAACCTGGCAAACATGCACTTTGGATAAGTACCATGGTGAAAACCTGGCAAACAAGTGCCATGGGTAGTCGATCATTTCTTCACCATATACTATTACTCTAATCAACCCTTATCCACTTTCCATAATCACAACGGCCTGAGACATTCACGACATTTGTTCTAAGTCCTGTCAATTACGGCCATGGTTAGCATTTGGCTGACATCACCCCTTGCATATCCTTTCCTTTTGTCTCGCATCTACCTATGTCGATGTTACTCTACCTATCTGGGGGCAAGACCTTTTATCATGTAACTATAGTGGGTGTTGCACATGATCCTACATCCTTAAAAAGTCTTGAAAAAAGTCTTAAAATTTGAAAAAGTCTTCAAAAAGGTCATAAAAATCTGAAAAAGTCCTAAAAAAAGACCTAAACAATTGAAAATGTCTTGAGAAAACACAAAAACATCCAAATTAGTGTCAAAATCCCAAAAATAGAGTCAAAATCAATGTATGTCCAATAGGTCACATCAATCAATATTTTGTCTATGTCTGAACCACATTGTCTCTGCACATTTGCTACATAGGCAAGATTCATGTTTGAATCCCTGAGACATTAGGTCAGTCTGTCTAGGTTTGTCAAAATAAAATCATGATTCAAACTTATATCCTTTTGACAAGGTCATTGGTCATGTCAAACTACGAGGTCTCTGAGTGCATAACATAGGCAAGGCCATCTATCGATGAGCCACCAAGGCTGCAATAGGTCAGTCCATTAGGGTTCATAGAATTACATTGGCACACATGTCAAAAGTCTTCAAGTAAGGAAAAATCCTAAATTGAATTATGAAAATCACTCATTCAACATGACAATCATACCAGCACGTCCACATCGACATGTAGTCACCACAAATCAACTTCAGTCAAACTTACTCAAAACAAGTCAAATTGTCACAACTGGTCAAACTGTCCATTCTGGGTTATCTTTCAGATGTGAACTTCTAAAACATAGCCTCTATCATTTATGCCTTAGGATGTGCCCTTCCTAGGCATCGTCACCGTCATTTGACATTTTGAGGGATCCTCTTGACGTCTAAGGATCATTCCTCTCAACATCAATGTTCTTTCAGATATGTCCTTATGAAGAATAACCTTCATCACTTTATGCCTTAGGATGTGTCCTTCCTAGGAATTGTCACTATCACATGGCATTTCGAGGAATTTCTTTTGGCATTTAGGGATCAATCCTCTTAACATCAACATTATTCAGGATGTGTCCTTCCTGAATTTGGCAATCTTTGACACTCGTCATCTTAAAACACTTGGCATTCAGACAAACTTGACAAACACTTGGCCCTTGTCTTGGACCTTTTCATCATGATACTATTTTTTCAGTGAGATCTCGACAACGAGATTTAGAAAAACAATGACGTATCATGATAATGTCTTTTTCATCATGATACTAGTTTTTCAGCGAGATCCCAACAACGAGATTTAGAAATATAGTGACGCATCATGATAATGTCTTTTTTTATCATGATACTAGTTTTTCAACGAGATCGTGGCAATGAGATTTAGAAAAATAGCAACGTATCATGATAATGTATTTTTTATCATGATACTAGTTTTTCAGCGAGATATCGATAACAAGATTTAGAAAAATAGTGATGTATCATGATAATGTCTTTTTCATCATGATACTAGTTTTTCAATGAGATTCCGATAATGAGATTTAGAAAAACAATGACGTATCATGATAATGTCTTTTTCATCATGATACTAGTTTTTTAGCGAGATCTCACCAACGAGATTTAGAAAAATAACAACGTATCATGATAATGTCTTTTTCATCATGATACTATTTTTTCAGAAAGATCCCAACAACGAGATTTAGAAAAACAATGCCATATCATGATAATGTCTTTTTTATCATGATACTAGTTTTTCAGCGAGATCCTGACAACAGGATTTAGAAAAACAGCGACATATCATGATAATGTCTTTTTCACTCATGTTACTAGTTTTTCAACGAGATCCTGACAATAGGATTTAGAAAAACGACGACATATCATGATAATGGCTTTATTTTTGTTCTTTTGGCAATCAAGTTTCCAGTTTCTCGAGGATGTCCTAGAAATAGGAGTTAGAGAAGCAATGACATTTCATGGCTTGTCCTTATTTCATGTCTATTGTCCTTTGGATTTTTTATCATGTTACTATTTTTTCAACAAGATCCTGATAACAAGATTTAGAGAAACAACGACGTCTCATGACATTTGTCTTGTCTTATTGACACTCATGTTACTAGATTCTCAACGATGTCCTAACTACAGGATTTAGAAAAATGACATATCATGATAATGGCTTTATTTTGTTCTTTTGGCAATCATGTTGGTAGTTTCTTGAGGATGTCCTAGAAATAGGATTTAGAGAAATAATGACGTTTCATGGCTTGTCCTTCTTGTCTTTTTCTACATGCGGTTGGTTATGACAAAAATATTGGGGCAATTTCACTCTTAGTATGAGTCATGATCATCCTTGTTTGTGACTACTTGTCTCGTGTAATGGTATGACCTTGCACACCTTGATTTATGTCATATCATGGTATTTATTGGCCATTACAATAATCTGCCCAATGATGATTAAGAGCAATAAATATTAAAGTCCTATGGTAACGTGTTGAAGGATTTGGTCTAGGAATTAACATGCATCTCCTTTTGTCTTGTCATCTTCTCTCGCTCATCTCATATAGGCATTGCATCCATATCTTTTACACTAACATTTCTTTTTCTCTTCATATTCTAGTCTTCTCATCAATGTCGAGAGCACATCCATGTTCTTGGAACCCATCTATCCTCTCGAGGGGGCATACCGCTACACTCCTCGTCATTCTTCCTCATCTTATTTTGCATTGGGGCATATTTTTGACTTATTTTCTTTGCCACAATGCGACAGGCTGGATTATGACAAAGAGGGTCAAATGTAGACACGTAAAAATGACCTAGGCTTGCAACCTCTATAATTATGACATTTAATTATGTCCATGGTCCACATTCGACTATTAATTAAGTAATTCATTATTATTTAATTAATTCATGTCTATTGTATTCTTCATGATTATTAAATAAATAAATTATATGTATTTATTCAATACATCATTAATTGTCTATTATCTTCTTACAATTAAATAAATTTATTAATTTATTTAATTACCTTTTATTCATTTATTCTTCCTGATTATTAAATAAATGAAATTTATTTGTTTATTTCATATGTCACCAATTCTCATAACTAAATGAATTTATTAATTTATTTAATTATCAGTCATAATCCTCTAAATTAAATAATTATGCTTAATTATTTGATTACCTAAATTCACATTCCTCTCATTTTTAATAAATGAAATTATTTAAAATGATTTCATTATATTTTGTTTTATTAACCGTCTCTTCATTTTAGTAAATAATCTGAGAAAAGATTATTTATTGTCTCATAAAAACATTATTTTGAATTAATTTAATTCAAAATGGTAATCTTCTTCCAAAAATCAAGTAATTGAGAAAATTCTTGATTTTCCAAAAATCTTCTTTTATGTTCAACTCTTCTTGATTTTTGAAAATATTTATCTTTTTGACTAATTATCACATTTATTCTTGACTGTTGATTTGATTTTATCAAAAGACATCTTCACCACTCATTTAACCATCTTTCCCTAACCCTAATTAGGGATCATCACATGAGATCTCATCCACTGATTTTAGGCTTTGTTAGCTTTCAATCCCATCCGTCCATCCAAAATTGTATTGTTTTATAAAAAGTCAATTTTGCTCACAATTAGGGCACCACTTTTTATGATTATTACTGCACCACTTCAATTTAGAAATCACTATTATTTACCTTACATTTTAGGCATATTCATTTGTCATATTCTTGTAAATCCTTCAAAACTTGAATAGGACAATGGCATAGTCAATTTGCTCACACAGATCTGAGGGCAACAATCATGCGCTGCAAGCTAGAAGGTGTTATGGAGTTGAATCATGGAAGCTTTGACATATATCTAGTATAACTATTCTTGTTTTATGCTTTCTTTATTCTTCATAATCTTCTTTGGGTTTTATTTTAATCTAATCATACTAAATCCAACACCTTGAAAAATACCCATTGATACAATTCCTTTTTTGAAAATTTTGTGCAAGGGGAAACATCGCACAAATACACTCCTTGACAAAAAACTATGGGATATGGGACCCCATCATGGTGCTTGTCTTGCAATAAGGAGTGAGAAGTCTACAACTATCTGGTAAGCTCTAGCAAGAATATCCTACCACTGGGGTACCTTGGTAAGTGGTATGGAAACCCTGAGGATCAATTGGCCCTTATGTAGGTGACCTTGGGGAACAAAATAAACCAATACCTAAAATTCCTGACCAATTCCTTTGCACTTTGGGGCATTCTTTTGTTGTAATCATTTGATAGTGTTTGAACAACATGCATAATTAAAGAATCATTTACCCACCTATATTATTTGTTGTAATTTTTGTATTTTAATTGTGGGTAACAATCGTAGATGAGGTTTTTCCCTTTCTTTGTTCCAAGTTGGAAAACACAATCCAGACCCTTGTATGGAAAATTTATCACCAAACGATTTACAATGTAAGAAGTCATATAAAACTCCTTAGTCTTCTTCACCAAAAAAAAATGGTGATGCAGATTATCACTGATTATTTTGGCCCAATGGAATTTAGTCTCACCATGAAGGATTTCCTCTATTAAGTACCACATCCACTCCTCAAAGATTTAGGAAGTAGGGAGTCCCATCACTCTGCTCAAGAGTGTGACAAGGTCATTGACTTCTTCCATGAAGTCAATATGATATAGCTTTTGAGGTACTTTATTTGCACTACCCCTCTTCTTGAGTAGCCATGTCTATTTTATGGTTCTCTTGCAACATGTGGGGTCCACTTCCCACACATTATGGGCATAGTCATTTTTATTTTCTTCCACTTTTTTGAATAGAGGGATCATAAATGTCTTTTTGATTGACATAGGAGTCAAGTAAACCAATACCCTCCCATGTATGGTGATTATTCTCCTTGTTTGTGGGTGGTAACATTATTTGCATCCAAAGATTAGCTCTAGGCTGAATAAGGCCAGTGGGAGGCTTGTTTCTTTTGCAATCCCACTCTTCTTCAATTTCCAAGCTTCTTTGGTTTTTGGGTTGACCAAGACCCATTGTATGAATTCATCTATATTGATATGGCCTAGGTTTCTATCTCTCATTTTATCCCATTGAGAGACAACCTTCAAGGCACATTTGACCCCATGGAGCTCGTACTTCATTTTATCTTTTTCATTTTCTCCTCTCATAGCCTTTTTTCTCTTCTTAGCCTTGTTAGTCTTCTCAGTTGGTTCCATAAATCCTGCACAAATAATGTATAGTAAATGCCTTGATAAATCAAGAAGTAGAAAAAAACTAATTAAATCATGCTAAAATATCATTAGATGCATTCATTTACCTCAGGGAAGCCATTCCATTCATTAAATTCCATCATTTTGTGATCATTTATAGTATTTACAACTTTTCGGGCTAGATAATATGGGTCTCTGTCCTATGGATGCCACAAATGCTAATGATGCTAGACAGTGTCTTGTGGTGCATGAAAAGCTACAAACAACCATCTACAAGGAAATTTTTGCAAGGACAATGCATTGAACCATTTTGATATGGACCCATTATGTCATATGCAAAATGTAGATTAAAGCATTGGGGACCAATTTACTCAATCAAATTCATCTCCTAGGCTCATGCGAAAAACTATGGTGTGGAAGTTGCCACTCAAAAATTTGTTGGAGTTCTCCCACAAACAACAACCTTATGGCTACATTGTTCTACCCTTCGATCTCCACAATGATTTTATATTTGGAAAAATTTGGTTAAGCAAATTTAGCACATGGAGAATAGGATTAAAAGTCATGTTTGATCACCTTACTTTAAAATTTAATCACTTTTCTAGTTGCAGAAACTTAGTGCATAGATGTCGCTAACATGGATGCTATCAAGTGCTAGGTGGTTAGGAGATGGATTTGGACTCATGAAAATCTACAAGTAGAGTTTTGCATGGAGAAACCCACACCTCATTTTGACTTAGAATTTTCATTTTCATTCAAGGAGGTAAACGCGGTAATGTTAGGATTAGATGATTACACCATCAAGGTTGATCATTAAGTGCATGTGGAAAGTGAAAGGGTAGAAGCAGCCAAGAAGAATGTCATTTAGGTCTTATCGTTAACCACGTCCAAGGTCAAACACCTCGCACATGCAGCGAATTGCAAGGGAGGAACCACAATAACTTTGGGACTTAGTGATTTTAGAGACTTAATGCTTCAATTTTTGTATAAAAATTTGGGGCAGAAGTCATCAGTGGGAAAGCCATTTATGTTTTGTAATTAACACTGGGCTTGGTTCTATGGTTCCCCACCATTGATGTATCATAAGGGAAACTCCTCGTGGTATGAAGACTTAGTCACTTTTAATCATTTTAACCAACATGCTCATGACAAACAAATGGGAAAGATCTTCCAGTCAGGAAGTCATTAGGGTTTTTCCATAGTGGAATGGCCTGGGCTTTGCATCTTCTCACCAATAGAAATATGCATGGAAAAATCCATGATGGCTTTGGGATTTTAAGAATTTGTCACTTCTAACAATTTGATTGGTTGTGGGAATAAGGGAAGCAGGAGCCACTAGCATCCAAGCTATTAGAAATGACATCTTAGAGATAGACACTCAAGAACGAGAACCCACAACATTCTTTACACAAAAACTTCAAAGTTTAGGGTTTATTGGTCATTGACAAACTAAATCTTGAAGCCTCAACTATAACATTGTTTGTTTAACCATAGATTTAGTACAAAGCAACCAAAGTGCTACTGGTTTCTACTTAGTCAATTTTGATCAAACCCTACTGTATGTTTAACCACCTAAAAAACCCCTTAATCAATATCATTTTAATCCTTAACAACCAAAAAATTCAAAACAAAGAAATGAGGATGGGGTTGCAAACCTTACCTTCTATCGCATGGAGGGAAGAGGAGGATTCCACTTCAGCCATTGAAAACACTTGCGGAGGTAGAAAATTGATAAAAATTTGAACTTTGAAATACATGATGGTGAAAATGATAGGTTAAAGCCCTATTTATAAGCCAATCTGCCATAAATGCTAGCAATAAATGTAGGAGTTTTAAAAAATGCATGGGAGTATGGAATGCAGAAACATGAGGAACAGAAGTAGAGGGAAATCAAGATTGGATTCCATAAGGGATGATGTAGTAGAAACAAAAGTCCGCAAATGGAGACCTGCAGTAGAATTCCTACAGATGGTGAAAGGAGGTGCAACTTCCACATAAGGGAAACCCGCATTAAAATTTCCATCAACTCCCAAGGCCTCATAATTTTTTTTCAATTGGCTAGGCATCATGGTTTTCCACATCTTGAAGGTATTTTGATCAATTTGGCTCAAAATTAGGGGAACAAAAATGAGGCAAACACAAACTGACCCGACGAAAGGCAAGACACTAAGGGGGTCCCTGATCCAAGTAGGGTGTGTGTGCAGAAGGCACAAAAAATGGTGAATCTACTAGGGAACACTCTTGAGAATTCTAGGGATAAGGATTCATCTGAAACTTAAAATCTCCAATTTCATAGACCAAAACCCAGATATCATCAGGTGAACTCAAAGCTCAAAGGAGAATAAAATCCTTAACTAGATTAGGCCACATGCATCTCAGAAATCTGTTTGCATGGTGAGTTGATTCCCCTACCTCGAAAACTATAGAGGTGAGTGACCTATAAGTCAAGACAAGCTACATAGGTAATCTAACTCCAAAATTAACCTAGACATTGCCTCATTGCCAGTTAGACATCAATAGCCCTAACGAAGTTATCGATGCAATCCCCACAAACATTTCTCTATTACTAGCCAGACATGTCCATAGCCTCGATAGAATTTCTTGCATACCCACATAGTTGCCTACTTATAAATTTTCTTTATTTAATTTGATTTTCTTTCTTTTTATGCTTTTATACCTTTTAATTTCTTTTTGCAACCAAATAAGCCATGGGGCCTATAGTGGGGTTTGGAGATTGTAGTGGTCACTAAAGTAGATTTTAGGATTTTATAATTGTCAAGGCCTCGTGCTAACCACCGTATAGCCCATTGGGAGCTTTAAAAGTATGTGTTGAATGAGAACTAAGATAAATGTGAAAGTATTCAGGCAAGGTTTTCCTTCTAGATCAAGCAAGAGTTCAGATGAGGAGGCCTAGTTCATGAAAGCAAATATAAAATCCTTTATAACTCATGAATACTTATCCATGGAACAAATGAGGATACACAACAAAGAAGATTGTTTGACTAGGCCAAGCACATGCCACTACATTAAGACTAAACAACACCCTCATAAAAATAAAATCAGTGAATAAAGAAAAAGCAAAGAAAAAAATTCAAGAAAAACACCTACTCTACCTATGTACAGGAGTGAGCTAGAACAAATCAGGTAAGGAAATAATGCTTCAAGTATTTCCTATTGACTGGAAACATGACATCTTCTCTCATAAGGGTTTTTCAGGTGAAAGGAATTATCTCCTAGGATTTCATAATTCTAAAAGGGGCCAAGCCAAAACTTATCAAATTTATCATGTCCCCCTTTCTTCTCATGTGTTTTGTCCCAATATAACACTAGATCAACAATTCTAAAGGCCTTGAATCTAGCTCTATGATCAAACCATCTTTTGACTATTCCTCGATGTTTGGAAAAAAATTCTACTTCATCTCATTTTTCCTTCTAAGTGGAGTAGCTCAACCAGATGATCTTCAAGGCACCCTCCCTCCTCATAGTAGGCATTGATAAATTCCAACATGGGAATCTTGAGGTGAATCAAGAAAATGAGTTCCAATCCATAAACCAAGTGGTATGGAGAATTTCCAAAGGCTACCTTATGTCAGGTATGATTTTCCCATAGGGAAAACCATAATTGGGTGTGCCAATCCTTTGGGTTCTTATCTAGCAACTTATGAGTTACTGTCAGCAAATTTTTATTAGTGGATTCAGCTAACCCATTACCCTAGGGATTGTATTTTGATGATAATTTCAGCACAATTCCATAATCGAAAGCCCAACCCACAAATTTGAGAGAAGCAAAGGCCAAACCATTATCACATACTAAAGAAAAAGGGCATCCAAAATGATTGATAATGCAAATTTCAAGAAAATTAATCACTACCTCTATTGTAAATTGTCTACAAGAAATAGCCTTTGTCCATCTAGTACAATAATCAGTTGTGGTTAGAATATACCTATGTCTTGCAAAGGATGGTGGGTTGACCAAACTGATAAAGTCTAGTCCCCACTAGGTGAATGGCCTTACCTTGGCAACTGGTTGTAACAAAACAACAACATCCCTCTCCCAAGTGGTAGCAGTTTGACAAACATGATAGACACATATGTGATTGTGAGCATCTTTGAACAGTGTAGGCCAGTAGTATCCAACTCATAAAATATGATGGGTTGTTGAAGGACCGAATCCATGCCACGTACCGAACTTCTCATGAAATTCCCTAGGAAGTTCAACCACTTCAGCTTTCCTAAGGCATCGAAGGTAGATCCCCTTGTGGTTCTTCTTGTATAACATGGCACCTTTCAGCATATAGCTATTTGTTTTTAGTTGTAGATCTCATTTTTGAACTCCTTGTAGGTGCGGTGGGAACTTGTGGTTTAGCAAATAGTATATAATGTCATCATACCAATCATCTGGAGAAACATCATCCAAGTGGTACTACTGGGTAGTGAGTTCCAAATTAGTTTCTTCCATTGTGCATGTGAGAGCCTGACCTCGAACTAGCTTCATTGGTTGTATTTCCATATCATACTCCTAAAACAATATAACCCACTTTTCTCACCTTTCCCCTAGCTCATTTTGCATCAGCAATATCTTAACAGATGGGTCTGGGACAATAGGAAATACCTTATTCCTTAGGATGTAGTGCCTAAATTTCTTGACACCATGAACTAGAGCATAAGCCTACTTTTCAACACTGGGATAGCACAATTCAACATATTTCAATAAAGCACTCATGAAGGCATTAGGGTGCTCACTTCCTTTGTTATCTTTCTGCATTAGCCTACTGGAACATGAGTGATCTAAGGAGAATAAGTATATATATAATGGATTTGAATAATTGGGGCTCACTAAGACAAGAGATTTTGTGATGGATCTCTTTAAAAATGCAAAATCCTACTTGGCTTCTGGTGTTCATTCGACCTTAGCATCCTACTTGAGCATAGAATTCAATGGTTTCACAATTTTAGCAAATTCGATGATAAACTTCCTTACAAAGTTAATCTTCCCAAAGAGGGAATTCATTTTTTTCTTTCTTCTATTGGCCTTTCCATTGCACCAAAATATTGACTTGTCAATGCTCGATACAAGCATCACTTAAGATCCATGGGAGGTAGTTAAACCATGTCACAAAATTGAAGGGAGATGTTGGAAGTTAGTCCAAAAATCCCCCCTCAACGTCACCTAAGGGGTTCGAACCCATGACCGACTCTGATACCAATTGTTGGCCTTTTCATTGCACCAAAAGATCGACCTGCCAATGCTCGATACAAGCGTCAGTTAAGATCCACGGGAGGTGGTTAAACCATGTCATGAACCTGAAGGGAGATGCTGGCAGTTAGTCCAACAACTTCCAAGGGGAAAATATTTAAAATAGCCTAAATACATTTTGGGTCAATTGATATACCATTCTCTGAGATTACATGCCCTAGAAATTTTCCCTCAATTACTCCAAAGATACACTTTTTTGGATTTAATGAGATTCCAAACTCTTTGCACTTCTAGAACACCTTACATAAATCAAATACATGATCTCCTATTTTCTTTGAAAATACTGTGAGTTCATCCATGTAGATGATGCATTTATTGATTAGATCCTTGAAGGTAATATTCATAGTGCACTGAAATGTCATCCCTGCATTGATTAAGCCAAAAGGCATCCTTCTGTATGCAAATGTACCCCATTTTGTAGTGAAGGAATTTGTGTTTCTATCTTCATACTACACCATTACCTGGTTGTAGCTAGAGTAGCCACAAAGGAAGGACATCATTTGAGAGTAGTTGAAAATCTCTAATACTTCATCCAGTGAAGGCATTAGATAGTTATCCTTTTCTGAGGATCGATTCAAATTTTTGAAGTCCACACACAACTTAATCTCTCCATTCTTATTTCAGAATGGAACCAAATTTTCCACCCAAGTGGAATGTTGGACAGGGAAGATAATACATGTGGAAAAAAACTTCTTTACCTCTTTGAAAATAATAGATTCCAGCAGTGCATCTAGTTTGAGGGGGATAGTATGAGTAACAATCGAAGTATCATATTTCTTAAGGTCCTCATACCCCCAAGATATAAGGTCATGGTATGTATGAAATACATCAATTATCTCTTTCCTTTCTTTGGGTGTACAAACCTTCCCAAGAAAAATATTCTTTATATTTTTTGTTGTACCCAAATTGATCACATCACATTGGATGTTAATTGAGTCCCTTTTGACTTCTTGATCCTGATCCCTAATATGGCCAAAGTCGAAGATCCTCTCCAGTTGGACCATACCTCTAGGTATTTTGTTGGTCTTCAAATTAATGACCCCTTCTATATCAAGCTTAGCCTCCACAAGCTTTACTTCATCTATGATCTGAGAGGCAAACAAATATGAGCTAATAATAATGTCTAGGGTATGCTTTTCATCCTCAAACACTTGGAAATTGGTGACGTTCTCTAGAACTAATGGGGTGGGGGTGATTTCTACTATGAATTTCTTTAGGACAATTAAGGATAAGGGCTACAAGGTTTTGGTTGCTTGTGCTAGTACATTAGTGGTTGTGTTCTTACCTCGGGGGATCAACTAGATATTAAAGGCATCGAACCCTTCTATTAGCTAGTAATGAAGTCTAGGATATGCTTGTCATCCTCAAACACTTGGAAATTGGTGATGTTATCTAGCACTAATTGGGTGGGGGTTAGTTCTACTATGAATTTCTTAAGGCTAGTTAAGGATAAGGCCTAGAAGGTGTTGGTTGCTTGTTTTAGTGAATCAGTGGTTTGGTTCTTACCTCATGGGATAAACTGGATATTAAAGGCATTAAACCCTTTTGTTAGGTCCCATACCCTATGCCTATAGTTAGCTAACCTTTAGTCATGGCATGAGTACAATTTTTTGACCTATTTGACTACTAGCTCTAAATCTCCAAATACTTACAATATTTTAACCCTTTTTTGTAATGCCATAAGTAACCCATGCACTAGTACTTCATACTCTACTTCATTATTGGTACAATAAAATTGCAACCTATGTGCAAAAAAGAAAGTCTTACCTGAGTTACTAATCAACTCAAATCTTTCTCCCACTCCTTGCTTGGATTTGGATCCATCAAAGTGCAACATCAAAAACTTGGAAGGGCACCTCCTTTGGAGTTGATAGAGCATACCTCATTTCTCAGTAGCGCATCCAGTCCATCATCCTCGGGTTGTTTGTATTCAAACAGTGAATTTTATCTTGCCGCCCCTTCAAAACTTCTACCATAGTGATTTTCCTCTTAATGTGATCTAGTGTTTTATGGCATAGAAAACACTCAAACATGGAATGAGATGCATCATGTATTTTGCACTACCTAGGAAGCAATAGCTCCTAGAAATCCATTCTAGCTCCTAGACTAAGTTGATCTTGCACACACTTCTACATGAACTCCTGAAAGCCACAATCTCAGGTTGCCATCTTCTTGAAAATATCCATTATTAGATTCAATCAATGTTTTTGTGCTATTAGAAAGGGTAGTCAAGTTAGGAGAGGCATGATAAAACACAAGGACTTCTTCTTCCTCCTCTTTTTTTCCTTCGTATGTGACTGGGAGATAATTACCCAATTTTGTTTCTACAAACAATACTTCATTCATCTTTTTGTACTTAGTTATCATAAATCTCATCATGGGCTCATGTTCAATTCAGATCTGATTGGGTAGTCCCTTCCAAGGTAGCCAAATGTGTGAATAATCAGTTTAAGTTTAACCATTAAGAGCCTGAGTGAAGTCTCTTCCTAATATGATATGATACGTGTGGGGGATGTCTGCAACTTGGATATCAATGACCTACTACACCCTTGGATCTATTTCCAGCTACATTGGGATTTTGTTAACTCCCACACTACATTTACCTTGGTTTTATCTAGCTAAGTTACCTTGTGTTCTAATGGTGTAGGATTTATGCCCAATGCCTTGCATACTATAAATGGAATGATATTTGTGGAGGCTCCAGAAACTAGTAGGTAGTTGTGCATATTTTTGCCAAACATGCAGATTGTTAGCAAGAAGGAGGAGTATCCTGCCTTCCCTAGAACAAAGCTACAGTGGTATCATCTTGGCCTACTTAAACCTTATCCTTCTCATTGCCTTTTTCTTTTGTTTGCATCTGATTTTGTTCCTTGGTTGGCTACTTATCCAATTGTTGGTCCTTGTTGGGTTGCTGATCAAGCTTTTTCCCCATGATTTCTTTGATTACTAGCTCATTGTTAGACGTGTCAAATGTGAGCCTCTTTGCTACTACATCTTGGGATGGTTTTGATGATGTAGTCTCATTTAGTGATTAGAAGAATGAATTCCTAATGGTGGGTACTCTTAGCAATTCAAACGCTGATAGGCTCACTTTCCCTTTCTTTAATTCTTTATCCACATACTCTCCCATCTATTCAACATCTTCCTCAATTGGATTTATTTTGGAGAAATCAATGTGTAGTTCTTTGGCAGGATCTGGCTGCCTATTCCTATTGAAATATTGAGTAGGCACCTTGGAATAAGGTTGGTTATTGCTTGCATTTGGATTAGGTGGTGTGATGAAATTATTTGGTGGTGTATAAGTCATAAATAGACCACCAACTTGTCTATTCCTCAAGTTATAAGGGGTTAGGCATTGCTGAAACATGTGAACCTCTTCATCTCGCCATTCATCCTCATCTCTAGGACTATTATCAATTGAATAAAACATCTAAGATAGAGTTCATTCTTTACATACATCATTCATTTCACCATCCTTTTCTGTATACTCCTCAAATTTGTTCTTATCACCTTGAGGGAAGGGTGCCTAATTAATAACCAATACAAAATCATATGGTTCAGGAGCAATATTTCTCTGCAACCTAAATTATCAACAACATTTTGCACCTCCACTTGAAATATTGCAACAACGGTTTGAAACTCGAGACATTCAAGATTAGAATGCCTATTGGTCTAATGGATTTTACACCATCCAAATAATTTTACCTCAACCAAGTATACTCCACTTGTTGATTTATCTGCACTGTTGGTGAATCGAGTGGTGTGGGCACCCCTCCATTATTGGGTCTAGTATTCCATATTAGATTCTACCTTTGGGGTTGCCTTATTTTGAAGCTTTTCCCAAAATTCTGACCTCATTCATAGTTCTTCCCTAATGTTGGGACTAAATCACGATTGTGTTGATGGTAGTTACCTTGAATGCTTCTTTGAGATGCTTATAGATGATTTTTTTGGTTTCTCAAGTGAGTAACCTTAGTGGCCAACTTCTTTACTTGCTCAACCAGTTCATCAATATTTTTCTTATCTGAATTCCTTTGTGTTGGTACAAAATTTTGGAGAATGATAGGGTGTGCTATAGACAAATTTCGTTGAGCACCTGGAACTTTTGAGTTTTGCAAGTATGGAGTTATGATGGGCTGCTGCAGATAACAGGGTATTAGTGGAGACTGATTCAATGGAGGTCCTAGATGTGGCACAATGGGTAGCTAAGGAACCTGATGCATTAATGGAGTTTGATTGGTTAAGGCATGATTGATTCCATGAATCAGTCTAGGATTGGCAGTAGGTTCCAATAAAGGTAGTGGACCAACCAAATGTTATCCCAAATCCATACTTTCCTTAACTAATTTTGCATAGGCATATACAAAACATGTGGGAGGCTGATGCATTTGCTTAGCTAAGGCTAAGGTGAGATTATCTAAGGCGACATAGTATATTTCCCTTGCTAAAGAATCAACAACCACGTAGAGTGGTTGTAACTTCATATATGCTCGATGAAATTTTTTGTTGAAGGAGTTGATTGGCTCATTAACTTCTCTCATGACAAACATAAACTATTCATATAAGTTTGTAGGGCTGAATGAGGCTTTAAATTTCTAAAAAAATGTGTTTTTCATGAGGTCCCAAGATGTGATGGATCCTGTAGGAAAATTAATGTACCAATAAAATGCTTCATGTCCTAAAAATTATGGGAAGGGTCTAAAAGAAACATCCTTGTGTTCAATTTATCTATCCTTGAGGGTAGTTTGGAAGATTTTGATGTGTTCTTCAATTGTTCTATGAGGATTGTTGGTGTAGAATTTAGAGAAAAAAATTCTAGATTTTTGGCATATCTTGGTAGTCATTGAAGGAAAATGGTGAAGGATTGTTTCCCAACCAAGCCATTTGTGGAGGTGGGAGTAGTAATGGATGAGTTTTAGCAACTTGTGGCTGTGACAGTCTAGATGTGTTTGGTGAATGGAGAAAACAATGTTCTAAATGAAGGAGATGAGGGAGATGCAGGAGATGGAGGTTGAGTGAGTGGTGTTGGCATTGAAGCTTCCACTTTCTTAGCTCTCCTAGACCTAGTATGGGTCTTTAGTTCTTGAAACTCTCCTTTATCTGGTGTGGATCTACTTACCCTATAGAATCTTTGTGGAGAGAATAATACTATTTGATCCAACTTCATCCAAAAGGCCTCCTAGCACTAGTTCTATTGATGGGTGTTTTTCACTTCTCAACATAGATAAAACACGTGTAATGTCTCTCTTGAAAGGTAAAAATCTGCAAACAAGTTTCAGATAATTACCCCAAGGTCTTTCGGAATTCAGGTCATGACTGTGCATAAACAAATCAATTGCGATGTGTAATCGACTGGTAATCACAAGGGGAATTTATGGTTCACAAAGCATGGAAGGTGTGTGCAAGTGTTTTCTACTCTAAAATTGCAAAACATAATGAAATGCAAAAAGGAAAATACACAAAAAAACACTCAATGATTAGCCAAAGTTGAATCCAAAACAAAAACAACAAAACAAATGGAATGTTATACCTTGTTCAGATTGACGAGTTGGTTGGCCCTTTGATGATTATTGGTTGTATGCTCCTTTGATGGCAAGTGAATGCAATAAATGGAGGTGGGTATTGTGATGAAGATGGTAGGTGAATGCAATAATAGCTTCAAATGGCTGCAAATGCTAAGTGTACTAATGGCTGCAAATGCTAGAGAGTGAATGCAAAAATAAAATTACTCTTGTCTCTAATCTTTGTCTAACCCCTTTAACTTGAGACCAATCCTCTCAATTTAAAGAAGAATGGACGACTAGGATTAAGCCATCATGGACAAGATGGAGGGTTGTGGTGAGTTGAGGACTCACAAGTCCTCACATCTTCCCATGTGGAATGTGAAGTGGAAAGAGGAAAAGTGACATGGAAAAGGACATGTGAGGTGAAGGTACTTGCAGGTACCTTGGGATTGGAGATGATTTCCTCAAAAATGAATTCCTTGTCCTCATATGGGGTTGATAGTGACAAGTGAGGAATTTTAGAAAGTCCTCCCTTATCACCATGGGGATGGGAGAAGTTGTTGGAGAAATAAATGTGAATTTTAAATTCACATGATTGGAATTACCCAGTGGATAAGAGAAGGTCCTCCTAAAGGAGGTACTTGTCCCATGTGACTGATGTGACCTATGAGGGATTATGGGGAAGAAAAATTCATGAGATGAATAAATGGAATTTAAAATTCCATTGGAAAGGACATGGGGATTGTAAATGGAATTAAAAATTCTATTAAGCGTGTCGAAAGAATAAAATAGAATTAAAAATTCCATTGGGATGTGGGAAGAGTTGACTAAAGGACTTATTAGACTAATGATGAAGGATCAGAAGAGGGTTAGGTGTTTAATGATAAGTAGGAGTCAACTTGAAAAATTTGGAGGATGTGACACATCCTAATCATGGACTAGGGATGTGTCACATCCCTAATGATGGGATTAGGAGATGAATTAGGATTAAGTGTGGATGAGACATAAAGGGAATTAAATAAGTGGGTTATTAATTTAATTCCCTGGAAGAAAGGGATACAGGGGTAGGGTATTTAACCATTTAACTAAATACCTTAGGGATTTAGAAGACTTTAGGGGTATTAATCAAATAATAGAAATATTATTTAATTAATTTGGATTAAAGGATATTTAGACGAAAAGGGAAAATTTGAACAAATATGAGTGGTCAAATTTAGATGCCTACAAAAGGTATGGGTCTATAATGGAGTTTTAGAAGTCTGAAATTCTATATGCTATGATTGTAAATTTAGATTAGCAAGTTGAAACTCATTTCAATCGTTAGATTCAACAATATGTTGATGCTTTGGGTCCCAAAATAACTCATATTTTAAAGAAAAGTCAAAAGATTCAAGGTTTAGAGATTTATCCTAATTCTAAATCTATGAATAGTAGCAACAATAACCAATGTTATAGTAGACATAATCCCAAAGATAGAGTGTTTTTAACCAAGAAAGTTCTATAGTTACGAAACTAGTGTAATCTTCTAAGGTTCTTTGTAGATTTTTAGACTATAAAATTCACCCATTCAACATGAAAATACAGTTGATCTTGAGTGCAAAAAATAAATAAGCTCAATCTAGCTTTATATAGTGATCTATCATCAATAAACAATGAGAAGGAAGTGCATTGAATACTGTAACACAAAGTCACCATTAAAGCTACTCATTAACTAACAAGCTAAAATGAAACTTAAACAGTAAATAAGCTGAACTAGAATGAAATATGGAGACTAAATCATGCACACATAAAGAGAAACACAAATAAACCATCAAATTTCAATGCTTTTCTTATATATTGCTATAGAATATATTTTACAACAATTCATCTCTCTCTTTGAAAATGAGAGGATGCCCCCTATTTATGGTTTTCCAAAAGGTAAATGAATGGCCAAGATTAAATCACAAAGAATGGCCTATATTCATTTCAACTTAGGTTTTTCACATCACCCAATACAAGTACAAAATTTTACAATATAAAATTGGCTACTATTTGTCTTTTCCCTATTGTTTCCTTTAGCAAATTATGTCTTGTAGCTTATTTTGTCCTTTAGCTACTTTAACAAGTATTTTTCCTCTATTATGAGATTTCCATCCTTTTTTTGCATTAAACCAAAATGGATAAATTTCCCTATAACAACTAAGAGTTTAGCCCATTCTGAAAAATTAGACTTGCTAAAATTGTAAGTAATCATTTAGAATTCTTCCATTAGCTCAATGTGCTAGTTTACACATGTACCCCTTTCCTAAATGATCTACTCTGATCATTTGAAAGCTCGTGCAACAAAGTCAATAAAATCTAGAGTTGAAATATTATCATCTCCTTGCTCCATCTTCTTCAAGAATTCATGTTTTACTAATTCTTGATCCAATTCTTGAGTTGGTACTTTAGCTTCAGTGAGTAACTCTAGGATTTCATCATATTCAGAAAAATTATTGATGATGCAAGCAAAAACAACATCCAACTCACCAATTGATTTCTCCAAAACTCCCTTTCGGAACTCAAAATTGAACAACCAGAATTCAAGCAGCCAGTGGTCTTCCTTCGGCAAAGCCAATTCTCGCTCCTAAATTTCTACAAACAACTTTAGAATGCATTTCAACTTGGGGCACACCACATTGTACAAAGAGGGAAAATCCTTGATGGCCTCCACCTCTTTTATGAATTTATTCATTAGAATCAAAAAATGATTATGCATTTCAACCCCGTGGTAGATGGCCTTGGTGCCTATGTCAATCACCGTCTTGAGCCAATCTGAGGTGGACTTGGTCCAAGCTCTCATTTTCTCCATTTTATTAATTTATTCTTTTGATAAAAGGGCAAGTGCTAGTGATTCCCCTAGATCTTATTCTCTGAATGTGGTTTGTTGTTGTATAAAGGAAGTCAATTCAGCTACTTGTGCTTTCAACTCTTCTTTCATGGCCTGATCTTTATCCAATTGTTGTAGGATGGTAGTGACAAACCCCTAGAATTCATCATTTTTTGGGATTTGGAGGTGGGGCCTAGATTGATGATTGTTACTTGATAATCCCTAGCCTGGATGGTGTTTGCATCCTTATTTTTTGTCAAAGTTGTCACCTACAATACACAAGATCCTAACACATTTGTAATGATGTGAGATCTAACCTTGGGTTTCTTCTTCTCCCACATCTTAATTTGTGCCTAAGCCAATATGGCTTCCAAGCATGCCTTTGGATTAGGAAGCACATGAGCTTTTCTCTTCAATTGTTGGTCTAGCCATGAGGGGATCTCTATTTTTTGGTCAAGGGATGTAGTTGTATACACCTAAAATTGGTCTGGAAAATCCGATTAATTAAATACAATTTATTTGATTAATTATCCTAAATTCCTTTACTATTGAATAAATAGAAATATTTATTTATATAGTTCACATTTAAATTCTTCTAATTCTTCTATTATCTCATCTTAATTAAATAAACAAAATTAAATACTTTGTTTGATTTAATTATCATTTCTCCTATTTTATTCTATCACATCAATCTTAATTAATTAAATAAAGATCAAACACTTTATTGATTAATTATCATATTCTCCTATTTTGATTTAATAAACAAATCCTATAGTTTGTTCTATTAAATTATTTATCCCTCTTTGGCTAATTTAAATAAATCAAAATATTTAAATTAAAGCATAAAGAATATTCCTCTATATTTCCTCAAAATCAAATTAGATATCCTATGTCTAATTTATGTCAAAAATATGTCTAAATTAATTGATTCAAGCTTCACGAGAAGATTTGGAGACAAATTGGAGACAAATTGGAAATCCATCACTCAATCCTCTTCCATCAATCCTTCCTATTCTCTTGCCTGGTGTTTTCATAGGTAGAGACAATGCCAAAAATCTTCTCAATCTCCTCCATCTCTTACCATTCAATCCTCCAGATTGAATCCAAGCCTCTGTTTGCCATCCCTATGCAAAGTTGTTGCCAAGAAATCTATAAATACAACTTCATTCAACAAGGAAAGGATCCAAAATTATCAAGTTTATGCAATCTTACTTTGCAGGAAAGCATTCAAGCATTCAAGAATCAAGGAATTCAAGCATCCAACATTTGAGATTTTCATATCATGGCTACCTCTTGTAGCTTCATCCATAGTTTTTCATGTCAATTCATGTTACAATAGTTCTTTTATCATTTAGCATAACATCATTGCATCAACATCATTCTGTACTTTAGATTGCCATTTTAAATAGTTTTAGTGTTTCATTTAAATCTGAGAGCACTATGGCTTAATAAATCTTTAAAGATAGGAGACAATGACACACTTTCAGTAGATTATTTGCTTAATCTTTGATAGAATGTTTCATTAAGGAGTGTTTTTACTTTGTTTACTTATTCACACTTATAGTAGTGTTCAATTATTTATTTGTATCCTCTTGATCCTTTTGAGGCCCTTCTTCTTCATGCCTAGGAGCATCCTCAATGTATTTATTTGCATCATCTTACCCTTCTTCTTTCATTATTGTCTTCCCTTTATTAGGCCCAATGAATTCTACATTTATTTCATCAATATTTTCTTTGTCCTAGGCTGGCTCATCTTTCTTTTCATCATCACTTTTATTTTCTTTATCTTGCTCTTCCTCTAGAGGCACTTCTTTATCCTAGGGGGCCTCATCCTAGCATGCTTCTAGGATTTTATCTTCTTTTTCCATATCTTTTTCAAGCATGACATTGATCTCTGGGTCATCTCTTTCTTCCTTGGAGCGGTGCTCCTCGAGACTTGCCTCTTTGTCATCATAGTCCTCATGTTTCCCATCCTCAAGCTCTTGGTCAAAGGTCTCCACATCGTAGTATGTGTCAAACTTGCTCATATCCCCATCCTTGGGAGTTTTCTGCCCTTCTTCATCTAAAGCAACTTCGTCTAAATCAACAATCCTCAGACCATCATCAACATGTTCATGATAATCATCACAGTCTGAGTCTTTAGGCTCCTCAATGACATTAGTTGTTTCTGTAAGTTGCTCCTCAATTAGTATTTCCATCTCCTCTCATATTTGCATGGTAGATTCCATCTTTTGGTGGCTCGGTAGGTGGTGGAAGGACATGCAATGAAGCGAAAAGTTGATCCATGAAGAATTTTTATTCAAGAGTTATTATGGTTTGGGGAATATTTTGTAGATAAGTGGCAAAGGTCTAGGGCAATGAGATAGGTTCCATCGGGATAGCAAGAATAGGAGGAAAGGTGGAGAAATTTGGTAATAGAGGTGGGTGTGAGGAAGATGATAGGGGAGATGTGGTTGAGGAGGAGGAATCAATCATGACCATTGGTGCAGTCAGAGAAGCGAAGGTGAGGTGGATGGAGATGTCCATAGTGGATGGGGATGATATAGGTAATGATTGTGGAGTTGAAGGAGATGGTGTAATGGTGGTGGTTGTGAGTAGGGAAGTCATATGTGGAGGTGATTGTGGCTCAAATTTCTCCTTTAGTGGAAAGGATTCTTCCTCTTGAATGGTAGGCATGTCAAGAAAAAATGTCCATATCCTCTTATATTTCTTAGGAGGCCTCTTCCCCTTAGCTACCTTTCTAGTATATGTACCTTTTTTTTGGGTTTCCACTTTGGCAATTATTTTCTTTTCTTTGATTGAATGTTAGGTGGAGAGGTTGGAGCCTCACCAAGAGAACCTGCACCAGTTCCACTATCAAACTTTCTTTCGATATCATCTTCCAATTCTCCATACATCAATTCAATGCCCTATTGCTACAATTGAGCTACTTGATTATCTAACCATTTATTGGTTCTCTGATCTATTGGGTGGGAGACTATGTCCAAGTCTGTAACCTTTGGTTCAGTCAAGTCAATCACTAGAAAATGCACCTTAGCAAGGGCATTGTATCCTTCATCCAAAGTGTTTTTATCATCTACCACTTGGTCGGGAACCAAAAATAGATCAATAGACTTCACAAATTTTGTTGTCATTCTCATGTAATTCCTTCTACAGACCTCATGATCATCATCATAGTTTTCCCAAAAGTCTTCAATATGGGGCTTGAGGGCATATTGTCTTCCAACCTGCTTCTTCAGTTTTACTAGGTTCAAGCCTCTTCACTCTGTATGCGATTCTAAGCTATATTTTTCAAGTTCATTTTTTGAATATTTTTCACAAGGGGTAGCATGACATGAATACACTCCTTGACCAAAAACTATGGGGTATGGTAGCCCAACATGGTGCTTGTCTTTTAATAAGGAGTGAGAAGTATGAAGCTATCTAGTAAGCTCTAGCAGGATTATCCTGTCACCAAGGTACCTTAGCAAGTGGTATGGAAACCCCAAGAATCCCTCTACTCTTTTGCAGGTGAACTTGGAGAACTCAATAAACTAGTACCCAAAATTCTTGACCAATGCCTTTACACTATGGGACATTCATTTTTCGTAATCATTTATCAGTCTTTCAACAACATGGATGATGAAAGCATCATTTACTCACCTGTAGTCTTTCTTGTATTTTTGTGTTGTAACTAAGGGTAACAATCATAGATGATGTTTTTACCTTTTTTCATTTCAAGTTAGCCAACAAAATCTAGACCCTTGTATGAAAAATTTACCGCCAAAATATATACAATGTAATAAGTCATATAAAACTCAGTCTTCTTCACCGCAAAAAATTGGTGATGCAAATTATCACTGATTATTTTCACCCAGTGGAATTTAGTTTCACCCCAAAGGATATCCTCTATGAAGTATCGCATCCACTCCTCAAAGATTGAGGAAGTAGGGAGTCCCATCACTCTGCTCAAGAGTGTCACAAGGTTGTTGAATTCTTTCACAAAGTCACTTTGATATAGATTTTAAGGCACTTTATTTGCATTGCACCACTTCTCAAGCAGCCATCTCTCATTTATGATTCTCTTGCAACATGTAGGGTCCACTTTTGACACATTATGGGCATAGTCCTTTTTCAGTTTCTTCTATTTTATCAAATAGAGGGATCCCAAATGTCTTTCCAATTGACATAGGAGTCAATTCAGCCTATAACCTCCCATCTACGGTGATTATTCTCCTTGATTGTGGGTGGTAAAATTATCTACATCTAAATATTAGCTCCAAGATGACTAAGGCTAGTGGGAAGTCTGCTACCTTTGCAATCCCACTCTTCTTCAATTTCTAGGCTTCCTCATTTTTTGGGTTGACCAAGACCCACTTTCTGAATTCATCTATATTGATATGGCCAGGTTTGTTTCTATCACTTTATCCCATTGAGAGACAACCTTCGAGGAACATTTGACCTCATGGAACTCATACTTCATTATATATATTTTTTTCTCCTCTCGTAGCCTTTGCACTCTTCGTGACCTTATTAGTCTTCTCAACTTGTTCCATAAATCCTTCACAAATAATGTGTAGTAAATGCCTTGATAATTCAAGAAAGAGAAAAATGCTAATTAAATCATGTGAAAGTGTCATTAGATGCATTCATTTACCTTAGAGAATCCATTACATTCATTAAATTCCATCATTTTGTGATCATTTGTAGTGTTTATAGCTTTGCGAGCCAAATAGTCCAAGTCTATATCTTGTGGATGTTACTAATGCTAATTTTTTTATACAATGTCTTGTGGCACATGGTGATCTGCAAATGGCCATTCACAAGGAAATTTCCTCAAGGATAGAAAATTGAAGCATTTTGATGTGCACCCGTTAAGTCACATGCAAAATGTAGATTAATGCAAAAAACCATTGTCCAAAAGATGCCATTTGGAAAGTTATTCTAGTTCTTCCACTAATAATGGCCTTGGGGCTATGGTTTTTTGCAAATGGAGTTCTTCCCCTCAATCTTTGCAATGATTTAATACTTGGAAAATTTTGGTTATCAATTTAGTATGTGGAGAATAAGATGAAGATTCATGTTTGATCACCTTACTTTAAAATTTAATCACTTTGCTAGTTATGGAAACTTAATGCATAGATGTCGCTAACGTGGATGTTGTCAAGTGTTAGGTAGTTAGGAAATGACTTTGGGCTCACAAAAATCTACAAGAGAAGTTTTGCATGGAGGAACCTACATTACTTTTGACTTAGAATTTTCATTTTTGTTCAAGGGGATCAATGCAGTAATGTTAGGATTAGATTATTATGTCATCAAGGTTGGTCATTAAGTGCATGAGAAAAGTGAAAGGGTAGAAGCAACCAGGAAAAATTCCATTTATATCTTGTTGTTAATTGCATCTAAGGTCAAATGACCTCTTGCATGCGGCGACCTGCAAGGGAGGACCCGTAATAACTTTGGGACTTAGTGCTTTTAGAGACTTAATGCTTCAATGTTTGTGGAAATGATTGGGGTAGAAGCTACCAATGGGAAAACTATTTATGTTTTTTTGTTACTAGTGCCCTTGGTTTTGTGGCTCCCCACCATCAGCGTCCCATGAGGGAAAATCCATGAGGGACAAAGACTTAGTCACTTTTAATCTTTTTAATCAACATGCTCATGTAAAACAAATGGACGGGATATGATAATCAAGAAGTTGTTAGGTTTTTTCCATAGTGGAATGACATGGGCTTTGCATCTTCCCACAAGTGAAAATCCACACATCGGAGAAACCCACAAGGGTTTTGGGATTTTGAGCATTTGTCACTTCTAATAGTTTTATTAGTTGCAAGAACAAGGGAAGTGGAGCACACCAACATCCAAGCCATTAGAAATGGAATCTTAGAGGAATACACCCAAGAACAAGAACCTACAACATTCTTTACATTACAACTTTGAAGTTTAGGGTTTATTGGTCATTGAAAAACTAAGGCTTGAAGCCCCGATTGTAATAGTGTTTTTTTAACCATGGATTTAGTTCAACGTAACAAGGGTGCTACTAGCTTATACTTATCCAAGTTTGATCAAACCCTAGTGTACATTTAACCACCTAAACAACCACTTAATCACTATCATTTTAATCCTTGGCAACCAAAAAATTTAAAACATAAAAATGAGGATGGGGCAATGAACCTTAGCTTCAGGCATGTGGAGGGAAGAGGAGGATGTTGATTCAACCATTGAGCACACTTGCAAAGGCAACAAAGTGATGAACCTTTCAAATTTGAAATACACAATGATGAAAATGATAGGTCAAAGCCCTATTTATAAGTCAATATTCCATAAATTCTAGCAATAAATGCAAGAGTTTTGAAAAATGTGTGGGAGTACGAAATGCAAAAACATGAGGAGCAGAAGTAGTGTGTGCAAAGTACATTCAGAAAAATGAGGGTCAGATGTCATAAGGCATGACATAGTAGAAATGAAAAAACCACAATCAGAGACAAAAAATAGAATTCCCATAGATGTTGAAAGGAGGCATAGCTTTTGCATAAGGGAAACCCACATTAAAATTTCCACAAACTCCCATGGCCTCGTAAATTTTTTTCAATTGGCTAGGCATCATGGGTTTTAACATCTTGAAGGAATTTTGATCAATTTGGCTCTAAAGTAGAGTTACAAAAATGAGGCAAACATGAATTGACCCAATGAAAGGTAAGACACCAGGGAGGTCCCCCGTCCATGCAAGGTATGTGTGCAAAAGGCACAACAATATTCTCTTTTTGCTCGAGTGGAACATCACTTTAGATATTTCTTTGGATACTATAAAGAATGATCTTGAGGATTTTATTTTTGAACAACAATATGATGATAAATTTTTTTGTTCTAGTTTTATTCCAAGATTGGATACTCTATAAATTTGGTCAATGGCACCCAATATTAGAAAACTAAAGATTATTAGATCAATGAAAAAAAATTTTGTTGAGGTGGTTGTCAAAAGAGCTTTAGAAAACACACCAACACAGGCCACAAATCCCCCTATGCATGCAACTATGCTAAGTGTTTACACTATAGAAATGTCACATGAGAAATATGAAAAATTTGGATAAAAATTCCAGATTATTGGATGAGTATAATAAGCTAAGTGCAACCACTGTATCTTAGGAAAAATAAGCAAAAATTCCCCTTCCACCTACTTCCACAAAAGAGCTCTCAACACAAGACATAAATTTTGTCTCTAAGGATTCAAAGTTGTAAGAGAGAGTTGAAAGCTACTAAGGAGGAAGAAAAGAAGTCTGTGACAAGTGTCATAGATGACACTCTTGTTCATATAATTTCATGTATTCTACACAAGTTGGAAAATGTATGGAATGTTTACAAAAACATCCATGAAGCTTATAAGAAGTGCGCATAGGTTCAAGAAGCCTTCCAAAATACATGGATTAAATGGATTACAAGGGAAACAAGACTAAATGAAATGGAAGAAAATATGGAAGGTGACCAAAAATTATTAGTAAATGTGCCACAATTAATCAAGGCAATTGGATTTCTTGGAGAGATTTATACTTTACAAAGAAAAATTGATTTTCAATTCAAAGGAAATTTGAAGCTATTCAGAGATATGGAGGATAATAAATTACCTAATATTTTGAGTGATGAAGGAGAGGTAAAAGATTTCATAGTGTGGAAAGATGAATTTGGGAACATTTTCCCATCAATGTCAACATTCATATACATGGATGGAAAAGAAGAGTTATCTTAGTTGAATAACTCTTTGGATGAGTTATTTAAAATGGAGATAAATTTGATACCTTTTTCAAAGAGGTCAAGGCTATTATGGATGCAAGGTATAATGCACACAAGACTAAGGTGAATTTTTTTTTTGAAATACAATGGCCAAATTAGGAGGAGTACAATGCATGGCTCAAAATTTTTATAGATTAAGCCTATGTTATATCAATGTACAAAACTCATTTCCTCCTCAGTTCAAAAGTGAATGTTGTGATGTGCTAACATGGACGTCTTTCTTTGTCTTTTTCCTATTTTTATGCTTTATGTCCTACATTTTTGGAAGCATGTGGAAAAAATATTTTTCTTGTGGAATAACTACCGTCTTCATAAAATGGCCTTTTGAAAGGCAGGAATATCTTCACAAACAAATGAAAGTGGTTTTTATCTCATATGGATATTCCCCCACAGGATGGAGATATAAAGTATTGTGGAATGTAATTGTGATTGTCAAATGAATATGTGACAAGTTTCAATTGGTTCAAAACTTGTTTTTCTTTATTGTTTTTATAAAAGGGAATTCAAGTCCATTGAAAAGGTTGGTGATTGATCTCCAAAAGAAATTTTGTAATAGAAAATACAAAGAATAGAAGTTGAGTCTACATCTAGGTTTTCGAGTCTTTTATTTTTTAAAGTTTAATGTTGTATAACATCACTAGCATTTGAATACAAGAATGGCATAATTTTCAAGCCAATTCTCTCCTTGTGTATTCTTTATATGAATTAAAAATGGAAATTATCAAAGGTCTTTTCAATGATTTTCATTGTGTTCCAGTGAATGTATGATTTTATCTTTGTTCTAATTCAAAGAATTAGTTAAATCACTTCTATCGAATCATATATTTATGTATTTTGAATGAAAGGATATGATAGTGAGTTTTGGTTCTAAATATTTGAGTGTAATATTGTAATGGAGTGTTGTAAAATCTTAGTAATGCTAGGTTTTAATATTTTATTATTCATCATGGTTTGTGTTAAGTTGGATTCCATACCCTAGGTTAAGTCACTAGTCTCTAGGATCTATACTTACATTGCATATTCATGATCTCTCACAAACACTACATTCAAAATCATTAAATATTTTAATTTTTGTTGAAATATATGTTGACTTGAATTTTACCGTGCTCTAATGCTTATGAAATGATCTATGTTTAAAGATATTTCCAAATCTTTACATTCTTTGAATTTTCAAGTAATTGTTTGTAGAGAATATCTATTTTCTACAAATTTTATAGGTAAAATGACACAAGAGAGCTTGATAACATTATTTGGGATCACCCTCTCAGGTTTTGTAGAGCCCAAAGTGTAGAGGGAAAATATTGCATATTTTCACCCGTCAAGTTGGCCAATCCCTCTTGGATTTTGATTATTGAATTAGGAAAATTCATAGGTAATTGGTGAGATCAGCTTGGTATTTAAAAACACCAACAAATTGGTGACTTTGCTGGCCAAAAGCTTGTCTAAAAGTCTCTAGTTCTAGATCATACATAGTCAGAGTCATCAATTTCATTTTTCTTTGCAATATGAAGAACAATTTCATCATATTTATCATCATAGGTTAATTTTTTGTTCCATAAGTCTAGGATCTAAGTATCTTTTTTTCTTCACATTCGATTGTGTTCAAATTTCACTCAATATTTCAAAAATTTATCAAGATTTACCATATATTTTCAATTTCCCATTAAGTGGGTGGTGACTCTAAAGTCTCTTGTGCTAGTGCATTTTGATTTCAAGAAAAGAGAGAAAGAGAGAGTTGTAAGAAGTTCATAGAGTAATGAGGAACCAAAAGTAATATGAAGAATCACCCTTAAAATAATCTAGAGGAATTTCCTTATGGTTCAAATCTCTCCTTGAAAGCAAAGAATGAAAAAACAAGTAAGTTCATTAATCCTCATGTGACAAGATCTTCAAATTATAATGATGCTATACAAAAGTATTTATATGAGTACGGTATGCCCCTGATAATGAAGAATCCCATTATAAAAGAGGGTACTACCACTAATGAGATTGCTACTACTAGTCAGCTAGGTTCTGATCCTAGGATCTCAAAAGAGTCTGAGCCTTGGAACTTTTGGGATGGGAAATTTGATCCTAAATTAGCTGCCAGAAGAGGAAATCTAGGGGGTACCTCTATTCATACAAATGATCATGATTTTAACCCAAGATGAAGGTCTAGAATTAGAACTCCTACAACTTTCACACAAAGGGAGGTGTTGAATTTGAAAAATTACACTCTTGAGTGCTCTAAATCAGATGTCACTTTGGAAGATGTAGAGGATATAATAAATTATATGACAACACTTAAAGAGGAAGAATTAAGGCTTGATAAGTTAAATAGAAAAAAAAGCAAAAGGAAAAGAGGAGAAACTAAGATTTTCCATGTATGAAAGAGACCAATTAAGGAGAAGGGTAGAGAGAATGAGGCAAATGGTTGATGAAGAGACCACTCCTACTACCACTTATCAGCCTATCACAACCCCAAATATGGATCATCTTAAGGGGAATGCCCTTATTGGAATAGCCACCACAAGTACATTCACCATCTCCATTGTGAACCAAAGTTTCAGATCCTTCCACTAATTCCATGTAGTCTCAACCTATAGATAATGGAAAAATACTTGTAGGTCAACCTAAATCAACAACCATAACTACAAGTACCAACATTTCATCTACTATTATCCCTACAAGTACAATCCCTGACCCTACAATTCTAAAATTACAATTAGCAAATAAGAAGTTATTGTAGACATGAAAAATATACATTTTCGATCTAGCACACTTGGTCCTAATTGACTAACACCTTTTCATCATGAATCATCTCCTTTTCTAGTCATTTAATCGAATAATCTGTATTTGATTATATTCATCACTCTTCACCTCTTAATTAAATAAATCAATTTTATTTAATTAAAAATTCTTCTCATTAAATTAAACCTTGTTTGATTTAATCTAACATTATCCCCTTTAGTTAAATAAATCAAAATCATTTATTTAATTAAATAATTTCCTCTCAATTTGATTTAAATTAATTCATAAATTTAAGTCTAAATTTTCACATCTCCCAATTCCTCATTAAATTAATCAAATCCTTGATTAAGTTAATCCCTATCACTAAAATCCTCTAGAGAATCCAAGTTGCACAATTAATCAATTAATTTGATTTATTTAACTCATCTATTTTCCCTCACAAAGCATCAAAAGGGAATATTCCCTCATTTGAATTCAAAAAGGCCAAGTGGACTTGGTCCTTCCAACAAGGCATTCAATGCCTCTTACATGTCCTTGTGCATTGAGCCAAGTGACATTAAATCCATTTCTCTTTCCCTCTCACATGTCACAGTCAAAATTCAAATTTGAATCCAAGGGCATTTATCATGCACATTGACCAAAATGTGCTCATTCCTCAACCATTCACATCTTGACAAGTGGCACTTGGCCATTGGATGTTGAATGATCTCACATTGCTTATTTTGACTCATTCTTCCAAGATTGAAATCTATAAATGAGAGACTCTTCCTCTCATTCTAACATGCACAATTTGAGTAAACTTATTATACTCAAATCCATCTTCATCCACAATCTTCATGCAAAGTTACTCTCTTCACATTGAGAGCTAATTTTGCCCATTGCACTCAATCATCCACCATTTTCAAGATTTGCAACAAGGTTATGCTCAAATCTCTTTGGAGATTTGACCAATTGCTCAAACCAATCAACATTTCTACTTAGGAATTGGGAAAGGGCCAATTGTAACACTTCATTGGCACCAATTCCCCCATAAGATCATCATGCTATTAGCTTAATTAGGATTGAATCTCTTTTGTTTCAAAGTTTATTGTGTTCTTCATTTTCCTAGTTTAGTTTGAATTGATGGATTTTGTGGGGAATCTCTCACTCTTGTGTACATGCATTTGACCTAATAACTAATGTGCTTTATTTCTCTTGTGCATTTGCAGGTTTAGGGGTTCACAGTTATAAAAGGAATTGGATAAAATGTCGATTCTTGTTGCAAATGTATAAATGGAAAGGAAGATTTTTTTCCTAAAATTTTCAATTCCTGATCCCCAACCATCTAGTTCTTAGAATCCACCTCATTCCACATCACAAACTATTGGTATGAACATCCCTTCAACATCTATTCCTCTTTCCCAACAACAAAACACTCTATTTGGTGGGAGTATTCCTAATGGAGGTGGAGATTGTGGAGGGGGGGTGGAGGAATGAACACCCAATTTGGAAATTAGAATGTTGGTGGTCAAGGTAGTGGTGGATTCCATTCCAAAAAAGGTGATGGAAGAGATCAATTTACTAGAAGAACTATGCAATTGGATAGGTATAGGAAACTATGCTTTCTTGGGATACCTATTTATCCTAATCCTCTCATAGATGAAATAAGAAATTATTGGTTATATTTTCTAGAAATAATATAATTCATGGAGAAGACCACCTAAGGCCATTCAATAATATGATGGATGATTTTGAGGTGGAAAATGAGGATGTAATGATGAAGTTGTTTATGCAGTAACTCAATAAGGATGCCAAAGATTAGTAAAGAAGCTTACTAGCGAAAAAGATTGGGTCATGGGAGGAGTTCAAGAGAGTATTCAAGGAGCAATATGGTGATAAAATTGATCCAAGGTTTGTGTTGAGTGAATTTAACAACATTTCTAAAGGTTTAAATGAAATCATTTCTAACATCAATACTGGATTTTAGAAAGTAATTTATAGACTACCTGTTGACTTGAGGCAAAAGCATCAAGTATGCTTTTTTAACTATTGCAATTTTTTTGAATCAAATATGAGTTATCACTTAAGAGAAAAGGAACCTCAAACCTTGAGGGATGCTTTCAAAATTGCATTGCATATTGAAAGTGATAGAAGAGCTTCAAGAAAGGTAGGGAGAAGAGATGATGTTAAAATATTAAAGAATCCAAAAACAAGATAAGGAAACAATAGAAAAGGGGTCCTTTTCTAAAGAGAAATTAGATAAGATTATGAATTCAGTGAAGGATTTGAACTATAGGTTTTAAAAGAAAGAAAAGGGGTTGGGAAATGATAAGCCCAATTTTAAAAGAAAAGAAAAGCCCTCAATATTACAAGACTTCCCATATAATACAAATTGGCACAATGGTAAGCCAGTGCACAACAATTAGAAGAATATACAAGATCAAGTTCCACCTAATCCACTATAGAAAAATTCTACTAATTTTGTTGAAGAGACTTCATGGTGTGTGGCCTATCAGTTACCACATTCCCCTCACCAATGTGTAGTTGTATAGTACTTGGAGGAAGAACAAGTTATATTTGTTGAGTACAACTCTTCTCATGATCATTGTGAGGAGATAAATGTCCTTATGAGTGGATTTAATTTTGCAAAAGAAGAGTGTTCTTCTAAAGAAGAATCTCATAAGATTGATATTGATGACCAAAGACAAAAGGAAAGTGCATACCATTAGTAGGTCCTCTCTAATGAAGATACTAAAAATAATTATAATTTTTGTACTCTAGAAACTGATGAGCCTAATATATGTCTCAAAAAGACCATCCAATGAAGAGATTGAATGAATGAAAACTTCCTTAGTTATATAAGAAATAAAAAAGTTTCCATATCATAAACAAAGTTGTTAATGTTGATCAATGTAAGGCATGAAACATGTTTATTAAATAACATAATACAAACAACAAGGTGTCAAATGCAGAGGGTAAGGTGGATGAGGCCAAATTCAAAGAGAATAAGGGAAGTAAGATTTGGGCCAAGAAGAGTGACATAACCAAGGTGGACAATGAAATCATTCCCTCATCTCTGAAGGAAAAATCTTAGAAGTAAAGCATTGAGGAAGAAAAGAAGGAAGACATGAAAAAGGTTGAACAAATATGTGAACAATAGAAGGAAAGGGTTGATGGACAAGGTACAATATTTCATGATCTTCCCAAGTATACTTATGTAGACATGTTCCAATTTCTTTCACAAATCAAGGTCATGGTTCCTTTACTAGAAAGGATTATAATTAATGAACATAAGAAAAAGGTATTCACCCTTATCAATGGAGTGGCTACAACATGTAATGAATAGGCTATGTCTACTCCACTTAATGTGATTAAAAATTAATTACAAAATAAGGATTTGGAGGGAGTGATCACTAAAATCCCTAGATCTATTTGGATATCACTGTCACTTCTTGTCTGAACCAAGTATATCCCTTTTATGTAACCCTAATTTTTTATGGGAAGCTATTAAGAAATTGTATGATAGACTCAGGAGCTTCATCCAATATCATGATAGTGGAGATTATGAAAGAGATGGGATTAAAGATTAAAATTGTTTATGGAAATTTTCATGTCATGGAGAAGAGAGGTGTCAGTCATTAGGGTTATCAAAGATGTCCCATTCAAGCTTGATTCCTTTCTTGATAAGGATTTTATAATGAGTATCATTGTGGTGGATATCCCACCAAATTATGTTATCTAGTAAATGGAGTACATCTATTGGATGCAATATGTGATGTGACATGTCATATGACACATTCAAAATAGATGGTAAAGATATCAAACTGGTCAAGGAATATAAATTCCCACATATGATAGAATTTGACACTCCTAAAGATAGGATTTTCTTTGTTGACACTGGTATTGACAATTTTAGGATTGAATAATTGCAAGAAGAGGATGATAAGCAATGTGCACCTATAGATAAAGAGATAATGATGTTATCAAATGAAAATGATCTTTGGACAATGTATTTTAATGGAGCATGTTCAAAGGAGGGATCAGGTGTAAGAGTGATTTTAATCTCTCCCAATTGTAAAACTTCCAAGTTTCCATTCTCATTATTGTTTGGATGTACAAACAATGTTATTGAGTATGAAGCCCTATTTTTGGAATTGAGACTAGCTAAAAACATAGGATAAAGATATTGAAAGTGATCAGTGATTTTGAACTGGTTGTATCCCAAGTTAGATCAAATTTTGCATCAAAGAACAAAAGACTAAAGTAGTACAGGAATGCCAACATTTGGGATTCCATTGAAAAATTTGATGCCTTTGGTATCGACTAGTTGGAGTGAGGAAAATATCAAGTGGTAGATTTTTTGGAAAATATTTCACTTAGACCAGATGGCATAACATTTGTGAGCCTTTCCAAGGTGGAAATGCAAACTAGACCGTCAGTTCTAGAAAACATACAAAGCTAGTAGGTTTTCAATGATGATGGGGACATTCTAAAATTATTGCATTACATTGATCAATATGAAATTCAAGCAATTGACTTTGAAGAATTTATGAAAGAAGTAGATGGAAAGGGGACAATATTTTGAAATGAGGTGATTCAATTGAAGACCAATAAGATTCAAAAGGGTCTAGTAGCTTTGGATAAGTCTTTGATGGCACTGATAAGACCAATGTTAAGCAGACATCTACTCATAAGTGTTGGGGATACAGAGTTTGTTCTATCATCAAGATATGCATCTAAGACAATAGTGCCTTAGTGATTTCAATCCAAAATCACAACAAAGACACAACCAACCATGCCATAAAGTGGAAATAGGCACAATTGATCCCCCATTGATCCTCTGAAAGAAGTGGATGCAAACAAATAATAGATTCAACACACACAGATAACCATGAAAGACAAAACTATGAACACACAGATATACATGGGGAAAACCTTTTCAGGTAAAAAACCCCACCTCCAAAACATTCAACTCACTTGTATTATTCAGTAACAAAAAAGATTACAATAAAAATGTAGAGCTATGCTCTTCAAGATATTACATCTTGTTCATCTGGAGAAAGAATACTAGCAACATGGAAATGGAATCATCACACAGTTACAATGTCCTCATGACATACCATGTAGATTCCCTTCAACTCATCTCAAAAGATTATCACAACTAGCCTCATGGCCAGCCCAACCTCTTGTCCTCACACATTCACATCTTATCAGATCCAAGAGTCAAAGTGTTCACTGTTGAACAACTCAAACACTCTTAGCCTCTCTCTGATATTGCTCATCATCTGTCTCAAACTACACACAAGATTATTTATAATCTTACACTGTGTGCATACCTGTTCAGCCCATCCCTGCCTATAACTATCAACAGGATAATAAATTATCCACCTACAAGCACCAACCATTCCCTGATAATGTGCATCACTTATACAGTTGCATTGAGCCACACAATCATTAACTTGGCCCAGACCCGTCTGTCAACCTTCCATCAATAATATAGCTCTATCGCAATTAGGAAATAACTCTCTGGCCAATGGGATCTCAAAGAACTTTCCACATGTCACCATTTCATTCACCTATCACTACTGACTATCGATCAAATCAGTCCAACTTAGTCAACCGAGTCTCGAGCACATTTTTCTGCCACCGTGCTACTGCCAAGCTCAAACAACCCCATCATGTTATGGCAGTGAGCTCACCCGAGCTCACCCCGCCATCTACCGCACTACCGCTGCCCAGACTGACTCGCCACATGGTAAGCCATCCGAGCTCCTTCGAGCTCTGGCCCAAGACACCACCAAGTGTTGTCCTTTCATTGTATTCGGCCAACCAGATGTAGTCAACCCACCACGTGCCAAACATTCATTCACCTATCACACTGACACCGTGTCCAACTCGGTCAAACTCTGCCCAGACCAACATGCCTCATGGTATGGCGGTAAACCATCCTGGTTGACCACTGGTGGTCTTACCGTGGCCACCGCAGTCAGTCACTTTATTGGCCACGATATGGCGGTAACTACCAGCCAGGCTGCTGGTGGTCATACCGTGACCACCACGGTTAGTCACTTGACTAGCCACAGTATGGCGGTAACCGCCAGACCCAACTACAGGCGGTCCCACCACGCTACCATAGTGAGTGGACCCACCACCTATGATATGGCAGTAACCACCAATGCCACCGCAGGAACCGGAGCAGGAACAAGAATAGGGAACCAAGCAAGAAAATGGAGACTAGAGCTGGAACAAAAATAGGAATTTACCAAAAGTTCAGAGCCAAGTTCCAACCCGGTTCTGCCTCCTCCAGAACAAAGGAAAGTGAAGCAAAGAGAACCAAAAGGAGGAAGTGGAGCTAGAATGGGAATGGGAACAGAACCCGAAACATAGCAAAAGTTCAATGCCAGGTTCCATCCCGGTTCCACCTCCAACAAAACCAAGGAACAACATAGAAAGCAACCAAGTCTTCAAGGGAAACCAGAATTTTGAGTCAACAATTTCCCAACAATAAGGAGGATTTAGAAGAAGTAAATCTTGGTACAAAAAATTCTCCAAAGAAGGCTTATATAGGCAAGAAGATGAAGCCTCGGGTCAAAACAATGTTGATTGCAGTTCTTAGAAAATATAGGCATGTATTTTCTTGGTCTTATGATGATTTACAGGCCTATAGAGAGGATTTGTTCTAGCACAAAACTCCAATGAAACCTGATGCAAAGCCTTTTAGGAAAAAATAAAGGCCTATAAATCCAACATTGGTGCCAAAAATGTAGGAAGAATTGGTAAAACTAAGGGATGCTATGATTATCAATTCAATCAGGAACTCCACATGGGTGTCCAACTTGATTCCAGTAAGAAAATAGAATGGTGACATAAGGTTGTCTGTAGAATTTAGAAATTTGAATGTGACATTCCTTAAAGACAACTATCCACTGCCCAACTCATGGTAGGATGTCATTGTTGTCACAATTCCTACTAATTGAATTTCTTTAATGTCAACCCAAGGGTGTTTGAAATTATTTGCGGCAAGAGTTGGATCAATTTTTTTTGGGGGGTTTATTGGTTTCGGCTCGATTAGGAGAGTTTTGGAGTTATTTTTGCTCTTGTGGGATTTTTTCTGTGCTATACCTATTTAATAGGAAGTAATTCTTATACTATCCTTCTATTCCTTGATCTACTCTAAATAACCTTTAAAATGGAATTTAAACAAAGAGGTTTTGTTTCAGAAAAATTTAGATTATGAAAGAATGCAAGATTAATTTTGTCTACCTTACTGAATTTTAAGATCTATTTAAAACTTAACTAATTTCTTTAGAAATAAACTATTCCATTCCTCACTTCACTAACTTGACAAGTAATTTTTCTTCTTTGCACATAATCCATTAAAATGATGATTTAGACTATTTTAGATCTGCAAATGACTCTTAACTAAGAAGTAAACCATACAAAGCATTTAAATAGTAAAGTGTAACTTTAGTCTAAGATTATTTCCAACACACAACAAATAAAATGATTCTAATCTTAAGATGTAATAAAAAATAGAACATAGCAATATTGAATGAACTTAAAAACTAAAGGATCACCTTCCTTTTGAAAGTGGACTGTTCTACTTCTGGAAAAATTAAGTGCAGAGTTGAGATCAACTTCTTTTTATTTCCATAGAATATGCCCAGATAGGGATGAAGTACAAAGAAAATGATTCTAACTTAAAAAACATAAAAAGAAATTACATGAGAAAGTTTCAAAAAATTGATACAATCTAACGTCCAACTATGTTGGGGTTGGATATAAATATCCTGCTTATTTCAAAAATCAAAGATAAGAAGGAAACTAATCCTATCCTATTCTAAAAGATATCCTGGCGTGCAGGAACATATTTGGTGTGGACCCTTGTCATTGTCTTTAATTGGCATTGAATTCTAGATTTTTGAACTGGATATGCTCTACTAGAATTTATGGTTGTGGTAGGCAGATCCTTCATTCAAAATGATGAGTCAAAAAGGAGATAAAAAAAAACACAACTCATTTAAGGATGAGTCACAAACAATCTATCCATTCATCACTTTTAAACATAAATAGTTAACATTCAGCAAAGAAATAAGTATCAATCTAGTTGCATAATAAAGGTGCACCTATCATGAAACATTCATAGGTTAATCACCACATTAATCATGCATTGAACAAAAATAAGAATTCACATTGACCATTCATATTCTAAGTCTTTATACCTCATCAAGTTCATAATTGTATATATAAAGGAAAATATCATGAGTTCTAAAGCCAAAATGTAAAGCATTAAAAAGGTATAAACTTAGTAATTATGAGGTCCTTTTTGGGCTTCATCATTCTCCTCCTCCTGTTTTTAACCATGTACTTGTGGTTACCAATTAGATGGTGTAGGAATACCCCTGTTGAGTGATTCCATCTAGAGAGCATAGTCAAAGACACCTCCTCTATACTCCATAATAGTTCTTATAGATAGAGAAAAACCATTATTCTTGTCTAGCTCATCATACCAAATTTTTATGACTTCAGATGGTATATGTGTGGGTTCATTTATCTTTGGTGTAGGAATGATGATCATAGGCATTCTGAACCTCATCCCAATCTAGAATTCTTGTTGCTGATGAATTAAATTGATCACATGTCTTACCTATACTAGACTCCATCTAATATTATTTGGTGTTATTGGCTCCCTTCACTTTAGTGGTCCCAGAAGTGATCTAAACCTTTCTTCAAATTCTTGCAGAGCTAAGGGAGGAAGATCTCCTTCAACATCTTGGTAAGTTTATATACTATTCAATAGATTGGTGACATAGATAGGGGTTAGCTCATTGATTCTTGCAACAGATCTGAATCTCTTGATGTAATATATTGATTCTATATATTCTGGCCTCATTGGTAATCCATATGTTTGTTGTATTTTCTTGTATTCTTCCATCCTAGCTGACCATTCAACATGGTTTTTCAACAATGACACAAATGAATTTATCTGGAGTTCACCAATGTATACATTAAGAAATGAATCATCATTATTACACATGAGAAACCCATTCTGGAAAAATTCACCCATTTGATTGTAGATGTCTGGATAACTATTAAAGTAACAATCCATGAAGTCATAATTAGTCAAGGAATTAGTAGGCCTTTTCAACACAATTTGATTCAATTTCCATTTTAGAAACAATTCCCTAAGAAATAATCCATATACCTCTGAAGGTTTCCTAGTGCAAACTAATGCAAATGCTATATCCACTGGCTTGTTTATCCTTTCCTTTGCTTCTTATTTTTCTTTTGTGAGTTTATGCAATTTTTTTTGAAGTTCTTTATTAAGATCTTTGTACTTCATAGCTATCAGAGAAAGGTATTTAGGCCCTGTGGGTTGATCTTTATGTTCCTCCTTAGGTGGGGGCAAAATAATTAACATGTTATTGAGTGCTTGTGACTGTATTTTTTCTTCTATCTCAGCCTTTTCTAGTTCTATCCTTAACCTTTGAATCTCCTTATCCTTTTGTTCATTTTGAATAGTTGCTTTAGTCATATTTTCTTTTGTTTCTTCCAACTATGAGGACAATTGACTAATTCTCCTCTCAAACTATTCTTTTAACTCATTTTTTTCTAATAAGTAGGAGGAATTTTTCCACAACATGTCAAATTATGATATTGCTATCAAGATTCAACTATGTAGTTTTCAAGTCAAACTCATTGAATCTCCTTCACCTACTCATCAATTGATGAGCTAAAGGGGCTCTATAATGAATGGTTCATAAGACAAAACACTTGGTGAAGGTTTTACAAATGGGGTTGCAAGCTAAGTGGGCTTAACCTTGGGGAAAAATCCTTGGTTAAGCATGCTTGAGCTGGAGTAATACTAGGATGGGTGACCTCCCAAGATGACCCAGTGCTTCACCTCTATGAGCATCACCTAGATGCAATGAGTGTTAAGTGGACCATTCATTATCATGACAGATGGGTTCTTATGAACCACTACTCTTGAAACATGGGTCAATGAGATTGACTCAAAAAATACATAGTTGAATCTTGATAGCAATATCATCATTTATTTTTGTCTAAGATTTCAATGCTTCCTCATCTCTTTTCTTTAATTTCTCCTCTAAAATTAGATTTTGTATTCTAAGCTCCTCCAATTCTTTCTCGAACTTAGATATCCTAAGTGCAACTTGAATGAAAACTACCTCTTTTTCTTCTAAATTTTTATTATCTGATGGTGTCTCTTCCTCTTCTATGGGTTTTTTCCCTTCACAGTGGATGAATGTATCTTCACTGTGTTGAGCTATCTCTTCCTATTGAACTTCTATAGTTGGCATTTCAACTTCCTGAAAAACTTCCATATTTGACATATCAAATTCATGTTCAACTTCCATATTTGTCATTTCAACTTCCTGAAAAGGGGAACTAGGAGCAGACAAATTTTCTTCCGAAGAAGTACATTCTAGACTTTGCATTGGAGGTTGTGATCCTCCTTTTTCTGACTCCTCCTTTTCAAGTTCCTTTTCTTCCAATGCCTCCTTTTCAAGCTCTTCTTTTTCATGCTCCTCTTTTTCATGTTAATCTTTTTCAAATTCTTGTCCCCTAGATTCATCAAGATTGATGGTGGGAGGAGTCCTTTTAGATTCTAATTTTTCTTGCTCACTCCTTTGTGTTTCCGACCTTGTTTTTCTTTTAGGTCTTTCAATCTTTGAAACTTTCTTATTTTTGGAACTTTTCTCTTAGTATTAAAACCCTTTGAGGTTTTCTTTTCCTCTATTTTTCTTTTCTTTACTGAAATAGAACTTTCTGATTTTTTCCTCCTAGTTCTCCCTATTGGTTTGACTAGGTTTTCTATCAGAACCTCTATTATTCTTTTCTTCGCCAGAGCAGAACTTCCTATTTTTTGATTTTTAGGTCTTCCTATCGGTTTGACTAGGTTTTTCAGTAAAACCTTTGTTTTTTCTATCTTAAGTGTTTTGCTCTCAATTTTTTTAGGTTTTTCCTCATTCTTCTCAGTATTTAACAAGAATTTTCTCCATTCTTCTTCCCAGTTAGGTTTTCGCATGAAATGATGTTTGACTATTAAATGCATTAGCCCATGATGAGTTACTCTATTTTATTTTTCTTTGCATTCTACAACCATTTCAGTAAGTTAAGAGAAAAGGAAAGCAAGTAGATTAACCCTTACTTCTGGTTTAGTCAGACCATGTCGAACATGATTCAACAACTTGAGTGGCAGCCCTAAAATAGTGGAGAATTGTCCTTCACAGGATAAAAACTTCATAATGCAGAGTGCAATTGATGCCCAGGGTTCTTGTAAACTTCCTCCCTCAATTCCCTTATTATTTCCTTTGTGTATATGAAAGACTGACAGAGGTTCAGGTGGAACATGGAAAATTTCTAGCAACTCTTGCAAGTTAGAAAGATGAGGTTGAATAATATCAACTTCTGCTGGAATCCCGGACAAAGCACTAAGTACAGTGGAAAATACTTCAATGGGTTCTCCTCTAACCACCATGAAATTTATATGAGTTTTTTTGATAAACTCCAACATTATATCCCATTCATATGCCTCATACTTAAGGATGAAATCCAACCATCCTGCTTGCTGCAAATATTTCTTTGATTCAGCATCCAAGGTGATTCCCTTTGGTTATGCCATTCTCTTGTACCCCATTTTTCAAAAGACTATGAAACCTCTAGAAAACTCAGAGATTCACCAACAATGTATACTCTTGATTTCCAGAAATAGAAATTCTCTTTTGTTTTTGAAATGGTGGTGTTAAATTCCTTTTCAAATGAATGACAAGATATAATAATGAATGCAATATTAATTGTCTTTTCTTGCATGCTTATTATATCTCATCAATGTACTGACACTAGCATGTCATGTATGTCTCACCCTTATTCCTTATCACCTCGCCTTAAAATCCATCTTATCACATTTATTACTTAATTGAGTAATGATGCATCTATTTGTACATTCAAAACAAATTATATTTCGCTTATAAAACAATCATAATTTAATCCCTTAAGGAAACTTTATAAACTATAATCAATGTACTTCAAACTTTGAAAAATGTCTAGCGATATAAATTCTTACCTATCAATGATGACAAATTCAAATGATGGTGAATAATGATAGTATGTGCCCACTTAATCCATGTGATCCACAACAAAACTTGATCTTAATAAAATCCGCATTAATTAATGCAAGACATGCTGAGCTCAACCCTTGTGGGAGCCCACTTATTTCCATGTGTTTATGTCATTAATTTTGAAAATTTTAACTAGCCTTGTACCTACACATTTACACAAATGAATTAGTAATAAATGAAGCTGAGAGCTTCTAACATCATATGATCATTTCTTCATGTTCTTGATTGTCATGAATTATCGTAGTCATCATTCAAAAAATTTCTTGCCTGATTCACTAAGAACAACCGATTAGAAGAGATCAGGAGTCATTAGGAGTTATTTATGAAAACTTCAACCATTGGAACTTCCTTCTAATCAGGCGTGATCAGGAGCTATTATAAGCTTGAGTCACTTTAATTTTTAATATGATCAAACATGATGAGAAGCATTATATGGACTTCTAAATCATTTCAATTCCTTTCTAATCAAGCATGATTAGGAGCTATTTATGAACTACCACTCCTAATCAGGCTCTATTAGAATTATTCATATTTATTCCTAGGAGGAATTTTCCTCCTTTTTTTTTTTGTAAAGTAAACCACCATTTTTGGTTTTCAATTTACTCTATTTATTTGTGGCCATCTATAATGGATCTAAGGATTGATCATTTCTCCTAAAGAAGAAAAATATTCCTTAGTAAAATTCTCAATTCTTGCTTGAAGCTCTGTGATAAATTCCTCCTTCGATGCTAGTTTATGATAAAGCTTGAGCCTATGCACATTTACCAACATTTTTTTCTCTCTCCATCTATAGGTATTAAATGAACATATCCATTATCAAATACTTGTGCAATCTCATATGGCCCAAGCCATCTGGTGTGTAGTTTACCTTTAAATTTGTGAAACCTTGAGTCAAACAACAAAGCCCAATCACCTACAGTAAATTTCTTACTGTGGATATTTTTATCATGCCATTGCTTCCTCTGGCCTTGAATGATTTTAGTTTGGTGCAAAGCTTCAGTTCTCATTTCATCCAAATTATTCAACTGCATTAACCTATTCTTATGTGCTTCAGTAAGATCTATCCCTACATTTACAATTGTTCTAAGTGTTTCTAACTCAAACTCAATAGGAAAGATAGGAGTTTTTCCATATACCAGCTCATTTGGTGAAAATCTAGTAGTTGTTTTCCATGTTGTATTATATGCCCATACAACTTCGGTTAACCTATCAGACCAGTCATTCTTTCTAGATGAGACTATTTTTGTGAGAATATTTTCTAGTTCTCTATTAGTCACCTCTACCTGTCCATTTGCTTGAGGATGGTAGGGTGATGATTTCCTATGTTGAACTTGATATATAGCTAGAAATTCTTGAAGAATCAAAGACATGAATTGTGGCCCTTGATCTGACACAAGTGCTTTAGGTGCTCCATATCTTTGTAGAATGTTCTTGTATATGAAATCTAAAACTTTCTCTTCCTCCGTAGTTGGCAATGCTTTGACTTCTGCCCATTTTGTAACATAACTAGTACATACGAGTATGTAATGATTTACCTTTGATGGAGGATTTATTGAGCCAACAAAATCAATACCCCATATTTCAAATGGCTCAAGTTGCATCTCTATTGATCTTATAGGTCTACCCATTCTTTGACACTAATCACAATGTCTAATATAATGAGATGCATCCTTGGTCATAGTAGGCCAGAAATAGCTTGCTCCCAAAATTTTATGCATTGTTCTTATGGTGGAGTAATTTCCTTCTCTTGGTTCATCATGACATGCTCTCAATATATCATATACATCAGTTTCCTGCACACATCTCCACATTACATGATTTGGGAACATTTTAAACAAACAACCATTAATCCATTCAAACCGAGAGCTTTCTTTAATCAACCTTTTTTTTCTATTTTTCTGAAAAATAAGGACATTTCCCAGTTACTAAGTAATTTGAAATATCAGAATACCATGGTGACTGAATAGATATTACAAATAGATGTTCATCAGGGAACACATCTTCCACAGGTTCATTATTACCCTACAAAACCATTCTTGACAGAAAGTCAGCTACAACATTATCTCTACCTGGCTTATCAATGATGGTTATACCGAACTCTTGTAGTAATAAAAACCGTCTAATGATATGTCCTCCCACAAAAAATTTATTCATAAGATAATGAATAGCTACATGGTCAGTATGCACAAAAGTCTTTTATCCAGTGATATAATGCCAAAATGTATTTATAGCAAACACGACCTCTAAGAACTCTTTCTTAGTAGTAGTGTAATTTAGTTCTGTTAGATTGAGGTTTTTTCTTATATAATATATAGCATGCATCATTCCAGATTCATCCTTCTACCCAAGAACTGCTCTGATTGCAAAATTGGAGGCATTTGTATTAATATGAAATGGTTCACCCCAAACTAGACCAGCAATAATGGGTGAAGTTGTTAAAGCTTGTTTGATTTGATCAAATGACTCCTGACACAATGAAGTCCACAAAAATTCAGAGTTCTTCTTCAAAAAAGTAAAGAGAGGACCTACAATTTTATTGAATCCCTCAATAAACCTTCTATAATAACCAAAGTGTCCTAAAAACCTCCTTACATTAGTTTGACTCTAAGGTATGGGTATTCGTAAAATTATTTCAACTTTCTTTGGATCTGCTTTAATTCCTTATTTTGATACGTGATGACCCAAGACAATTCCTTCCATCATCATTAGAAAACTCTTCTCATGGTTTAAAGAAATCCTATGTTCTTTACATCTATTTAAAACTTTATCTAGACTTTCCTAGGTTTTTCCATGGACCGTGAAATCATCTATATAAACCTCCACACATGTTAATTCTACAAAGATAGCAAGGACAACATGTTGAAAGGTTGCATGAGCATTACACAATCCAAAATCTAAAACCCTATAAGAGAAGGTACCCCATGGACATGTAAATTTTGTTTTATCTTGATCCTCTAAAGCTACTTGAATCTGGTTGTAGCCACTAAACCCTTCAAGAAAGGAAAAATAACTAATTCTAGATAAATTATCCAATACCTGATCTATGAAGGGAAATGGAAAATAATCCCTTTTTGTAGCCTTATTTAGTTCTTTGTAGTCCACACACACCCTCCATTTACCATTTTTATTAGGTACAATGACTAATGGAGAAACCCATTTCCTATCCGAAATAGGATAAATAAATCCTACCTGGAGTAATTTTCTATCTCTAGTTTCACAAAATCTCTTAGTGCAGGGTTTATTCTTCTCTAAGGTTGTCTTATGGGTTTGACATCCTTAGTATAGATGTGGTGTGTACATATGTCTAGATGGATTCCTCTCATATCCTTATAGTCCCAAGTGAAGGCTTCTATATTTTTCTCCAAAATTCCTTTTAAACCTTCCTCTTGTTTTACTGTTAAGGAACTATTAATAAGTAGAGGTTTATCCACTTGTATTAGAATTATTTTGTCTTTTCCTAAGATTTGAGGGGTCACTAGTTAAAGTGTTTAAAGGAAATGGATGTGGTAGAAGTTGATGAAGTAACCGACTCTCCTCAAATTTTTTGATATTATCAAAAGGACAACATGGTAGAGTTTCAAAATTACTACATTCTCCCAAATCTTCCTCTTTTATGTCTACAGAATCCTGATATTCCTCAGCATGCTCTGCCAAGGTCATCATTGCAAGGTCCCTTATTTCCTCAGCTTCAGAGTTAGGGTCATCAATACAAATTTGATTATTAAATGTTAGAGAAGGTTTTGTTAGTGGATACAAAGTCAATTCCTTTTGTCTAATCCCATTAGAAATAGTCATGCTACCATATCTACAATCAATAAGTGCAACAGTTTTTGCTAACCAGGGTCTCCCTAAAATAATAGGATAACCTATCTTCCATTGTTTAGTTTGCAAAATGAGGAGATCAACGAGATAATCCCAAGTGTCAATAGTAATAATGACATCCTCAAAAATTCCTTCAGGTTTTGCAATTGATTGATCAACCAATTTTAGAACTATAGTTGTTGGCTTAACATTCATAATTCCTATCTTTTCAATTGTTTCAGTAGTAATAACATTAATGGTGACTCCCAAATCAATAAGAACATTTTGAATTTCAACACCATTGATGCATAATGTAATCACAAGACTTCCTAAATCACCATACTTTTGTGGAATTAACTTTCCTGATAAAACATCAGACAACTTCCCTCCAACTTGAATTGTAGGGGGAAATTTATTTTTTCTCCTAGGTGTCTTAACACACAGAGTTTTGATTATCTAGTTGATTTCACGTATATCATGGATAGCCCTCAAAAGGGGAATTTCTATTTTTATTTTCTTAAGCTCATCAATAATCTAGGGATCAACCAGATCATTAGTTTTATCAACTTGTTCAACCACTGGTTCTTTATGAAATTGTGAAGGAAATTGTGCTTATTTAAAATGATCATCCTTCATTCCTTGTTGTATCTCCTTCACTAAATATTGTTGTTGATCTTCCTTAGTTTCATCAAGTTTTGATGGTACAACTCTATTCCCTAAATGAATATCCCCTATTTCAATGTTATTCAAATTAACTATGTTAGGGTCAACATTATAGGTAGGTTGTTGAGGTTTAACATTCTTAGGATTAGGACCCCCTAAGTAGGTATCTGAGGTTGACTAATTGGTTCAGAGTTTGAAGGTTGGTTTGATCCAATTATTTGATTCTGATTTCAGGGTCTCTTTGGCCCCTGATTCTGCCATTAATTTTTTTTGTTGATTAGGCTGCCACTAGTTAGGCTGCCATTGGGTCTAATTCTACTGCCATTGAGCTTGGTTTGTTTGCCACTGAGGTTGGTCCTATTGTGGTTATTCATATTTTCCCCATGATGGTACCCAAGGGTTTGTCATGGGTGGAGGTGGAATTTGCATTTTTTGAGTATTCCACTATGATTGGGGGTTCCATTGACCAAGATAATTCCATTGGTTACTCCACTGATTTGAACCACAATCAAGATTATTTCTAGGTTGACCAAAGGTAGGATTGAACTATCTTTTTCTTACAAAATTCAATTCTTCCTCTACTGTTACTAGTTTTTTTAACTAGTTCCTAATTTTCGAGAGGATACTACATTTACCAGTAGAATGTTTCTTTTTGCATATCTCACATAGATCTACTTGATTAAGAGGACATTCTCTTAGTGGATTTTTATCCCTACATTTAGGATAGTAAATGGACAAAGGTCCAACTGTTCTTTTATTTGGTTGAGAACTAAGGTGAAGGAGAATGTTTGTTTTTATGTTTTCCAGTTCTTCCATAACTTTGGAGACATCAGCTAAGGAATCCTTGTTCCTTATCCTATAACCTAGTCTTGTTATGGAGTAATTCCTACAAATCTCAATGATTTACTCGAAGGTCTATTTATTAATATCTCTCTTTCCTATCAAATTCAATGCATCTTTGCAATTGTCATCAATGCTTTTTAGAAAGATTGATTTACTGATTTCTTGATCTAATCCATTTCCACACCTTTACAAAAAAAATTGATATATGTCTACATAGTCATCTAGACTCTCATCTTTGAACTACGTCATTTTAAACAATTCTTCTTTCCTATCCCTAACTCTACAATAATCCTGATATTTATCTAGGAAAATTGTTTCCATTTCATCCCAAGTGTTTATTGAATTTGTATTCAATCCTATAAACCATCGTAAAGTTGATTCCTTAAGAGTGGATGAAAATAACTTCAATTTTTGATTGTCAGATGTATAATTATAAGTTTGACACAACACTTTGAACTCAAATAAAAATTGATCAAGATCTACCAAATTTTTCTCACAAAATGTAGGTAAAACAAAGGGTGAGATATTTTTCATTGGTGGTTCATTTTCCTAGACATTTAAAGCAATAGGAAAAGAAAAGAAATTGTTAGGAACCTCCTCTTCCTCTTCTCTATCTCCCATATTTTCTAACTGGGTGGAAACTATCCTATCAGAAGGTGAAATTGTAGTACTAGACTATGATCCCTCCTGAGGAACCTCTAAATCTCATGTTACAAGTCTTCCAAACTAGTCTTTGTACCTGTTTATTAACTAACAAAGAGATTCTTACCGACACTTAAGGATTAGATTCTCTTTTGAAGCCAAATGTTCCCAGACAATGGTGCCAAAAAATGATGGTAGGATGTCATTGTTGTCACAATTCCTATTCATTTAATTTCTTTAATGTCAACCTAGAGGTGTCTGAAGCTATTTGTGGCAAGAGTTGGATCAATTTTTTGGGGGGGGAGTTGGTGGTTTCGACTTGATTAGGAGCATTTTGGAGTTATTTTTTCTCTATCAAGAGAATTTTTGTGCTATACCTATTTAATTAGAAGTAATTCTTATACTATCCTTCTATTTTCTGATCTACTCTACATAACCTTTAAAATGGAATTTAAACAAAGAGGTTTCATTTTAGAGCAATTTAGATTATGAAAGAATGGAAGATTAATTTTGTCTACCTTACTAAATTTAAGATCTATTTAAAACTTAACTAATTTCTTTAGAAATAAACTATTCCAATCCTCACTTCACTAACTTGATAGGTAACTTTTCCTCTTTGTACAAAATCCATCAAAATGATGATTTAGACTATTTTAGATATGAAAACGACTCTTAACTAAGAAGTAAACCATACAAAGCATTTAAATAGTAAAATATAACTTTAGTCTAAGATTCTTTCGAACACATAAAAAATCAAATGATTTTAATCTTAATATGGAATAGAAACATAACATAGAAATAATGAATGAACTTAACAACTAAAGGATCACCTTCCGTCTGAAAGTGGACTGTTCTACTTCTAGAAAAATTAAGCGCAGAGTTGAGATCAACTTCTTTTTATTTCCATAGAATATTCCCAGATAGGCACGAAGTACAAAGAAAATGATTCTAACTAAAAAATAGAAAAAAAAATTAGATGAGAAAGTTTCAAAAACCTTATACAATCTAACATCCAATTGTGTTGGGGCTGGATATAAATATCCAGCTTATTTCAAAAATAAAAGATAAGTGGGAAACTAATCTAATCCTAGTCTAAAATATATCCTTGTGCACAAGAACATATTTGGTGTGGATCCTTGTCACTGTCTTTAATTGGCATTGAATTCTAGATATCTGAACTAGAAATGCTCTGCTGGAATTTATGGTTGTGGTAGGTAGATCCTTCATTGAAATGATGAGTCAAAAAGGAGATCAATGGACAAACAACTCATTTAAGGATGAGTCACAAACAATCCAGCCATTCATCACTTTTAAACAAAAAATAGTTAACATTTGGCTAAGAAATAAGTATCAATCCAGTTGCATAATAAAGGTGCACTTATGATGAAACATTCATAGGTTAATCACCACATTAATAATGCATTCAATATAAATAATCATTCACATTGACCATTCATATTCTAAGTCTTTATACCTCATGAAGTTCACAAATGTATACATAAAGGAAAATATCATGAGTTCTAAAGCCAAAATATAAAGTATTAAAAAGGTATAAACTTGGTAATTATGAGGTCTTTTCTGGACCTCATCACCAACATGGAAGCCATTTAGAGAAGGTATCTAGTTGTGAATTGTTATCCATGATGGATAGTTTCTCACGTTATAACCAAGTTACGATTAAGGAGTTTGAGTAGTATAAGACTACATTTACTACTCCTTGGGGTACATATGAGTGTCAAAATGCCTTTTGGCCTAACAAATGCAGGTACCACTTTTCAAAGGGCTATGGATGTAGCCTTTGTTGAATTCATAGATGTCTTCCTAGTAGTGTATCAAGATGAATTACAAACATATAGTAAGGAAGAAGATCACTGCATGCACTTAGAGAATATATTTTCTGAAGAAATTGAGTATGGTATATCTTTAAACCCCAAGAAATGTGCTTTTGGAGTAAACGACGAAAAATTGCTTGGGAACATTTTTTCCAAAGAGGGGATAAGAATTGATCTTGAACGTGTGGTTTCAGTTGAAAATATCCCACAACCAAAAAATGTTTAAAGGTATCCAATCATTCTTTGGACAAATCAATTTTCTGAGAAAATTTGTCACCAACTTTCCAGAGACCACTCATCCCATTTTCAAAATGTTAAAGAATGGGGGGAATGTTTTTTGGAGTGAGGAGCCAAGTAAAGCATTTCAGAACATCAAGAAATCAATCAAAGAGGATCCAATTCTTAAGTCTCCTGAATCTTATAAACGACTTCATATTTTCTCTCTTTTTTTTATTTCATACAATTGTTGTAGTATTGTTGCAAAAGAGTGATGAAGGTGTTGAACAAACAATTGCATATTTCAGCAAGTCATTACAAGCTACAAACTAAATTATGACATGATAGAAAAAAAATCCTATGCATTGGTCAAGGTAGTAAAAAACTTTAGGACATATCTTGTGGGGGATATTATTATTGCTTATGTTCCTAGTGTTGTAGTTAAAGACATTTTCCCCTAGGAAGAGGTTATAGGAAGAAGATGCAAATGGATCAATAGGATCCAAGAATTTAACATTGTTGTGCAGATTACCAAGTTGGTAAAAAGCCAAGGTTTAGAGAAATTGATGGTTGAAATAAATCTAGAAGCTAGCCAAATTAATCAAATGGAATGTCTAGATGTGTCACCAATTTGTGATATGTAGATATGTGGCTGGTATAGGCATATTGTTCACTACTTTCAAACTATGCAATGTCCCGAGGGACTAACAAACAATGAGAAGAGGAACTTGAAGTTGTAAGAAATCAAATATGTGATTGTTGACAATGTACTATGGTGGAGAAACCCAAATGGAATCCTATTAAAATGTGTTTATGGTAAGAAACAATTGGAATTTTTGACTAAGATGCATAGTGGAGTATGTGGAGGCCACTACATGGAAAAGACAACTACACACAAGGTTTTGAGAGTAGGTTTCTGGGGGCCACGATGTTCAAGGATTCCAATAAGCTGGTGAAAAAATGTGATGTGTGCCAGAGATTCTCTAGAAAGCTTAAATTTTTAGGAAATTTTCCATTGAGACCTATTTCAATCCAAGCACCCTTTCAACAATGGGGGATTGATTTTATAGGGGGGATCTCATAAAAATCCAATGGAGGACACTCCTGGATTCATGTTGCCACTCATTATTTTACAAAGTGGGTGGAAGTAATCCCCACTAAGAAAGTAACAAACAACGTGGTTATTGATTTCCTACTAAACAATATCTTGATTAGATTCAGAGTGCTAGTTTTAGATAATGCAATGTGCTTCAGGTCATATGAGTTCAAATATTTCCATGATAAATATGGAATCCAAATGTCATATTCCTCTCCATACCACCTGCAAGGAAATGGCCAAGTTGAATCAAGCAATAAAATCTTGATGAAGATCATCAAGAGGGTGATAGTAAAAAATAAGAAGGCTTGGGACTCCAAACTAAAATTAGCACTCTGGGAAAATAGGGTTATAGTCAAGAAGGCCATAGGTTATTCTTTTTTTGGTCTGATGTACGGTATAGATGCAAGGCTGCCACACAAAAATTGATGAAGATGTACAAGTTTGTGTAGGAATATTATGAAGACATTTGTGATGACATGAAATATAGGATTAATTCTCTAATGGAAATGGATGAGATGAGGAGAGAAGCTCAAAAGAAGAATGCAAAATTGTAGTTGCAAGCAAAGAATTTGTATGACAAAAAGGCTTCTCCAAGAAATTTTGAGGTTGGGAGTATGGTATTAATGTGAAATTCTAGGTCTCAAGATAAGGGAAAATATGGGAAATTTGATGCTTTATGGTTGGGCCCTTATGTGGTTAGTAATACTCATGGTGAAGACTCACATTTCCTCTAAATATTAAGAGGTGAATTTCTTCAACTGCTAGTACATGAACAATTCTTGAAAACATACTTTTCATAAGTATAATGTTTTCCATGTACTTTGTATTTTATGTATTTTTTTGTATATAGGTTTGGTGTGCTCTACTTCAGTTTTGTTACATGTTCCTTGTTTGGGATTTCTTTCTAGTTTTTGGTTCTTTGTATTGGTATGCTTCACCAAGAGACATTTGGAATCTTGCCATACCTACAAGAGGCATGCATCCCCAATCAAAGCCACTGGTGGAACCCTTCAAAAAATTTGTGTTCCCCTAATTTTAAGTCCATCTTTGGCTAGTTTCTAATTCTTGATGATTGTCCATTGGTTAAGGTTTATACTTTAGGGTTTAGGGTTTATCAACCTTTCATGTAAAACCTCAGTCCTTCATGCCCTTTTGGTCTAATTTTTCATTAACTTGTTGTCATCGGTTTCCAGTCACCTGAGTTATCATTTAAGTCATTGGATTCACATGTTAACTGGCCCCTTTATGCCTAAGGTTACCTTTTTGTCCCATCACATGATTAACCCTTTTATGTTGGTCTAAGGATTTTGATTTTTCCTATAGTCGAAGATCTTGGAATATTTCCCTCATGATCCCTATGTTTGGTCTATGCCTTAAGTTTTATAATGTCATATTCACTTATATTACCTAGGTAGCCTCCTCCTTTTAGAAAAAATTATAAACATGTGCATATTTTATTCACTTAAGTTCCTCATCGTGCCTCCAATGTATTGTTGTTTTCCTTTGCACAACTAGCTTCATAAACGTGATGTGTGAAGCTTTGAATCTTCCTTCACATTGAAAGTCTTCTTCATAGCATGCTTTGCTATTTTCTTGTTAAATTATTTTGTGTGATGTGTGATGGCCTTTGTAAATCCTTTAAATTTCACTATTCCTTTGCATATTTGTTTCAACCTTGCTCACTTATTACCAAACATTGATATACAATGAGCTTATTAGGTCCATCGCAACACTCCAGTGCATCACATTTTGCATCCCTGCTTGCTTAATACTATGAGTGATATGCACTATCACTTATTTCCTTTGCATCACTCAAGTATTCTTATCTCATCAAAACTCAAGTGTGATGTGCAATGGTCATAATGGAAGAAAACAAGTGAATAACAAATATACCATGATGATATTATGTATACATGGCATTTTTTTAGTGCATCACATACATCCTTTGTATTATAGATGGTTCTCTATAAAGAATAGATCAAAGAGCAATGTGTGATGGAATTCTCTTAAAGTTACTTCATTGCTCTTTTTTAGTGCATCACAGTTATGAATGTCAATGATAAAGGGATATGTGTGATATGTGATGGCTTGGTATTATTTTCATCACATTAACCCTTCACATCATGGTTTTAATTCTTTGAGCCGATAACCAAAATGTGATGTGCAATGGCCTCCAAACACAAAGCAAGTAATATATGACTATGTGTCAACTCCATAAAGCATCACATCATGACTTCATGGAAAGGTACCAAAAGGAACAAATCCATGTACAAAGAGCATGGGCAATTGTTGATCATGTTTTAAAGAAAGTTGATCAATAGTGGAAATTCAAACTAGAATGACTAAGTGTCAGAGCACTCTTGTTAGCTCCCACTAGTTGTCTCTCACCATTAATGGAATATTTTCTCAATTTTGAAGACCATAAAGAGGTAAATTATGATTTTTTCACTATATTTATAACAATTTGAAAGAAAAAAAGCAAGCGAAGACCTTAGACAAGAAAATTTGGAGAGAAAAAAGCTAGGGTTCCTAGGTAAGTTGATTTTCTATTCCTCTACATAGATTTTCTAATAGGGGTAGAATTGAAAGAGGAAAATAGTATTAGAAAAGGGGATTGTTATCTAGGGTTCTTTATGATTTCTATTTTGAACTATGAAAGGTGAATTGTAAGCCCTAGTTTGTTTAGGATAAGGAATACTAGTAAAATTAATTGCAAAAATTTATAACTAAACCTTGTGAAGTAAAACCCTAGCTCTATTTAATCATTAAAATTAGTCAAGTGATTGAGCCCTCCAAAATAATGCCTAATCCAAAAGTAAAACCTAAGGTTGGGAAACAAAGACCAGAGGCATCTGAGGTTTATGAGAAGTTTGTAAGTTCAAAGAGGATTAAAAGGGATTTTTCTTGTTTTATGGAGGATATCCTTTTGGAGTTATTTCTTGGAGCAAGGGCTATAGGTAAGGTAGTTCTTACAAACCATTTATAGGATTACACTAAGGGTATTGGAGATAAGGTTGTAGATACCTTAAATTGTCCTGACCTTCGAACAACACTTTTTGACTAACTCTCACCTTTCTCCTCCTAAAATGACTAAATAATACATTATTATTTAAATTATTATCATTTCTCATATTCTCCTATTAATTAACTAATTTAACATTATTTAACTAATTCATACTCAATCATCATTTATGACTAAGTAAATAAATCTGGTTTATTTAATAAATGTCCTAATTTAACCTTATTCCTCTTGATTTATTAAATAAAAAAAAAACTATTCAATTATGTCACTAATATACCTTGTTTATCTAAATAAATTATTTTTTATCATTAATAATTTAATTAAAGCCACTTTCCCTTCTCTAAACTTGAATGATTAAATGAATTATTCAAAATCATTCAAAATGGTCAACAAATAAATATACTTTATTTATTAAAATCCAAAAGGAAATTTGCACGTTCATCTCCAATATGAATTAATTATCCTCAACCATTTTTGATTGAGTATATCATGAACATTGATTTCTCACTCTAATTGGCAAACTAACCCATCTATTTCCCAATCCCACTAACAACTTAACCTAATTTCTTCAATCCCACCAATCATTCCAATCTAATCCCATTGATTATCTAATTAAAATACTTAATTGGATCAATTAGAGAAGCTAACTAGCCAATATATTTCCTCTCAATGGTTTTCAACTATTTATCAAGATATTTCATTGTTGCATCTCGATCATTCATCTAAAAATCATAAATCTATAAAACAACCTTCTTCCTTCTAAAAAACGATCAAGGGAATCTAGAGAATTTATGCAAAGAGGTCATGTTGAGTTGACATTTGAATTCTTGAGAGAAACACATCTTCGATCACCATGAACACATGCTTTGAAGCTTTTACAACAACAATGGAGGCTTCATATTGATCCAAACATAATCCAACATCAATACAATTACACTTCAACATGGGATGGTATAGCTATATCTCATGAATTACTTTATTGTTTATTGCTTATTCTTACCTTTACTGATTGAACTCATTTCTTTATAGTTCATTTCATGAGTATGGTTGGAATTTATAGTTTTTCTTTGATTTGATTGTTTTGTTACTATTTTCCTATTCTTAATTCCCCCTTACATTAATGTAGATACTACTGGTGCTAATATAGGTGTTGTTGTTGTCATGATGTTCCAATGATATCCAACTTGGAAGAATTGTTTTGATAGGATATAGGAACTTGAATGTAACTCCTGATAATTATTATCTTCTTTGTTGATACTAGATTTAACCTTACCTAGATGTGCACATCATGATAAAGTGTGCTTAGAGTCCTTATGATAAAGAGTTGTTGCCAACACATGGTCAATTTAAGATTTGGATAGCGTGGTTGGCGAAAAGCATTGAGGGATATGAGATTTAGATGGATTGGTTGAAAATTTGGAATCTTTGACTCTCCAAACCTGGGATGATGAGAACTGATGGATTGCTATGGAGATTTGATAGGGACTAACTTCATCATATTATTTTTAGGTCACTTTTGAAGCTTTCTTTTGTATCGATAGTTTTTTTTTATGGATGAACTTCCCTTTTTAATTTTTCCCCATATGTATTTGGATTCTACTATGCCTTGATCATGGGTAAGGATGTTAAGAGTAGAAGAATATTATTCATTGGTAATGATGTCAAGAGTATGAGACTCTTTTTTGGATGAATATTATCTACATGTCCTTTAGGAGTAAGCATCTCATGGGTAGATTTATGTGCCCTTGGTATATGGATTTGTTCTTCTTTTGGAAAAAAATGGATATCTTGGAAGGTATTCTCCAAGTTATTATAGTATTTTGGTGATAGGGATTCTTGATCTTGACTTTGTGTGGTATTATCTACGATATTCTTTGGTTCATTCCCTTGAAATGAATCAATTTTAAAGAAGGTATTTCTTGTAAAGGATCTTTAGATATCCTCAAAATGTGGAAATATGGGTGATAGCTCTTGGCTTATATTTTCTACATTTGGTATAAGTTTTTGATTAATATTCTCTTGATCATAAATACATGCTACCATGAGGTTGAATGATATCAATATACCTTGGACTAGATAATTTCTAGACTTTGGTGATTGATTTTGATCATGCTTGTGAATAAATTCTTGATTCGTGTCCTTTTTCTCATTGGATTATGTAGAGACATTGTCAACATGATCATTGGTAGATGGCTCTTGATCATTGTCTTCAACATTTGACGTTGAGATATTGTCAATTTTTTCAACCATGAGATCAAATGATGTTAAGATTTCTTGAATTGGATCATTGGTATACTTTTGTGATGGATTTTGATCATGCTTTGGGAAAGAGTCTTGATGTATGTCCTCTTGATCACTAGGAGGGGTAAAGATATCTTCAATGTGATTAGTGGTAGATAGATCTTGATCATTTTTTCCAACTTTTGAGGTTGAGACATTACCACTGTTATCATAAGTAGTTGAACCTTGAATGTTGTCTTCAATAGCTATTTATCCTTGATCAATTGGTTTTTGGAGGAGATTTTTGAGTTTTAAATAGTTTGATGCATCATGACCTTTTTCTTTATGATATTTTCAATAAGTTTTATCATCGTACCTAGGGTTTTGAAGATAGATTTTTAATTACCTATTGATTTTGGAAGTGTGATAAGTTTAGCATTGAATAATGTGTTTAACACCCCTTCAATTGCCTCCCCTAAAGGAGTGTATTTATGTTTAGTGGTGTTGTTGGAATGTGAGGCTTGTTGTGGTGGGGATGGATTTTGTATTTGAGATGGAATTTATTGTTTGTTTTGAGATTGATGATTTTGATGTGGATATTACTAATTTTGATGTTGTGAGATTTGATTTTGTGCCAATTGATTTTGTTGATTCACTTGATGTTGTGGAAATAGACTCTATTGCTAATATGAATAAATGTTTTGATGATGTTGGAAGTGTTGTTGATGTGGATATTGAGGTGTTTGTGGAATGATCTTTGTTTTTTGTTGATATTAAATGTCTTGATGCTAAAAATTTTGTTGATGATATGTCATGTTTTGATGTTGAACATGTTGTTGATAATATATCATGTTTTGATTTTTTTCAAGTGTGTTAATTTTCTCAAGTGCATTTAGGGAAATTTGATGTTCTATATTTTGTCCTTGATGGTTATTTTGAAACCCTTGATAAGAATGATTTTGATATGAATGAGGATTTTGATTGAAATCAACCATGTGACAAGATGCACTAAAATCTTGATTAGGGGAATCCATGGTTGATATATTATTGACATTTGTAGTATATGATGACCCCATGGGTGATGTTTCGATTTGTGATTTTATGTGGTAAAATGATGTACCATGGAGGGGATGTGTGTAAAACTTTTGGTGAAATTTTTTTGATGGATTTTTATGAATTATATGTTTTGATGCTCAAGACCCTAAAGTATGAGTGATTTTGGTGGATGTTTTGATATGACGTTAATTTTGAGACACAAAGTTTACAAGACTTGGACTGATATTTTTCTCTGTTTCTAGAGGATATGTTGATACTTTACTTGAACTAGCCCTAAGGTTGCAAGCAAAGGTGATGTTAATATCTTAGAAAATGAGAGCAAGAGGTAATAATCTAAGTTTTTTTATGTTTGACTTATGTCTTAAAACTGGGTTGATGTTTTGATTTGTAAAGGGAAGTGGAAATATGTTAATGTCATTTACTGTAGATATTTTTTTGTTTTTGTTTTTAAAGGATGAAATATTAACCAATTTTAGATAAATTCTAATTTGCACTAGAAAATAGGACAAAAGAAGTCTTTGTTTAGGATAGTAGCAAAAATCTTCAAGACAATAGTTGTTAAAACTTAGAATGATAGTGGTAAAAATTTGAGCAATAGTGGTCTATATTTCAATTTTTTATTGGTAAACAAGGAAGAAAATAGTGGTAGTTTTGAAAAAAGTGGCAATTTCTAGGATAGTAGTGGTTGATTTTTTAGGATTACTGCGATAGGTTTATCAAGATTGGTCTCTATTTCAATTTTTTTGACTTGTGAAACAATGATCACAATAGCAGAAATTTTGATAAAAGTGGCAATCTTTAGGATAGTAGCGGTTGATACTTGGGAAAAAAAAGGTCAAAATTTAGTACAATAGCAGCAATATTGAGGACACAAGTAGCAGGAATGTCAATAGCAGCCTTGTCTCCATTTTTTCTAGTTGTGTTTAACAATAGTTTGTTGTATAAGATTGTAATTTTGAGATGTTTGGTTGATCTAATGTTTTTAAAATTATATATGGGATTTGGAAAGTGATAAAGAACATCAATCAAATTGTATAATACTAACCGTAATGTTTTAATGATAAGAATCCAAAATCAACCCATGTTTAACTAGTAAGAATATCTTTCAAACATATCAAGCATTTTATCCCTAGGGTCAAATTGGCCAATGAGAACACTTTCAAGCCCACAAGTTGAAAGCTCCTTCAAATTAAGAGTAGGGGCACCCAAAGGGATGTATAAACTTGTTTATTTTGAGAATGGATAGATAGTGGCCTACTAGAATGGAAGGATAATCCAAATCACCCTCTTTTCGGAAAACTACAAGTAGCTTATGCTAAGCTAGGGATTTTTGTCTCAATTCAAGGGAGTTCATATGGTGAGTAAAGTATCTTCAAGGTACAGTGCACATCCCTTGCACTAAAGCATGTCACCAAGTAGAATATCTCAATCAATAAGGTGGCCAAACTACTATAAACTTTATAGTCACTACTCAAGGGATTGACACCTGTTGAGCTCACAGTAAGCCACTCAAGGCTTTAACCACTCCTACTAGGGGAACTTATACACAAAGGTAACTCCCCATTCTAAATGTCACTACACAACCAAGGCTAATGCTAGTTAAATCTTGGATTTTTTTGAAATCATTTATATAGCGGCTTAAGGGAAATGTTTCTTTAGGTTTCCTTCAAGTTATTCTTTTGGGATGTGTCTCATAAGAAGACTTGATCTAAAGGTTGTAACATAGATAAAAAGAGCTGCAAGAAAGATCGGTTAAATCTAATAAAAAAGAATTAATCTAAATCAAACAACAAAGCACGAAAGAATAATCAAAACAACCTCACCGAATATCTGTAAACTCCTTCGAATTATCTCGATTGTCCTTCTCCATTTTTCCTTTTGTAGTATAATTGCACTCATATTTTTTTAAGTGTGAAAGTATAGCCTTCATGTGTATATGTGATAATAGAAAAACATCAAAGATTAATAAGTTATGCTTCCAAAAAGTATATAGATTTCAAGAGGAGGAATAATGACAAAAGTCAGGCAATTTATAGAAAGTTGGTTTTCGAACGATCGGCTCAGATTCGAAAGAGAGATCAATGATTGAGATTGTTGAATGTTATGAGATATGAGATTTGTGTCAGTTAGAATGTGAGTTGGGAAATTTTGCAAGATAAAGATTAAATTAAATAATAATTTAACCTAGTGTTAAGATTGTTCGAAAATAGTTAAGAATAGACATTAAGATTAAATAAATGATTTAATCTTGAGTTGAAATTCTTCGAAAATTAGAAAGATAAGAATTGAATGAAAAGGATAAAGTTAGAACTTGACAATGATCTATTCAAATGCATACATGAATTAATTAATTAAATAAAGATTTTTAACTAATAAATATATTCATGTAGGAGAATTAGACTGATTGATCAAGACAGAGAGTCTCTTTGTAGAGACAATTAGATATCGAATCAAGAGATAATTGATCGATTTAAATAGATCTCGAGTAGATGGTGAGTGAATAATTAGTGAAGTGGGGGATAGAAGAATGTGACAAAAATAACTATTTTTATGAATTAAATATTTATTTAATTCAACATTCGAAATTGAAAAGATTTAATTAAATAAATAATGATTTATTTAATTGACCATAAAAGGTTAATTGAATAATTTAAAAAATCGAAAAGAATATTTAATTATAGTCGAAATATGATTAAAGGTAAATTAAATAATAAATTATTTAATTCAGAAAGGGAATTAATTAATTAATGACGTAATTAAATAAATAAGATTTATTTAATTAATCAAAGTTGAATAAGGGTCATAATGAATTAATTAAATAATTAAATTTATTTAATTAATAGAAGAAAGATGTGTATAGGAAATAATTAAATAATTAACATTATTTAATCGTGACCATGGACATTAGAAAATTGTGTCAAAAGTGGTACTCACAGGCCTAGACCAATTTTCAGTGTCTACAATTTGCCTCTCTTTGATACAACGTCATTTTGGATTTTGTGTCAAAGAAAATAATTAAAAACATGCCCCAGTCATGCCCTAGTATGAAATCGGTTAGGGTATTCCTCCTCGGGAAAATTTATGAATTTTGAAAAAAATTCAAAAAATCAAGAAATAGTCCCGATAAGTCAATTTGATGGCCAGAAATGTTATGGAGTTGATGGAATTGAATTTGGATGTGTACGGGTTGATTGAAGATGGAAATTTGCACGTCCAATAGACAAGGTCAGTAGAAATGCCACTTTTAACCCTAGGTATAAATAGAAATTAGGGCGAAATTCAAATCATTTGCACCCTATAGATTTGAAGTACTAAGAAATTTTCTCTAAGAACCTAGCAAAAATGTCTCCCATTCCGTATGCAGATCATCGTGGTTATCAGATCTAGACCATTACATGACCTGCCAACACGGGACCCCTGATAAGTACCTTTGAATGAACTCTTGAAATTTTGTTTTGCACGTAGTTCTAGGCCTTCAAATTTAAATTTGCAAATGCATCATTTTTCATTCAATGCATATGCATTCGTATGGAACAAATTTTCTCGTGGAGCGATGCATATGAAAAATCACATCTTGGCATTTTTAGGTCATTTTAGGGAATGAACATATTTGTGATTTTATACACTGCATTTGATTTCTTGCAACACATATAAGATTAGGATAGTCACATGTAGCTAGGTGAGACGCATTTGTTAAAAATCAATCACATTTTCATTTAGATAGCAATAAAAATGCATTGCATTTGCAATTAATTTCACACATTTTCTTGATGATGTTTTCTTGGAATTTTTTTGATGCATTTGCAATATGAAATGCATATGATTTTTTGTATGACGCATGTATGGTAGTGCACCGCATTTGAATTAAAGAATGGTGTATATGGTTTTTGCACCACATTTTCTTTTGAAGAGATGCATTTGACTATCAAACTTTTGAGAAAATATCTGATGGAAATATGAAATGGTTTGTTGTCTGACACATGGTTTAAATGCATTTTGTAGGTTATTTTAGATCCGATCTACACCCGGGATTCACAGCCAGATAATTTTGAGCTTAGAGATTAGTTGCAGAGTGTAGAGACACAATTGCTTTGGAGATTAGGATTACATCACATATGTACCATGCCCATAGTTTAGGAAAATAGAGGTATGCTCACTACCTTATGTGAGAGGTGGTGTCCAAAGACTTCTTCATTTCATTTTCCTACTAGAGAGGCAACTGCCATGTTGGAGGATGTTTATAGGATCCTGAGATTTCCTATTAGAGGCGAGCGAGTCATGTATGATACCCAGAGAGGGTTTAGCGATATTAGTAGATATTATGTATATGATGATATTAGGAGGTTAGGTATAGAGCACTATGAGATTAGATGGTAGGTATTAGTAGAAAGATATGAGAGGATAGATTGTATATTATGTACATTGATTGTGGGGATAGTTCTTCTTGACCATCAAGGTCATGGATTTCTTGTTGGGTGGGGGGAGATGTTAGTTGGGATGCCTAAGAGAGAGGTTGTCTATGCCTAGGTTCCTTCCATATTAGCCATGCTTTACTTCCATCTTCACGATATATATTATAGAGATGTGTAGTCTATGAGCTGCAAGACTACTCTTCTCATGGTTTGGGCATGGGAACACATTTCTATTTTCCATCCTCCTGTTACTGCCAAGCGAGGTGACAAATCCCCATATGTTTTCTAATATGTGGGAACCATCACACAGAGTCATGTTGGAGACACAGGATATTGGAGACATGCATTGGACACATTAGTTCAGTTTACATGGAGACCGTATATGGATTGTGCATGATGGTCTAATGAGGATAGACATTTTTCTTATTGTTGATGGACATAGTACCTGATTGGGAGGACCATCCTTAGTGTTTATATTATAGAGAGACACTTTTCAGATCATGTACTGAGACAGTTTGGTGAGGTTCATGATGAGCCTAGAGAACAAGAAGAGTTTGCTCAATCATCCAGAGAGGTTCCTTGGTGGGGGCCTATGATACCAGTGGCTACTACAGAGGCAGATATTTAAGAGTTACAACCTTTACAGTGGAGATGGAGAGGTGGAGCAGCAGATCCAAGGACCACTATTGCTTATGATACATGGTGGGCAGTACATCATCATGTGCCATATATAGATCTAGATCAACCGACACATATAGAGAGATGATGGATAGGTCTGAGAGTTCGATGCAGAGGTAGGGGTGGTGGCAGGGTTGGCAGAGGAGGTGGAGATGATGGTAGAGGTGGTGGTGGTAGAGGTGGGAGATGAGGTTGGGTAGGTGGATTATCACCTATCCATGAGGCTGAGGCTAAGGCTAAGGTGGAGGATATACCAATGTTAGACCTCAGGGGTGGAATGGAGACACATATTGGAGGAGAGCATGTTTTCGAGAAGGCAATAACAAAGGAGCATGTGGAGGCGAAGGTTGGTAGGGAGGAGCATGCGGAGGAGGAGGCTAGGAGAGAGGATGTTGATATTGATGTCCTTGGCATACTAGCATATGGGGGAGTAGGAGAGAGAGCTCTGTGATAGGATAGTAAAGGGGAGGCGGGATGAGGGGGCTCCCAGAGATAGGGCAGTGGAGTCTTTGGAGGAGAGGGTGAGAGTGATTACCATAGATCAGGATGCCATGCAAATGGAGAGGGATAGTGCTCTCATGGAGAGAGATCGGGCAATAGCCCGAGGGAAGGAGATAGAGCAAAAAATTATTGAGATCAGACATCTTTGCAGTGGCTCATCATCTGATGCTTTTTCTCATGATTTATTTAGGGTATTGGGGAGAGCCTCCTATTATAGGGATCTATATGAGTCAGTGGTGCTTGTTGAGAGACAAGCTCCTAGTTTTTTTGAGGCATGTAGCCACATATCATAGAGCAGGAGTTAGATGAGGATACAGAGCATATAGGTTGTGGTAGGACCATCGAGGATAGGTCCATATGATAGGCCTCCCATCACATAGAGAGTACCTCAATGAAAATTGCCTCCACATTCACCACATGGGAGTAGTGATAGTGGCACACATTGACATTCTCATATTTCTAGACATTTTAATTTGATCATAAAGCCTGCAAGCTCCTTTTTATTTATTGATACATTCTGACATTGTACTGTGACACATGTTATTTTGAGTGATATATATATATGATTTTCAGAGGAGTTTCATATGATATTTAGTTCTATTTATGATGATGCATTATTTTCTTGTATGAGATGTTATTGTTTATCTGATATGTACATGTTATGGATGATTGTTTCTATATTATGATGTGTTCATGCAACCTATGATGTTATGTAATTCTATATGATGATGGATGTATGTGCTTTATGATAATGGGATGTAATGTAATGTTTATACATGCAATTCTATCTACATGTGATGTTATATGTTCACACTAGTTATGTACATGTAATGTTTTTATTATGTACCTTATGATGATTGAATGCCTATTATGCCATGATTTTCCTAGATATGCAATGGATATGCCTAATGTTTATACTTGTTTAAAATGGAGCATAACTATATGATGTACCATGTATAGGAATATGAAATTGTTTACATAATGTTTGTGGAATGTATGCATATGCATATTATCTATTTTTTTGTGTCATAGGACTCAGTCGTCGTGCAGGATAGAAGAAATGTTAGTGTGGATAATTCAAAATGTTATTATGAAACAAGAATGGTTATTTGAAGCACATATAATCTTTGATATTTTTCCATATATATACTAGGATTTGCATTTAATCATCATTGGGTGGGACTGACACAAATGGATAGTACACACCATGATATGAGATAGACCATAGTGTACAAAGTCATCCACTTACAAAAAAATAGACAATTGCAAAAAAGGATTGTCTTAACTCATACTAAGGGAAAAATTTCCCCAATCTTTTTGTCCAGGAAAACCACAAACAACAAATAAATAAAAGATGGGTCATGAGATGTCATTTCTCCTCTAAATCCTTCATGGGACATCCTCAAGGAAACTAGTAACATGACTCAAAATCCAAATTTTAAAAGACAGGTTACAAACAACAATCAAAGAAAAATAGTTCAGAAACATCCTTGCTTCTCTAAATACTTCAGGGACATCCTTTAGAAAGGTAGTAACCAGACTCATACACAAATCCATAAAAAAATAAGAGAAAATAGGATATAAAGTAAAAAATCCAATAAAAGTATTTTCAAAAACTTGATCTTATGTGATTGTTTGATGTTTGACACAACCTGATGTGAGGGATGACACATATCGTATAAGACATTTAGTTTGGTTTAGACCTTGTGATCATCTATGTAAGGCATGACAAAGCCTAGTTTTAGAAAGACACGAGTTGTATAAGACATTTGAGCTTGATTCCATTGATGTGACAAGATGCATAAGTCTATGATAATTGATAATGTTCATTGTCAAGAAAGACATATCTTAGATAAGACATAAGTTGATTGTTCTGACAATGTGTTTAATTTTGACTTGATGACATTTTTGACCTGTTTGTCTTGTTGATGCGTGACTTGTCTTGATGTTTTGACTATTTAAATTTTGTGTGTGTTGAAAATGTATGACATGATGTACCCTAAAGGACTAACCTAGTGTGGCCTCAGGGGCTCATCGATTGATGGCCTTGCCTATTTTATACACACATAGACCTTGTAGTTCGACACAACCAATGACTTTGACATGAATGATAGATGATACATATGAACCTAACTCGATCTTTAGATGATGTGTGTGATAATGAGTGTGATAAACCCTAATGGTCTGACCTAGTGTGGCCTCAGGGCTCATCGATTAATGGCCTTGCCTATGTTGTACATGCAGAGACCTCATAGTTCAACACGACCAATGACTTTGACATACACAAAGATTGAGTCATGATTTTATGTGTGTGATACATGACAAAACCTAGATAGATGGACCTAATGCCTTGGGGGCACATCAACTGATGGCCTTTCCTATGTCTAGTTGTAGAGGCAACGTAGTTTGACTATGTCTACAACTAACTTGTCATGACTGACTTTGACTCTATTTTTTGAGATTTTTGACATGTTTTGGAGCTTTTTTCAAGAATTTTTCTTACGTTGGGATGTTATGTACAAGGTCCAAATGATGCAGATCGAGGATTTTCCCCCAATCGGGACTAAGACCTAGAGATGGAGTGGACTTGATTTCAATCATTCCAATTAATAGATAAGGCAACCATTTATTATGGGTGATGGTGAAAAGTCTGATTGGAATTATGGTAGATGAAGGAGAAAAGTCGACTACACATGGTGCCTGTTTTCCAGGTTTTCACCATGGTACTTATCCATAGTGCCACCGAAGTGGTTTTCACTATTGGATGGATTATCTCTTTACTATTTTATTGATTTTTCAATTTTTTTGGTGTTACAAAGATGCCTGTTTACCAGGTTTTCATCAAGGTAACAATCTTTTTGTTTTTCCCATTTTCTTTTGTATTTTTCTGTTTAAGACATGGCTCTCAGAAGCTATGCATAAAATCTTTGTTGATCAATGAAAAAAGTGGTTCTCCTTCAAGGGTAGAGAGTTGATACACTCCTGATCCAAAGCTTCTGTAACAATATAGGGCCCTAACCAGTTAGGTTCAAACTTGCCTAGTTTTTCTCGTTCAGCTTGATTCTTTAGGTTCTCCATTAAGACCAAGTCACCAATATCAAAGTGTCAATTTCAAACTTTCCTATTATAGTTGTGATGAAAATGGTTTTGATATGCATGCAAATAATTTGATTCCTTTTTTCTTCATTCATCTAGGAATTATAACTCATGGAATTTGGATACACGATACTCTTTATTGTCAATATGATCTTTCAAGGATACCCTTAGGGAAGGAATTTCAACCTCAATAGGTAAGATAGCTTCAAACCCAAAAACCAAGGAGTACAGAGTGGTGTCGGTTGGAATATAGATGCTTGTGTGATAGGCCCATAAGGCAGGATCAAGCTGTAGATTCCAATCATGACCAGTGTCATTGATAGTCTGTTTGAGGATTTTGATTATGGTTTTATTAGATGCCTCTACTTGGTCATTACCTTGTGGGTAATATGGAGTGGAAAAATGATGTTGGATATGGAATTCTTCACAGAGATGGCAGACTTCTTGGTTTTTTAATGGACGGCCATTATCCGTGATGATGGATTGAGGAACACCATACCGACAGATTACGTAGTTTGGGATAAACTTGGAAATTTGTGAGCCGATAATATAGGTCATAGGAATATCTTCAATCCACTTGGTAAAATATTTAGTGGTGGTTATGATGAACTCATGGCCATTAGATGATGGAGGGTGTATCATACCTATGAGTTCAAGTCCCCATTGGGAAAAGGTCCATGGTGAAGTAATCAAATGGAGCTCCTGTGCTAGCGCATGTATCAAATCTTTGTGTATCTGACACTGTCAACATTTCTTAACAAAGATGTATGAGTCATTTTTCATAGTAGGCCAATAATAACCTAATCTCATAATCTTGTAGGCTAAGGTAGGACTACTAGAATGGGATCCATAGATACCTTCATGTACCACACATAAGGTTGCTTATGCTTCTTCAACATTGAGACATCTCATCAAGGTGTTATCTAAGGTACGTCTATACAGGGTATCTCTGATGATGGTGTATTTGGAAGACCTACAAATAAAGGTTCTACATTGGTTGTTTGACAGGTCTAAAGGTAGGATTTGGGCATTTAGATAGTGGTATATGTACTTGTACCAAGGGGAAGTAAGACCAACAATCGTACACACCATCATGGAATCGGGGACATTATATGCAGTGACAAAAAGTTGTTTAACCAAAAACTTAAATTTAGGCACGTTGCTAGGAATATCCAATAAGGAGCCCATGATTGCCATAGCATCTGCTTCCCTATTTTGAATGTGTGGTATTTTTTTAAAGGTGATGTTATCAAAGTACTTCTTGAAACTATTTGCCATGCACTTGTAGGGGGAAATTTTCTCATCTTTAGTTTCATATTCATCATTGACTTGCCGGACTACTAGCTGAGAATCTCGATAAACATGTAAACTCTTGATCTTCCATTGGGCTACCATTCTTAGTCCTGCCACTAAGGCTTCATATTTCACTATGTTATTGGTGCAAGGGAAAGAAATCCTAAATTATTTAGGAATAGTATGCTTGCTCCTGAACCACGATTTGTATATGACCCATCAAAGTATAATATCCATGTGGTTCTAGTGTCAACTTTGAAGATAAACTCATCAGGAAAATATGCCACTAAAGGATGGTCTTCCTTAATTGGTGCGTCTTCTAATTAATCTTCAATTACTTTCCCTTTTATAGCTTTCCTTTCCACATACTAGATGTCATATTCACTAAGTATCATCACCCATTTAGCCAATCGGCCTGTTAATGTTGCTTTACTTAGGAGATATTTCAGAGGATCTATCTTTGTGACCAACATGGTATGGCGGTTTAGCGTATAGTGCCTAAGTTTTTTAGTAGCAAAGACTACTACAAGACAGACACATTCTATGTTGTTGTAGTTTAATTCATATCTCACCAAAGTATAACTGATGTAATACACTGCTCTTTCATGACTTTGATCATGATTTTTTGCGAGTAGGGCTCCTAATGTTGACTGAGTTGCTGATATGTAAAGTATCAAAGGTCTGTCATTTGTAGGTGGCATCAACACAGGTGGAGCAAGCAGATAATCCTTGATATTTTGGAAAGCTTCTTGGCATTTGGGTGTCCATACAAACAGTACTTCCTTCTTGAGAAAATGTTGGAATGGATGTATTTTTTCTACTAATTGTAATCATCTAATAGACTGTAATCTCCCTTGTAGTGTTCTTAGATGATCGATGTTGGATGGTGGAGGCATATCCACTATAGCTTTTACTTTTATATGGTCCACTTAAATACCTCTTCTAGAAATGATATATCCTAGAAGTTTTCCTGATTTAACACCAAAGACACTTTTTTGGATTTAGTCTGACTTTGTAATTTTCTAGTTTTTGGAATATCTTGTCTAAGACTTTCAAATTGTCTGCTCTTGTCAATGATTTAGCTATTATGTCGTTGACATAGTCTTCCATGAGAGTATGTACATGGTCATAGAAAATAGTCGTCATTTCCCATTGATATGTAGCTCCAACATTTTTGAGCCCAAAAGGCATAACATTCCAGCAATATGTTCCCCATGGACATGTGAAAGTTGTCTTGTGTTGGTCCTCAGTAGAAATTTTGATCTGATTATACCCAAAGAAACCATCCATGAGGGATACCATCTCATATCTTGTTATAAGGTCCACTATCATGTCAATGTTGGGCAAAGGAAAATCATCCTTAGGAGATGCCTTGTTGATATCTCTAAAGCTTGTACAAATGTGAATGCCCCTAGATGGTTTGGTCACTAGTACAAGACTTGATATCCACTCTACATAGTCTATGGATCTGATAAATCTAGCATCCAATAGTTTCTTAAGTTCATCTTTGACTAGTAGAGATATTTCTGGATGCATCTTTCTTAGCTTCTGCTTGATAGGCTTAATACCTAGTTGTAATGGTAGATGGTGAAATATAAGGTCTGGATCTAGCCCAGGCATGTCAGCATATGACCATGCAAAGTCTATATGTCTCTTTGTGAAGAAGTCTCAAAACTCTTGTTTCTCTATCTCTATCAAAGATGCTACAAAATATATTACCTGAGGGTTTTCTTCTATGTTTATATTGATCTCTACAAACTCTTCTACTAACATTGGTGATTTTTCCTGAGCAACTAGGAGAATGATCAAACCTCCATCCTTGGGTGCCTCAGAGAGGTTCTCACCCTTAGATACATCCTTTATTTTTACTATTTCTTCATCCAAAGGTGCCTTTCAGTTTTCACCTAGGGGCTTGTCATTTTCTTCATTTTCAGTATTTTTCTTTTTATTTTCATTTTTGCAACTGGAGGTGTGAACAGACTCCCCAAAATATGCCTTGTCATCCAAGTCTATGGCAAAGCCAACTTTATGATCCCCTCTAGGTATGCCTTCTCAAAGTCCCATGAACTCAGTTATCGCTTCGACGCTCTCAAATATGTCTAAGATGGGTGTACCTTGTTGATCCCAGTCGATAAGTTGGGGATATATGAGGGGCATGCCATCATCGAAGTTATCAAATGTGGAGGTTGACAAGGTGAATATAGAGTGGTTAACATGTTCAAAGAAGTTTTGGACTAAATCCTTTTTTTCTTTTTCTTATGGACAGGTTTACTCTGGGGTGGGACCACTGTAAGGGCTAGGTCATCAGAAGATGGTTCATTAGGTGCCCAAGATTCATGATCAATGGTTTCCCAATAATAAATTGTTAGCCATTATTCTTTAGACAAGGAATTTTTAGGATGGGGGCTAGATGGAGTTGGTGTGGGTTGTATCATTTTATCAAGTTTTCCAAATAGATTATCTAGGTCCATCATGCTAGTAGAGGAAATGGAATCCCATTCATAGTTTCTTGAGTCAGGGGAGTCATCATAAAATGGATCAAGTGGTTTGTGAGATATCTCAATGTCTTCAGAAGCACTCATTTCCTCTTGTAGTGATAATGGAGGACCAAGAATACCAACTCTAATCGGTTAAAAGTCTAGCCCTAGGCCTTTAGTTCTTTGTGAGACAATGATTGGTTCATTCCTTGAATTTTGATGTAGTCCTAACCCACTGTTTCTATCATAGCCTTTAATTTTCATTATCATGAAGCCTTTTCCATATTGATCCTTAGCTATTTGAATATATGTCGGAGGGTTTTCATTGTCTTCTTTATACAACCAGGAGGTGACATCTTCTTGGTCCATATATTCCTTACTTAACTCTCCTTATTTTGTGAATGTCATTGTAGGAGGGACATGTATTCTGACAACTGATTGTTTCCTATCTATTGTGGGTAAACCAAATGACTGACACAATAGGATGCCTTCATGTGATATTCCCCACAACCCTTGTCTTGGATCTTGACCTTAGGTGTGGATGATGGTGGTTGTAATGTAATGGACTTGGTAAGAGTTGATGGATCAACATACAAGGATAAGGTAGATGATGAGGCTTCTTGGTAAACCGGCACCTATCATTGTGGTATTTTATGTAGGCTAGTGCAGTATTGAAAAGGATCTAGATCACCATCAATGGTGACCTCAGTGCCATAATATGGGAATTTAAGACACTGGTGATATGTGGAAGGTACAACTTTCATTGCATGTATTCAAGGTCTACCCAACAACAGGTTATAGGTGTATACACCTAAGATTGGTCTAGAGAATCCAATTAATTAGATACAATTTATTTGATTAATTATCCTAAATTCCTCTACTATTGAATAAATAGAAATATTTATTTAAATTCTTCTAATTCTACTATTATCTCATCTTAATTAAATAAACAAAAATAAATACTTTGTTTAATTTAATTATCAATTTCCCCTACTCTATTCTATCACATCTATTTAAATTAATTAAATAAAGGTTAAATACTTTATTGTTTAATTATCATATTCTTCTATTTTTTATTTAATAAACAAATTCCATAGTTTGTTTTATTAAATCATTTATCCCTCTTTTGCTAATTTAAATAAATCAAAAATATTTAAATTAAAGCATAAAAGAATATTCCTCTAGTTTCATTCAACTACCAAATTAGATATTATATGTCTAAATTATGTCTAATTTAATTGATTCATCTTCACATGAAGATTTGAAGACAAATTCGAGACAAATTGGAAATCCATCTCTCAATCCTCTTCCATCAATCCTTCCTATCTTCTTGCCTGGTGTTTTTATGGGTAGGGACAATTCCCAAAATATTCTCAATCTCCTCTATCTCTCACCATTCAATTCTCCAGATTGAATCCAAGCCTCTATTTTCTGCCCCTGTGCAAAGCTACTACCGAGAAATCTATAAATACAACTTCATTCAACAAAGAAAGGACCCAGAATATCCAAGTTTATGCAATCTTACTCTATTGGAAAGCATCAAGCATCAAGCAATCAATCATTTCAGCAATAGCAGTAGCAATAGATTTCATATCACGGTTGCACACTGTAGCTCCATTCATCAATTTTCATGTCAAATCATCTTACAATAGTTTCTTTTATTAGTTAAATATTATCATATAGCATCACATCATTGCATTCAACATCATTCCATTCTGTAGATTGTCATTTTAATAGTCATAGTGTTTTACTAAATCTGAGAGCACTGTAGCTTAATAAATCTTTAAATAGGGGAAACAATGAGACACTTTCAGTAGATTCTTTCCTTAGAATGGTTTATTTGTTGAATATTTGATACAATGTTTCATTAAGAAGTGTATTTACTCTTGTTTACTTATTCACACTTACAATTTGGTGCCCATCATGGGGCATTAACCCCATATTTCATATTTTTTTCTGAAAAGTGTCACACAAGTTTCCAGCGTGTTCAAATTAGAGTGATCGAGAAATTTTCTAGAACTTTTGTCAAAAACTATAGTGCTTCCATGGAAAACTATGGCGCTTCCAAGCTCTATTTCAGTGCTTTCGTAAAACTATAGTGCATCCATGAATTGTTTTAGTGCTTCTGGGAAGGAAACTATAATGCTTCCATGATTTGTTTCAGTGCATCGGCTACCCATCTCCAATACAGCTAATATAGCATTTCCATGGAAAAATTTAGCACTTTTGAGATTTGTTTCAGCACTTTCGATTATAACGCATTTGGTAAAAACTATAAAGCTTTTATTCTCTTTTTTAGTGCTTCTGTAACTATTTATCTGGATTCGACATGACCATGACCAGAATTTTATTTTCATCCATTTGGACTAAAAAGAATCAATCCTAGGATAGTCACTTGGTTTAAAATTTATCTATCCTAGGGTAGTCACTTGGTTATAAAATTTATTAATCCTAGGATAGACATCACACCTTTTTTCTATATCAGTTAAAATGGACACGATGACTTCTGTGAAGCAAAATCTTCACATAGAATAGAAAAAATTGTCTTTTAGGCTTAAAATAAATCTATATTTGTTGTTCTTGTGTGGTGAATAGGATTATTCTCTCCCCTTAATTGGGTGATCAAACTGTCAGACTCATCCTTCATTTCCATGCAATTTTACACTTTTATTAAAACCTTTAGAAGGTTTGTTGTAGTGGGAAAAAGTACTCACCCTATGGGAACGACCTAAGTGGGAATGCCGCAAGCCAAGGATTGCAACCCATTCTAAATAAATGAGAGTTGTTGATGAAATTCCAACTCGACGGTAGTGTGCAAGATAACCATCCCTAATATAATTGTTCTTAAGATTAGGAGGTCTCTTGAGGGAGTTTATCATTTTCTGCACTGCACATAAACCCTATCTTAGAACCATAGCATAGTATCTAGCTGAGTCAATAACCAGACATTGTAATACTCATAGTGCAAGGAGAGGGAAGAATCTTCCCCCAAGACACTCACCATATAATTGCCAAGTACCATTTTCTCAAGGTACAAGAAATCCAACTTTGAGTATGCACCTAGAAACGACAAAAGCACGGGCGCCCTCTAGGGGGTGACACGGTTGTGTGAGTCAATGTAATTTTAAGATGTGGGTTGTTGAGTATAACGATGACCTTTTTGACTTTAAGAGTGAGTCTTTCTGAAGTATATATTTGTTAAAACAAACTAGTGGAAATCAATAGGGACCATTTGTGGTTCTTGAATATACACTATCTGTTCAGATTCTAGGACTTAAAAAATTATTCTATAATTTTCTTGTTGTGTTTTCAAATCATTGTAACTCAGATAAAAGATCATCCTGAAAACCGCAAACCAAATCAGGTTAGAAAAATTCTTGATTCGAGATTGGAAATCCAAAAAGTTTGTCAAGAAAATGATCAAATTCAAGAAACCCAAGAGACCACTTGGTTACCAAATTCTTTTAAGAAAAAGTCGTTTCTTATATCAGAGTCAAAAAATCTTGCTGCAACATAGAACCTTCATACATAGGTATCACAATTTCGCTAGAGGTTACACTGGTGATTACGCCTTAGAACCTCTTTATTCACAAAAATTCTTCCAAAGGAGAGCCCTTACACAACATCATAATCATAGTCAACCCATACATTGGTCCTACATTCCACAGCCGATGATAGAATAATCCACAAGGACAAATCAAGTTCTACAATAAAGAGTCTTAAACACTCCTAAGTGTTGTTTAGCACTTTTAGGATTTGTTTCAGCGCTTTAGGTCTCTATTCTAGTGCTTCCACAAAATAGCGTTTCCATCCTCTATTTCATTGCTTCCAAGCACTGTTATAGTGCTTCCACAAAATAGCATTTTCATCCTCTATTTCAACACTTCCAGGCACTATTATAGCACTTCCACAAAAATAACGCTTTTATCCTTTATTTCAAAGCTTTTAAACTTTGTTTTAGCGCTTCCACAAAATAGTGCTCCCAAGTTCTGTTTTAGCGCTTCTGAACTCTGTTTTAGCATTTTCAAAATAGAGAGTCTCAAAACATATCAGTTAGTTTGATTATCATCTAAACATGAATCTTTGTCAAAATAGAAGTATCTTTTCAACATGGAAACTGTCTAGAAACCATAAACAAATAGGTTCCTACAAGTTAACAGTCTTTTCAACTAAAACTCAGATCTTGTAAACCATAAAGTGTCAAGAAAATAAAAAAATAATCTTGGTTATTTAGGTAAAGTTTCATCATCAGAATATTATCATCCTACTGTCACGAAATGAGGCATAGTAATTAGATTTTTAACCTAGTCTTATCAATAGGATATATCATCCTATTTGACTTTGTTAAAATTCACTTGACATTTATCCAACATAGAAGATCAACATTTGGTAGGAAAAACAAAACACTTGTATGCCAATCTTCACCAAGTTACAAAAATAGAGGCTCTTGGAAAAATAACTTGAAACATCAACTACCATGGTAGAAGAAAATCCTTGGAATAGATTACATCAAAGTGACAAGAATAAAATAACAGTAGAGGACATACAAACAACACAATAGGACCCAAAATTCCATATATTCATGGAAAATATCTTAGAGAAAGACATGGATAAATATCTCTTAATGCTGGCTGAATCAGGTGCCAAGCTTCCCAAAGACTTCGACGTAAATCACTTAAAAGACACACTTGGAACAAATGAAATTGAAATAACACAACACACACAAGTTGTAGATCTGGTTGTTGCTTCAAAAAACCAAATGCAAAACTTACAACAACAAATACAAGACATGACAAAAGGAAACACCAAAAGGTATGCATTACAAGACATTTGTCCTTATCCTTTTGACCCAACAATTGACATGATACCTTTCCCTAGACATTGCGAATTTCCAAAGTATGAAAAATACAATGGTAAGATGGATCCAATCGACCATATAAGGGAATTGAAGACCATGAGCTTAGAATTTTCTCAAGAGGAAACTTACCTCATGAGGTTATTTCTAAGAATTTTAGGAGGGAAATGTATGGAATGGTTTTCCAAATTACAACCAGGTATACGAACCTTTGAAGAGCTTCTTAATAGGTTCCTATCCCAATATTCTTTTAACATCCACCACGATGTCATGATAAAGGATATATATAACATGAAACAAAATAAAGGGGAGACATTATTGTCCTTTTTGCAAAGATGGTGATGAATATTTGCTAGATATCCCGCTCCATAAGTGAGGAAGAAAAAATGGAGTTATTCATAAACAATTTTGATGGACGAGATGAGTTAAAGACTCAAATTGCAATGTCCTCCTACATTTGAAAAGGTGATTGAAAATGGCCTTAAAATTGAAGAAGCTCTATTCAAAAGAGGGGTTATTAAAAATTACAACGAAAAAAACAACAACACCAACTCCTCAAATCAATACCCCAATAGTGACAAACCAAAATTCTGGCAAAAGAACAGAAATATGGGGATCAACAAAACGGAAAATGATTTACAAAATGCCAAACCAGTTTTCAACTTGAAATCATCTACTTCAAAGACAAACCAAAACAATGATCAAAACGTCGAGTCAAATTTCATTCAAAACAATGAAAACTCAAAACCACAAACGTATCAAAAATCATCAAACCGACGTAGGTTCACACCGTTAGGACAAACTTTGGAATCAACAATGAAGGAACTAGTTGCAAGCAGTCTTATCACTACACGAGAAGCATGATTTTGGGATCCAAAATTCAAACCACCATGGTGGAATGACGTGGATTATTGTAACTTCCACAAAAATAAGTGACACAAGACAAATGATTGCATGGAATTAAAACACATAGTTCAAGATCTGATTGACAACAAGGTAAATGTAGAGGGACACCAAAATAACAATGATCATACTGCCTTTAAAGACCCTTTACCAAATTATGACAAGGGAGCGTCATCTTCTACAAACAATAAAGGTAAAAATGTCAATCACATTTACAATACCATGATCCTTTGTCTTACCAAAGTATAAAATGATAATGTCACTGGTCATCACATGGACAACATGAAATCAATGACATTTTATCACAGGATCTAATCTCGAGCATACAAGTCTCTGACAATCAAGTAAATATTTTAAAAATCAGAGAAAGACAAGACTATCAACCATTTAATGTAATGACAAGGGGGTAATCCAAGGTAATTTTAAAGGGATTTGTGTCTAAAAACACAACTCCACCTCCAAGTCAATACAACATTGTCGACCAACTTCAAAAAATTCCAGCACAAATATCAATACTTGAACTTCTTAAACTATCACCATCACATAAGGAAGTTCTGGAACAAGCACTTGTTGCCATTACAGTACGCAACAACCTAGATGTTTGTCAATTCCAAGCTATGGTGAGACATATAACCACACCACACTATCTATCATTCTCTGAATAGGATGATGTGTCGCTTAATCATCCACATAACACCACCCTCCATATTGAAGTTCTCATCCACAATCATCCTGTTAAAAGAGTTCTAATAGATGGGGGAGCTGGTTTGAACATTTGTACTTTAAATTTAATCCATGCACTAGGGTAGTCAAATAATGCTATTGATTCCTGAAGAAAAATGACAATAAAGGCTTATGATGAGGAAGAAAGATCTTCTAAAGGACTGATTGTGCTACCCATTCAAGTGGGACCGATGATGAAAAACATAGCATGCTAGGTACTAGAAAAAGAGTTGACCTACAATATACTCTTAGGATGCCTGTGGATTCATGAAATCAAGGAAGTACCCTCAACCTATCACCAATATTTGAAATTTACAATTAATGGGTAGAAGGTGACTATATCAGCAGATTATAACCATCCTCAACATTGTAACACACTTAGAATCTCTCAAGACACCTTTGTGCCTCACAATAGGGAAGCATGCAGTTCAAATTCATCAAATGAAGAAAAAGATCCAAACATTACATCCAAGTGGGTTGAGAAAAAGGATAAATCAAAAGATGCAAGTCTTGTTGAAACTAAATTAACAGACAATCAAGATCCCCAAAATTCTTTATCATAGAAATTCCAAGAACTAGTCCAGCTGACAGACAAGGGAATGGGACAATACTCTATTGAGCAATCTCTTAATCTTTCACAATCGATGCCATCTCCAAAGTCATATCGCCAACCATCAATGATCAAACATCAAACATCACTACCTACCATGGTTCTAGAAGAAATATTTGTAAGATCTGATACTATAGAGGATGAATCATAAGACAAAGCTATTCTCGATTGGTTATACAAAGATGGAGAAACATCGACATCAAAAAACATCAACATCAACACAGATAAGTATGCAAAGGGAAGGCTATTTTAGAAAAAATGGGCTATGAAGGATAGGGACCTATTGGAAAAAGGAAAGAAGGCATTGTGGAACCTATTCAACCTCTTACTCTTCATTCAAAAGATAAAACGGGATTGGGTTACTCAGAAGAAGAAAACCAAGAAATGACAAAAAAGGCAGTTGAAAGAATCCCTCAGGTAAGAGATAGCTCTGAAACAAATTCTAATGAATATGAATGGGATCTATGTTTGATATATATTACACAGATATCCAAATTGATATCATAAAACAATATGCACCTACATGTGAGGAGGGACAAAGCCTAGGGTCTAGATCATTTGTATTAGGATCACAAAATATTGATGACTCAAGTGAGGACGAAGAGACATTGAGTGAACTAGATAAACTTGAGGAGGGTACCATCATTGATCTTGACATCCCTAACAACAACTCTAATGACATATCTATCTAAATCCTTACCACCATTAACCTGAGTCAATCCAATGACTTCATGCCTTTAGTCCATCCCGAACTTATTGACTGGGAACCCATTGAACCTATAAATGTACCCATATTTGCAAACGATGATGCTATCATAAATTTCCTAAATTGTGATGAACCCAGTACAAGCTCTATCCACAACTCTCATAACGAAGCAACTCAGAAGGAGGGTGTCAAATTTTCCAATTGCAAAAATAAGAATAGGAATAATGGATCTAATGGTGAAAACCATTCTATGGAAACATTAGATCTTGAAAAATAAAAAGTAAAGAATGCATCTGACAGTGAAAACCTCTCTAAGGCACTGAAAGATGGGAGATTTTACACTCTTCCAGAGAATTATCATGAAAGGTCATTAGTTCTGGTGGAGCCTACACAGTCTGTAAACATTGGCACCGAAGAAAGAGCAAAGATTTTACATCTGGCATAATCTATGACAGAGCAAGAAAGACCCAAATTTATCAAATTCTTTGAAGAAAGAAGCATTAACTTTGCTTGCTCATATTCCAATATGCCATGTTTGGACCCAAATATTTTAATGCATCATTTTTCTTTGTCTACTGGAATCAAACCTATAAAACAAAAATTGCAAAAAATGCATCCACATATCACATTAATGGTAAAGGCTGAGCTAAAAAAGTTATTGGATGCAGGATTCATTAGGTCTAGTGATTATGCCGAATGGATATCCAATATTGTACCTGTCTCAAAGTTGGACAATAGTATAAAGATATGTATAGATTTTAGGGACCTGAATAAGGCATGCCCCAAGGATTATTTCCCATTTCCTAATATTGACATCATTGTAGACTTAATAGGAGGACATGCCATGTTGTCAATAATGAATGGTTTCTCTGGATACAACCAAATTAAGATAGCACTAGAAGATTAGGAGAAAAATGCATTCACATGTCCATGGGGAACCTTTTGTTGGAATTTCATGACCTTTGGCTTGAAAAATGCAGGAGCAACTTATCAAAGAGAAATGACCACTATCTTTCATGATATGATGCACACCTTTATGGAGGATTATTTCAATGATATTCTAGCTAAATCTTATTCTAGGGAAGGACATCTGGATATCCTGGGAAAAATATTCACAAGGCTAGAAAAGTTCAACGTCAGACTAAACCCTAAGAAATGTGTCTTTGGGGTCACATCAGCAAAAATCTTAGGATACATAGTCTCAGAAAAAGGTATCAAAGTAGATCTAGCAAAGGTAAGGGAAATAATGGAAATGCCACCACTGAGAAAAATCAGTCAACTAAGGTCACTATAGGGAAGGCTACAATCAATCAGGAGATTTATCTCCTAGTTGGTAGACAAAAGTCATCCATTCAATCATATATTGCATAAGAATGTTGTATTCAAATGGGATAATGGGTGTGAAATAACTTTCAACCAAATAAAGCAATATATGATGTCACCACCTATTCTCATGCTGCCTACAGAAGGAAGAACTTTAATACTATACATTGCAACAATGGATATCTCTTTAGGAGCACTATTGGCAGAAGAAGATTATGAAGGAAAGGAACAAGCCATTTACTACATCAGCAAAACTTTGAATGGCTATGAAATAAACTATACATTCACTGAGAAATCTTGCTTAGTAGTAGTATTTTCTACCCAATAGTTGTGACATTATATGTTGACTCACACAATCAGGCTCATAGAAAAAATTGACCCATTAAAATATCTACTCAGTAAGGCTACTTTAACAGGTAGACTGGCCAAATGGGTTATGCTTTTAAGTGAGTTTTATATTCAGCATGTGGAAAGGAGAGCCATAAAAGGTCAAGTAATTGCTGAAAAATTAGCTGGAGCTCCTTTACCAGATGATCAGCCTATGACAATGGAGTTTCCTGATGCAGACATTCTGAAAGTTACACCCCAACAATGGATACTTTACTTTGATGGATCATACACACAAAGAGGATCTAGAGTAGGGATCTTATTCATCACACCCCAAGGACACACCATCCCAAAATCTTATAGACTAATGTTCCAATGTACCAATAATGTGGTGGAGTATGAGGCATTAATCATTGGAGTCAAAGTAGGAATTGAATGGAAGATCACAAAATTACATGTATATGGGGACTCAATCAGTCATTTATCAAGTAAATGATGAATATCTGATGAAAGATGAAAAATTGATGCCCTATAAACAACTAATAGATGATCTCAAACAATTATTTGTCACTATCAAATTTGAGCAAATTCCAAGGCCAGAAAACAAAGCAGCAAATGTTATGGCGACAATTGCTTCTCTTTTACAATTGCCAGAGAAACATGGTCGTTATGATTTTATGGTAGAACAAGTATCTATTCCTTCTTATAATAGTTCATAATCTCATACCATATGCCATTTAGATACCATTGAATCTTCTATCTATGAGAAAACCTATTCTTACCTAAAAGACAACATCCTCCTTCCTGATCTTTCCAAGAACCAAAAATGCAACTTCATCCACCAATCCACCCGACATATTTTAATTACCGACATCCTTTATCATCGAGGTCTAGATGGTACCCTTCTCTGATGTTTAGAACATAACAAATCTAAGACAACCTTACGTGAGGTTCATGAAGGTATTTGTGGCACTCATTCTAGTGGTATAACTCTAGCAAAGAAACTTCTTCGTTTAGGGTATTACTGGCCATGTATGGAGAAAGAGTCTTATCAGTTTGTCAAGAAGTGACAAAAGTGTCAGATTCATAGTAATATGATCCATGCACTAGCTCAAGAATTACATCCATTCACATCAACATTGCCCTTTTTTCAATGGGGACTCGACTTGGTAGGAAAGATAAATCTGTCTTCATCCAATGGACACAGGTTCATAATCACAACAACATAATACTTTACAAAATGGATAGAAGTAGTTCCTCTTACAAATATCATTAGAAAACATATCTCATCATTCATATTGAATTACATAATCTATCTGTATGCTATACCTCTATCTATTATCACTAATAATGGACGACCATTCAAAAACCAGGATGTCCAAGAATTATGTGATAAATTTCATATCCAACATCATTTCTCAACACCAAATTATCCTCAGGGAAATGGTCAGGGAGAGGCCTCAAATAAGACAATTCTGAAAATACTCAAGAAAATAGTTAATGATGTTGGACGTGATTGGCATGTTTATCTTAATCCTGCACTATGGGCCTATAGAACCAACATTAGAACACCGACAAGAGCTACACCATATGCCTTGGTATATGGATTAGAGGCCATACTACCCATTGAAGTAGAGATTCCATCACTCTGTGTGTCACTAAAAGGGATCATTTTAGATGAGGACTATAGAGTATCTAGGCTTCAAGAACTGGAACTATTGGATGAGCACCTTCAACAAGCTATCAATCATCTCACAGCATACCAACAAATAATATCAAGGAGCTACAATTATAGGGTAAAACCTAGAGTCTTTCAGGTTGGCGATTTAGTCCTAAAAGAGAACCCTAGAAATTAGTAGGACAGAGAAAAGAAAGGGAAGTTTGAACCTAACTGGCTAGGTCCCTTTGTCATCATATTAGTGTACGGATTAGGAGCCTATCAACTATCAACATTAGAAGGTGATTTGTTTGATGAACCCATCAATAGTATCCATCTTAGAAAATTCTATACCTTAATCACCTAGTGCATGGATGATAATCCCAAAAATGATTGCCTTGATGAAAACCTAGCAAGCAGGCATCTTGGTAATGGAAAAATACAAAAAAATACAAAAATACAAAAAAAAAAAAGAAAAAAGAAAAAAGAGAAGAGAAAAGAGAAAATTCAAAACAAAAGTGCATTTAAAACATATGGTGAAAACCTGGAAACAGGCGCTATGTGTGATTTTATACTAGATTTTCCATCTATTTTGATACATATCATGGTCATAAATCTCACCATCATTTTACAATCCAGATATGGGCACCATGTGAAAACCACTAAGTCATCCAATACGCGCCTCCAATGCTCCAACTTACCCATCCTAGACTGGGTAAGTTGACCTCTATATCAAAAAAAATAAGGCCTGCCAGTTGGTCTATCTCATACTGGTAGTGGTCATGTGATGGAAAAATGCTCCCATGCCCAAACTTGTAGCAAAGTGACTCCCACTGATAGGTTGTGTCCCCTCAAATAGACCACTGAATGTAAATCATGATAAATATGTGACAACATGCACATCCCCCATGTGTATCTAGTCCCATGCATGGCCATGCTCTCAAGAATGTGGCCCCAACCAACAGAGAATCCCTTTGACCTGCAATTAGGACAAAGGAGGCCTGCAATGAATCTAGCAAGCACTGCCAGTAAAGTAGCATAGGTGTCGGCCATCATACACCACCATGCACACAATCCTAAAATATGATCATCCTAGGAAACTCTATGGAGTGAATCTCTCCCACCAACCTCATGTGAATCATAAGCTACAATCTCCCCCACAAATGGTATTCGTAATATTCATCATACATCCTTTGGGGTGACTGTCATCTCACCAATAGGTAGGTGGAAGGTATTATGTTCACTGTGCCATCGCTCGGCTAATGCTATGAGGAGACCCTGATTAATTCTAATCTAGGGCATATCAAGGAGAGAGGAAAGACCATATCAAGAGATAATCTGAATCTCATCAAGTGTCAACTACAAAATCAAATTGAAAGTCGAAGGAAATTGCTCTCACGTCTGGAGGTTATCAAGATGCTCCTATCATCATAAAAAGGTTTAGAAATCAATGCACTATGTCAAATATCAAAAGTCATTCTACTATCCAATCCAATCAACTTTTGGTATATATTTTGATCAAAAATTCATGAACAAACATCATCTAACCTCACCTATCATGAGGTTCATCACAAACATTGACTAACCTCACCTATCATGAGGTTCCTTACAAACATCATCTAACCTCACTTATCATGAGGATCATCACAAATGAGATTATTTCTCACCTATCATGAGAGTAATTCTTATCAATCATCAAAATCAATCATCAAGGTATTTGGATTATCAAATCATACCAAACCAAAGAATGGACATGATCAAAATCGACAAAATCAAGTTTAAAAGTGTCAAAATTTGCAAACCTAACTTGGAGATGCTAAAACAGGCAAACAAAGCGCTAAAAAATCAAAAGCGCCATTTCATCACTTGGATGCGCTTAAATAGGCAACCAATGCATGGACAAATTGGAGGTGCTATTTCATCACCTGGATGCGCTAAAACAGGCAACCAAGGTGCTAAAGTACTCGAAGCGCTATTTAATCATGCAAATGCGCTATAATAGTCTATCAAAGCACCACTTTACTCAAGGCGCTATTTCGGAAGGTCAAAGCACCAAAATATAATCTCAAAGTGCTAAAACCTTCTAAGCGCTATTATCAACCATCAAAGCCCTAATCTATCCTATCAACACACTAATTTTTCAAAGCGCTAAACTATCCTACAGAAGCACTCAAACAATTAACGAAAGTGCTAAAAAAAATCCTAGGAGTGCTACATTGGAGTGCAAAGTGCTAAAGCGTGAACTTGAGGTGCTAAAACTACAAAAAAACTAAAAAAGTGAAAAATGGCACAAAAATAAAATTGCACAAATTATGAGGAGGATTATGGGTACGTACAAGAGATCCATAGGCGGTCGGGCATTGGTGATGTCGCACATGCTCAAAACGGTGGTTGTGGTAAGGGATCGACATCCTGCTCCAAGTGGCTCAAAAGTCTCTCTCACAAAGATTTCAAAAGTCAAAAAAGCACAAATGAGTTTGAAAAGGAAATTTTTGACCTTATATAAGTTTTTCAAAAGGGATTTTTGATGGGTTTTTTATTATTTTAATTAATTTTATTTGGGGAAATTAATTGAAATTCATCCATGGGACAAATTTCCTTCATCAATATCGGGAGATAAATTAGTTAATCATCAAATCTTTATCAAATCAGCATCACATCATTGAAAAATCATCAGAAAAATCATCAAATTCTGAAAATCCAAAAAAATAAAATCATCATAAAATCATTAATTTATCTCATGAGGGGGCATATTATCATCAATCACCTAAAAATTAATATCTGGGGCATGTCTGGGGCACACTGAAACTTTTTCGTCGATACTGGCAGTAGTAGCAAAATTCTCTTTGAAGCAATGCGTAAACACATCACTTCAAAGAGGGGCAAAATGTATACACCTAAAATTGGTCTGGAGAATCTGATTAATTAAATACAATTTATTTGATTAATTATCCTAAATTCCTCTACTGTTGAATAAATAGAGATATCTATTTAAATAGTTCATGTTTAAATTCACATTTAAATTCTTCTTATTCTACTATTATCTCATCTTAATTAAATAAATATAAATAAATACTTTGTTTAATTTAATTATCAATTTTCCCTACTCTATTCTATCAGATGTATTTAAATTTAAATAAATAAAGGTTAAATACTTTATTGTTTCATTATCATATTCTTCTATTTTTAATTTAATAAACAACTTCCATAGTTTGTTTTATTAAATTGTTTATCCCTCTTCTGGTAATTTAAATAAATCAAAAATATTTAAATTAAAGCATAAAAGAATATTCCTCTATTTTCATTCAACTACCAAATTAGATATTATATGTCTAAATTATGTCTAATTTAATTGATTCAATCTTCACGGGAAGATTTGGAGACAAATTGGAGATAAATTGGAAATCCATCTTCAATCCTTCCTATTTTCTTGCCTAGTGCTTTTATGGGTAGGGACAATTCCCAAAATCTTCTCAATCTCGTCCATCTCTCACCATTCAATTCTCCAAATTGAATCCAAGCCTCTATTTGTTGCCCCTATGCAAAGTTTCTGCCAAGAAATCTATAAATACAACTTCATTCAACAAAGAAAGGACCCAAAATATCCAAGTTTATGCAATCTTAATCTGCAAGAAAGCATCAAGTATCAAGCAATCAAGCATCAAGCAATCAAGCATTTCAGCAATAGGAATAGCAATAGATTTCATATCATAGCTGCACATTGTAGCTTCATTCATCAGTTTCATGTCAATTCATATTATAGTAGTTTCTTTTATCATTTCATTAAACATCATTTCGTTCTTTATATTTTCATTTTAATAGTCATAGTGTTTTACTAAATCTGAGAGCACTGTAGCTTAATAAATCTTTAAAGATAGGAAACAATGAGACACTTTCAGTAGATTCTTGCCTTAGAATGGTTTATTTGTTGAATATTTGATACAATGTCTCATTAAGAAGTGTATTTACTCTTGTTTACTTATTCACACTTATAATAGGGAAGGGTGAGATCCAAGACCTGGAAGCTAGTATCCATAACTGCAGGGCCAATCCTGATAGGGAGTGTAACAACTCCTTTGGATGATCTTTCCTCATCATCATATTCCTTAATGAATATACTCTTAGTGGTATCTATGCATGCTTCTGAGAATCCTAATGCCTTAACCAATTTCAAGGTACAAAGGTTCAACCCTACTCCTCCATCTACCAAGACTTGTCTAACTTTGGTTTGATGGACAAGAACTTCAAGGTGTAATGAATCATTATGATGGGTCTTCCTAGTGGAATAATCTTGTTGAGAGAATGTGGCATGATGGGAATTGGTTAAGTATCCTACCATTTATTTGAAATGATTGACATCTATGCTGGTAGGGATAGTAGTACTTTGCAAGGCTTTATCGAGTATGGCCCGATGATCTGGTGATATAGTCAAAAGTTCCAAGATGGATATATGTGTTGGGGTCTTACCTAGTTGGTCAAGAAAATTATACTTAGGCTTGGAAGACTATGTTTTTAGCTTTGAAGAAGGATTGGAAGGGTTATAGTTTTGCATGTATTGACCGCACATTCAGGAAAACTTCTTTATGGTAATGGTATTGATATTTTCATCAACAGTCTGGATATGATTGATGATAGTACCTGGTTTATAATCATACTTAGCACTATTATAATTGGCCAAGGTATTATTCTTAGTTCCTGAACTAGAGGCCTTTCATTTCCCATGGTCATGTAATGGATCCGTGAAGACCTTGTGATCACTATTCTTGGTATGTTTATGTCCATTGACTTCTATGGTTTGGTCTTCAACAAAATCTTGTATGATGTTTTTCAATTGTCAGCATTGTTGTAGGTTGTGTACCTTTGTTTGATGGTAATCACAATAGGCATTATCATCCCACCATGAGGGTTTAAACTATCCTGGATCATACTATTTTGGTTCTAGAGGTTTTATGAGATTATTTTTAATTTGTTCTTTGAAAATTGTCTCGATTGGATCCCCCAAAGGGGTAAATTCATGTTTAGGAAATCTCCTTTGTGGTCATTGATGATGTGAATTTTGGAAAGAGTTGGTCGTTTGATCCAGATTATTAGTCATGTCCTGATTGGAGTTGTAACCTCTAAGTGTGGCAACAAGTCCCGCATGTAGGGTATTAGCATCAAAAATTGCATCATTTGTCACATTTTTGTTCCTAGACCAAAATTTATTTCTATCATTGGGATCATTTTGGTATTGAACAATTGGTTTCCTGCTTGGTACCTTAATGTCTCCTTTGTCAATAAGGCCTTTTTCAAGTATAATTCATTTTTTCATCAAGTCTAGGAATGAAGTACAAAAATGTACTCTTAAGTCACTTTTGAGTTTTAGATGAATATTTTCAAGGAATATTGTGACTTTTTGTTTCTCTGGTATCTCAACTAGACATCGACTAGCTAAAATTCTCCATCTCTGAAAGAAAGTGGTGAAAGTTTCACCTTCTTCTTGTGTGGTGTGACATAAGGTAGCTATTTTTATTTCATTGTCTATGTTGAAGGAAAAGTTTTTGACCAACTTCTCAGCTAATTCACCCCATGATCTTATGCCATATGGTATTTTAGAGAACCATTCCAATGCTATATCGACAAGGGTTCATGGAAATAGTCTCATTAAATATGTGGGGTCATACAAGATGTCCATGCATGTTGTAGAAAATTCTTTGATGTGTTCTAAAGGATTCCTCTTCCCATTATACTTAGGAAAATTTGGTATAATGTATCTATGTGGGAAAGGTGTCATGTATAGTGCTTTTTCGAAAGGATGTGGACATAAATCTTGCACTGAGATAGTTCATTTTCCTAACATAGACATACTGTCCATTTTTTTTTTAAGGATTTACATTTGATTTTGCAGAACATCTACCTATGTCAATGACATGTTGTTTGCATTATTAGGATTGATGTAAGTGTTCTAAAATGCAATATTCTATGACAAATTGTGATTTGGCAAGGGTATATATCCTGTTTGAATGTTTTGATTCAGTATAGGGATATATCTTGTCTAAATGTTTTGGTTTGGTATAGGAATATTTCTTGTTTGAATGTTCTAATTTGGTATAGGAAGATTTCATGTTTGTGTAGCCCCCATGTGTGGAATGGCAGTACTGGTATTGATATGAGGTATAACTATGTTTGTGCCAACTTTGGCTCATTTACTAGTGGTGTTTGTGCCAAAGGGGTTTGATAAGGATTCTCCCACAGTGAATTGTAAACCTTTGAATGGGGTTACATTTACAATTGATGATGTTTGAGTAGGTATACTAGTTGGTATTGTTGTAGTAATTTGATGAATAGAGACACTAGACATCATGGTTTACGTTGGTTGAGTAGATGTTGTTTTCAAAGTGTGAAAATCAAATCCTAGTGGTAGTGTGGCAGCTTCTACTAGAAAATTTGCTAGATATTGTTGGGGATCATTTTCCAAACACTCATCCATAAAGGATGCAAACTCAAGATCTTGTACGACAACGTCTATGTCTTCAAAGAAGATGTTCCCATGTGTGTCTCTAGTGACGTGTTTTTCAAGCAAAGTTTTTGTGTGGTCTCTCTTTCCTTGATGGTTGGTTTCTGAAAGGATTGATGAAGTCATTGGGGTCTAAAATTTCTCTTTGTTTCTTCTTATCCCTTATTTCAACCATGAAATGTTGCTCAAGATGAGGTGATGCAAACTATGCTTAAACTTATATGATCTAGTCTATGTTTTTTTTGGAATTTTCTAAATATAAAGGATGTTACTAAAAATAAGGATTTCTAAAATGACGTATACTAGGATGACGTACACTAGGATGGATTATATGCAAAAAAATTGAGTAGACTATGATGGTAAATGATTCTAAGCGGGTATAATCTACCACCTATGGAATAATCCAAAGCTATGACTTAACTTTACCAAGGAACCTGATGTAGGAAAAAGACAACTGATAAGGTGAATCTCCCAAACTAGACTGATGAGCTGGAAGGATTCACTAGTAATAAAAAAGTGACTAGGTTCAATGATAATCACAATAAAAGCATGAACTTATCCAATGATGCAGAAAATTGTTTTATTCTAGGATATGCAAATTCCTATGGGGTAACTAAGTTTTTGCAACTAATATTACTATCTCTAAGATGTAAATGACACCTAAACAATGCAAGGTTTTTGAGCAATTTTCCAGTTTCTATCTAAGGTTGATCGTAAGAATCAGAGGTGAAAAAGATAGTTTGTTTTCGAACTGAGTTTGCAGTTTTCAAGATTTTTACTGGCAATCAATTATGCTTCATGTTGCAGATGCGTTGCTATAATTGACAGATGCATTACAAATTTTAGATGCAGCTACATGATCAAACCTAGTCTCAGTTGTTGAAAAAAAATGTGAATTTTGCAAATAGATGCAGTTTAACCAATGAAAAATGTGACTCACTAATCAGATGCAACTCAATAAGAAGATGTGACTCCAAATCTAAACTCTGTGAAAACTAATTTTGTTGATAGGAACATGTGGTTTTATGTTAACAATTATGACTCATAATGACACATGTGGTTTTCAACTTGACAGTTGCGACTCACTATTCAATTGTAGTATTTTGATGAAAATGTTATGACCGACTCAGTCTTATGATCAATTTTTTATAAATAAAGAAAATACAATCACATAAGATAAATTATTTTTAGTTTTGATGTGTATGAATCTATTAAAACCAAAAGACATGTACAATCGAAGGTTGTGATGGAAAGTATTTATTGAGTTCTCAATTGGGTTTCCATAGCTACACATATTCAAGGTGGATGACTAGTAGCTTGACCCCACTGGGTCCCCTCCATGACACACACTTATCGAGGTAGCCAAGCTACAGTACCAATGAACTCCCCATGGCATACTTTTCATCTCTACACATGAACCATAAGGATTTGAGATGGCTTCACAGGTTTGACCTACTGTACTAGTAAATAGAAGGATTTTGGCTTAACTATGGAAAAATTGGCTTTTTAGTTTGGACACCCATTCAGAAGAGCCATGCGAGAGACAATATCATCCCAATCTATAGAGGTTAGGCTCTACAAGTTTCAACGCACCTCGAGGGTACTAGGGAATAAAATTCTTGTACACTAGGATCCTCGTAATACTGAGCTTTCCTCGAGTACTAAAATTTGTATACCGATTGGGAGTGGATCGATGAAAAATCCTATCACCTATTTTGAGTCACGTTGGTTAATCTTAACCACCAACATAGGCCCAAATTTCTAGAGTCAGTAATTGGTTCTCTTACACCTAGGATCGCATGAATGCACAAGGGGAGGGGATACTATGATATATCTAGTTGAGGTTCTAAACTAAACATATATAGGCACAAAATAAAGTGGTTAATTTTAATCCCAAATCACAATTATCTAAGAAACCAAACAAAATTTTCTTTTTAGAAATTAAAGCCTTCTACTATAGGTTCTACATGCAATTTGTTACTAGTTTTCATGTTTGTCTTCATCATTCATCTTGCAGAAAAAAAGGGTTTGGTTTCAATGTATTCTATGCCACATCCTGCAAAAACTATGTTATCCTCCTAAATCACATACTGCAAACCAAACATTAGCGAAAATAAAATTGCAAATTAGAAAATCATAAAATGAAATTTTGAAACTCGAATTAATTTACCAGCCAAATGTGTTGTTTAGAGTTGTAGATGCATTATAGGTTTCATCAGTCAGTTGCATCACAAAAATCTGTAAATGCATTAGGTTTCATCAGATGCATCTTAGGATTTGTCAAATTCGCTTCACAAATTCAGATGTGTCATTTCATTAGTTAGATGTGTCATTCCGTATGATACCTGCAAAAAGAAATAAAAAATTGTCTACAAATTTTCAAAGATTGGAAGTCTTCACGCTAAGTTCACCAAATGTAACATAGATAAAAAGCGTTGCAAGCAAGGTCGGTTAAATCTAATAAACAAGCATTAATCTAAATCAAACAACAAAGAACGAAAGAATAAACTAAAACAATAATAAAAAAAACCTCATCAAATATCTATAAACTCCTTCGAATTATCTTGATTGTCCTTCTCCATTTTTCCTTCTGTAGTATAATTTCCCTCAAATTTTAATTAGTGTGCAAGTATAGCCTTCATGTGTATATGTGATAATAGAAAAACATCGAAGATTAATAAGTTATGCTTCCAAAAAGTATATAGATTTCAGGAGGAGGAATAATGACAAAAGTCAACCAATTTATAGAAAGTTGGTTTTTGAACGATTGACTCAGATTCAAAAGAGAGATCAATGTTCAAGATTTTTGAATGTGCGATGTGAGATTTATGTCAGTTAGAACGTGAGTTGGGAAATTCTGCAAGATAAAGATTAAATTAATTAATAATTTAACCTGGTGCTAAGATTGTTCAAAAATAGTTAAGAATAGACATTAAGATTACATAAATGATTTAATCTTGAATTGAAATTCTTTGAAAATTAGAAAGATAAGAATTGAATGAAAAGGATAAATTTAGAACTTGACAACGATCTGTTCAAATGAATACATGAATTAATTAATTAAATAAATATATTTAATTAATAAATATATTCATGCAGGAGAATTAGACTGACTGATCAAGACAAAGGGTCTCTTCGTAAAGACAATCAGATAACGAATCAAGATATAATTGATGGATTTAAATAGATCCTGAGTCAGATGGTGAGTGAATCATAAGTTAGATAGGTGATAGAAGAATGTGACAGAAATAACTATTTTTTATGAATTAAATATTTATATAATTCAACATTCGAAATTGAAAAGATTTAATTAAATAAATAATGATATATTTAATTGACTGTTGAAAAGGTTAATTGAATAATTAAATAATTCAAAAAGAATATTTAATTATAGTTGAAATATGATAAAATGTAAATTAAATAATAAATTATTTAATTCAAAAAGGGAACTAATTAATTAATGACGTAATTAAATAAATAAGATTTATTTAATTAATCAAAGTTGAATAAGGGTCATAATGAATTAATTAAATAATTAAAGTTATCTAATTAATAGAAGAAAGATGCTTATAGGAAATAATTAAATAATTAACATTATTTAATCGTGACCATGGACATTAGAAAATTATGTTGAAAGTGGTACTTGCAGGCCTAGACCAATTTTCAATGTCTACAAAGGTAATGATGAAAATAAATTATTGTGAAACTCAAAGTGCTTTTTGTCACCCGGGATCATCCAAAGACACAAGGGGAGAGGATACACACTTATTTTTCCAAACATGATGAACACGGTAGACAATTCATAGCAGTTTCTTTTTAAGCCCCAAAATTTGAAGTGTGTAAAGATAGCAATTCATTTTTTTAGGTACACCAAATTCAAAGCATTTGAGACTTCAAGCAAGATATATCATTTTCAAATCAAAAAATATTTGCTCAATTTTATAGCACCAAATTGAATATTTCAAGTCACATTTTTTCATCTTAAGAGTGTTAATAAATGAAATTTTTTTTGTCTTAATGGCATCAAAATGAAAACATTTGATTTTAGGAGCACTAGAAAAAAATGTGAGATTTTCTTATTCGGTTTTATGAGCACCAAAAAAAATGTGAGATTTGATTGTTTAGTTTTAATAGAACCAAAGGAAATGTGAGATTTAGTTTTAGTAGCACCGAAATGAAATGTGTTTTAACTAAGAAAGCTTTAAAAAATTTAAAAGTCTTTGACCACTCATCAACTCTATAGTCAAAATGTTAGTTGTTCTCATGAAAAATGTACCATAATCCTGCAAGGGCTGCACCAGCAACATTAGAAAACCTCACAAGCACAAAAAAAAATCAATCGTTAGGATTAGGAAAATCAAAAAAATCAAAGAAAAACTTTGTAGATTGAATCAAGAAAAAAAAATAGAACAATATTGGATCTATTTAGTAGAGTAGAAAATTTTTCTCTAAAACAATGACGACCATTTCAGATGATAGCGGTCCAAACGAAGTACAACCACAAACTTGTTTAGAAAAAAAGTAGCCCTGTACAAGTTAATTTTGTAAGAAACCTACAACATAGAGAATGCAATAGCCACCAAAATGACAATAGCGATCAAACTTAGTACGACCAAGGTAAAACTGTGAAAACTATTGCATGAAAATTCTAGAACTTTTTCATTTCAAACAATAATAGCATTTCTTGCAAAAGATATTAGCATTGCGGAACCTGTAACTACTCACAAAAACTTGTTAAGAGATTAGTTTTAAGGACCGAGGTCCCACTAGGCATGCCAATTAATGTAAGGGGGGAAATTATCATAGGAAAACAACAATAAATTAAAAAATTTCACTCAAAACAAGATCAAAATCCCAAACCATAATCATGAAATGAAGCTATAAATAATAAAATCAACATGAAATACAATCATAAAGATAACATAAATTGAATTCACGAAATTAAAAACATTGCCATCCCATGTTTAAGTGTATGTATTGATGTTGAATTGTGTTTGAATCAATACAAAGCCTTCATTTTTTTTTTGCACAATCTTCAAAGTGTGTTAATGGTTATCGAAGTTATGTGTATATTTTCTCTCAAGAATTAAAATGTCAATTCAACATTGACCTCTTTGCATAGATTCTCTAGATTACCTTGATTAGTTTTTAGAAGGAAGAAGGTTGTTTTATAGATTTATGTTTTTTAGATGAACGATTGAGATGCAACAATGAAAGATCTCGATCAACAGTTGAGAACCATTGAGAGGAAATAGATTGGCCAGTTAGCTTATTTCATTGATCTAATTAAGGATTTTAATTGGATAATCAGTGGGATTAGATTGGAATGATTGGTGGGAGTGAAGAAGTTAGGTTGAGTGGTTAGTGGGATTGAAGAAATCAGTAGGATTGGGAAATAGATGGGTTAGTTAGCCAATTAGAACTTGAGAAATCAATGTTCATGATTTACTCAATAAAAAGGGGTGAGGATAATTAATTAATTGAATATTTCATTAATATTGGAGATGAATGTGCAAATTGTCTTTTGAATTTTAATAAATAAAGTATATTTATTTATTGACCATTTTGAATGATTTTGAATAATTGATTTAATTATTCAAGTTTAGAGAAGGAAGAAGGTTGTTTTATTGATTTAGATGCAATTCAACATCAATATAGATTACTATTCAACATGGGATGGTAACATTTTAATTTCATGAGTTCAATTTATGTTATCTTTATGATTGAATTGATTGTTGTTTTTATTATTTTATAATTTCATTTTTATGGTTTGGGATTTTGATCTTATTTTGAGTTAATTTGTTTAATTGATTATTGTTTTTCGATACTAATTTCCCCCCTTACATTAATTGGAATGCCTAGTGGGACCTTGGTCCTTAACACTAATATTTTGACAAGTTTTTGTGAGAAGCTCCAAGTTTCGAAATGCTAATGTCTTTTATAGGAAACACTATTTTGCTTTGAAACACAAAAGTTCTAGAATTTTCATGTGATCATTTTCATGGTTTTACCACAGTCATACTAAGTTTGACCACTATTGTACTAATTTTTATCACTATTGTCATTTTGGTTGCTATTGTATTCTTTATGTTGCAGGTTTCTGGCAAAATTAACTTGTATAGGATCGCTTTCATCCTAAACATGTCCGTGATCATACTTTGTTTGGATCACTATCTTTTGAAGTGGTCATTGTTGTTTCAGATAAAATTGTGCTATTGTACTAAAAAGATTCACTATTGTTCTACTTTTTGTCTTGATTCAATCTATAAAGTTTTTCTTTGATTTTTTTATTTGACTAACCTTAACAATTGATTGTTTTCTAATGTTTTTGGTGTATCCCTTACAAGATTATGACACATTTTTCATGAGAACAACTAAAATTTTGATTGCAGAGTTGACGAGAGGTCCAAGACCTTTCAATTTTTTAAAGCTTTCTTAGTTAAAACAAATTTCATTCTAGTGCTTCTAAAACTAAATCTCACATTTTATTTAGTTCTCTAAAAATTGAACAATCAAATCTCACAATTTGTTTTGGTTCTCATAAAACTCAACAAGAAAATCTCACATTTTTTTCACTACTAAAATCGAATGTTTTCATTTTGACACTGTTAAGATGAATGCATTTTCATTTGTTGATGTTGTTAAGATGAACAAACATGACTTGAAATATTCAATTTGGTGCTATAAAATTAAATAAATATTTTTTGATTTAGAAATCGATATATCTTACTTGAAGTCTCTAACACTTTGAAGTTGGTGTACCTAAAAAATGAATTGGTATATTTACACACTTCAAATTTTGGGGCTTAAAAAGAAATTGCTATGAATTATCTACCATGTTCACCATGTTTGGAAAACTAAGTGTGTATCCTCTCCCCTTGTGTCTTTGGATGATCCTAGGTGATGAAAATACCTTTGAGTTTCACAATCATTTCTTTTCAATATTACCTCTAGACCGGGCCTACCTAAGAGACCCATCCCAAAAGGAGATCTCGAAGGAAACCTAAAATGAAACTTCCCTCAAGATTCTATATAAATTATTTTTATGAAATCCAAGATTTAACTAGCATTATCCTTGGTCGTGTAGTTACATTCAGAACGAGGAGCTACCTTTGTGTATAAGTGCCCCTAGTAGTTGTTGTTGAAGTCTTAAGTGGCTTACACTATGCTTGCCAAGTGTCGGTCCCTTGAGCAGTGAGTAAAAAAATTATAGTAGTTTTCCCACCTTATTGATTGAGATATTCTACTTGGCGACACAGTTTAGTGCAAGGTATATGCATTGTACCCTAAAGATACTTTACTCACCATATGAACTCCCTTGAATTAAGACATAAATCCCTGGCTTAGCATAATCTACTTGTAGTTTTCTTGGGAGAGGGTGATTTGGGTTATCCTTCCATTCTAGGAGGCCCTATCTATCCACTTTTGAAAGGCTTAAATGTATACATCCCTTTGGGTGTCCCTACCCTTAAGTTGAATGAGCTTCCAAGTTGTGGACCTAAAAATGTTGCCATTGGCCAATTTGACGTTAGGGATAATATTGCTTGAAATGTTTTTGATGTTGTTACTAGTTTAAACTTGGGATGATTTTAGCTTCTTATAATTGAAACATATGATCAATTTACACAATTTTTTTGATGTGCTTTATCACTTTTTGTATCTTAGACACAATGTTTAAAACATACGATCAACCAAAAAATCAGAAACTTGCAAAAATTATCCAGTAAACTGCCATAAAAAATTTGAAAGCTTGGAAATAGAGTCACAATTATCATTTTGGCTACTTTTGTTCTAGAATATTGTTGTTACTATACTAAATTTTGACCACTTCTACCAAAAATATTAACGCGGTCGACCTAAACTTTCCCGCTATTGTTTGGAAAATCGCTATTTCTAGCACTATTGCATGGCAATTACTATCCAAAATTTGGCCACTACTGTTTCACAAAATTTACCCCGACTGTCTCAATTTTCACCATTGTCAAAATTTCCACTATTATCCTCTCTATTTACTAGTCACAAATTGAAATAGATATTTTTATTGCTCAATTTTTTTGCAGTTGTTTTGAAAAAGAAACTGATATTATCCTAAAAAATTGTCACTAATGTCCTGAATAGAGACCACTATTGTCCTCCATTTTGGTGCAAATCGGAATTGGTCCAAAACTAGTTAATCCATCATCCTTTGAAAAATAAACAATTAGACCTACACCAAATAATATCAACATCTTTCCATATCCATTAGAAAAGAAAAACATCAACCTAGTTTTAATACATAAATCAAACACAACTTGGATTATCCTCTTGCCATCATTTTTCTAGGATATTAACATTACATTTTCTTTCAACCTCAAGGCTATTTCAAGTAAAGTATCAACATATCCTCTAGAAATGGAGAAAAATATCGATCCAAGTCTTGTACACTTTATGTCTCAAAAATTAGTTTCATATAAAAACATCAACCAAAATCACTCATACTTTAGGGTCTTGAGCATCAAACATACAATCCATAACAAATCATCAACAACCTTTTACCAAAAGCTTTACACATATCCCCTCCATACATCATTTTTCCACACAAAATCTCAAATCAAAACATCACCCATGGGATCATCATATACTACAAATGGCAATAATATATCAACTATGGATTCCCCTAATCAAGGTTTTAGTGCATCTTGTCACATGGATGATTTCAATCAAAATCCTCATTCATATTGAAATCATTCTTATCAAGGGTTTCAAAATAACCATTAGGTAAAAATTATACATCAAATTTCTCTAAATGCACTTGAGAAAGTAGTTGACACACTTAAACAAAATAAAAACATGACATATTATCAACATGTTCAACATCAAAACATGACATATCATCAACATCATGTTCAACATCAAGATACTGAATATCAACAACAAATGAATATTATTCCACAAACACCTCAACATCCACATCAACAACACTTCCAACATCATCAAAGCATTGATTCATATCAGCAATAGATTCTATTTACGCAACATCAAGTGAATCAACAACATCAATTGGTACAAAATCAAATCTCACAACATAAAAATCAACAATATCAACATCAAAATAATCAACTGCAATATCATCAAAATCATCAATCTCAAAACAAACAAGAAATTCCATCTCAAATACAAAATCCATCTCCAACACAACAAGCCTCACATTCCAACCATACCACAAATGTAAATACACTCCTTTAGGTGAGCCAATTGAGGGGGTTTTAAACACATTATCCAATGCTAAACTTATCACACTTCCAAAATAAATAGGTAATTACGAACCTATCTTCAAACCCCAAGGGTACGATGACAACACTTATTGTGAATATCATAACCAAAAAGGTCGTGATGGATAAAACTATTTTAAACTCAAAAATATCATCCAAGACCTAATTGATCAAGGATAAATAGCTATTGAAGACAACATTCAAGGTTCAAATACTTATGATAATAGTGATAATTTCTCAACCTCAAAAGTTAAAAACGATGATCAAGATCTATCTACCACTGATCGGAGTGCAGATGTCTTTAACCCTTCTAGTGAGAAAGAGGACATACATCAAGACTCTTTCTTGGAGCATGATCAAAACCAATCACCAAAGTATAATAATGATCCAATTCAAGAAATTTTAACATCATTCGATCTCATGGTTGAAAAATTTGACAAAATATCAACCTCAAATGTTGAAGACACTGATCAAGAGCCATCTACCAATGATCATGTTGGAAATATCTCTAAATTATCCAATTATAAAAAGGACATGAATCAAGAATTTATTTACAAGAATGATTAAAATCAATCTCTAAAGTCTAGCAATGATCAATTCCAATATATATTGACATCATTCAACCTCATGGTAGTATGTATTGATGATAAAGAGACACTTAATCCAACACTTAAATACAAAAAATCTAAGCCAAGATCTATCACCCATATGTCCACATTTTGAGGAAATCCAAGGATCCTTTACAAGAAATCCCTTCTTTGAAATGTATTCATGTTAAGACCACAAACCAAATAATATCAAAGATAACACCACACAAAGTCAAGATCAAGAATCCCTATCACCAAAATACTATAATAACTTGGTGAAGACCTTCGAAGACATCCAATGTTTTTCAAAAGAAGAAAAAATACATATACCGAATGTACATACATCTACCCATGAGATGGTTACTCCTAAATGACATCTAGATAGTCTTCATCCAAAACAACAATCTCATACTCTTGACATCATTACCAATGAAAAAGAGTCTCCTACTCTTAACATCCTTACCATGATCAAGGCATAGCAGAATCCATAGAAATATCAGGAAGTGATCATGAAGAAGACTTATACACAAATTTTGCATAAGAAACATCCTTTGAAGATCAAGCCAAAAGTATCAATCAAGAAGTTATCCCACATATGGAGCATCCTATCACTTATAAACTTAGATCACTTACCTTTGTCAAAGAAAGATATTTTACCAATGAAGAAGCTATCACCTTTGAAGATCCACAATAGAGCAAAGAAGGATTAGTACCTTGTTTCCAAGATAAATCATATCCTATTGAAAATAAAAAATTTCAATGGATGCATCATCAAGGAAGAGGATTAGGCCTACATGAATAGGGTATCCTAAAACTAGTGCAGATTATTAACAATCCTAAGAATCAAGGTCTTGGTTATTCAACAATTAAGGAATTTATATATATCAATGATACCTCTATAATACTAGGGGAAACTTTATCTAATGCAAAAACCAACATGGGGAGCATGAAGAGTCCTTATGATGAAACTAATACCAATGCTACAACTAGCCATATCATGAATAATTATCCATGCATATTTCAACCCTCTAATTGGGACCAACAACAAGAGAAAAAATTATATGAAAGAAAGTAACAAGTCATTGAAGCAAAAGAATCGGTAAAAATAAATAGAAAAATAAAATACAAATGGATACCAAAGAAAAATTAAAAAAATCATCCCTATCAAAATCCATTGGTCAAAGAAACTATGGGGAAAATTAAAAAAGGGAAGTTCATCCATAAAAAATGTCAATCGATAGAAAATAAAGCTTCAAGAGTGACCTAAAAAGTATATGAAGAAGTTGGTCTCAATCAAATCTCCATATCCACCCATCAGTGATCATCATCCCAAGTTTGGAGAGCCAAAGATTACAAATTGTCAACCAATCCATCTAAATCTCATATCCCTCAATGCATTTCACCATCTAATATATTTGAATCTTACATTGACCATGTGTTGGCAACAACTCTTTATGATAAGGATGTTAGCATATTGTTGTCATTGATGTCAAAAGGGGATATCATGCAATGAAGATTGTTGGCATGATGATAGAGGATGATTATGAGAGATGTGGATCTAATTCTGGAAGTGTGTGAGTAGTCATAAATGCAAAGGAGAACATTTTATAAATGTTGCAAAGTTGCTCAAAATGTTGCATAAGTTGACAAAATGTTGTTACCTTTTTGTAATAATGGCTTCCAAGCATTGTATGAGAATCCATTGACATATTCGATGTGGGTTTTCTGAGAGATTCTCAAAAACATAAATTACAGGTCCAGAGGTTGAAGGATGTGCTCAGAATGGGTTTGCTTGTTCTCTTGGATAGCTTTAGGATTTATTAGTTAAACCCTAGGTCTAATAGTCATGGCACTTAATCAAAATGTCATTTTTTATATTGTTTTTTATCGTAGGTTGTATGTTGCATAAGTTATAACTTATGCCTTTGAACTCATTCAGTGATTGGCCCTCCTTCCTAGCACCTCAGGTTCAACTGATGGAGAGTCCCTTCAGTGCAATGACTCATAAGCATCAAAGTGACATTGGAGATTTGAGGAGATGGTTTTTTAAGTCTCTTTGACATAGTGATGAACACGATGGAGATGAAGCCTTGGAGATCAGATGGTGCCTACCAGCCCGCTAAGTCTCACAAGAAAATGAGGAATAATGGAGATTGAATAGCGTTGATCAGATGATGATCGAAGCTACAAGATATATTGAAGAGACTTCAATATATCAAAGTAAGTAATTTTCAGTCCCTTTGACATTCTAAAGGTGGGACCAGATGAATTCAGTGGACAGTGACATGGAGAGAGGTGGTACAAAATGATTGAATGATGCATCAACTCACATTGTTGTTGTGAATTGAACATTGATAGAGGTGAAAAGTGGCAATAGGCCTCTAGCCCGTTGAGTTTCAATGGGACCTTGGTTAGAGCTTGTGGGGTAGTGGGCAAGTGACACGTGTCTTTGTGGGACCCAACGTATGTGGTTATTGTGAAGGAAATCGATGACAGGTTTAAAAGGACTGATCATCCAACAATTGAGATTTCAAAGGTGTGGTGATAAATAGGGATTGCTCGGGATTGTGTCTTACACAAAGATCAATGAAACATGTTAAAAGATGGTTCATATGACATTAGTGTTTTAAAGATGAGCAATGAAATGAGAGACAATGGATCGTGGCGTAAAGATAATAGATTGGTAGCCCAGATTTGAATGTGAAGATCATAAAGAACTAGGATGGTGACACAAATTGCTAAAGAGAATTAGATCAAAATTAGATCAAATAATCAAGAATAAATTAAATGCACATCTAATTCTAGGGTTTGACAAAGAGTCATTTTGGGAAAAATCTTTTTAATAGAATTAAATGTTGTGTGGCTCAATGCAAAGGTATGGCATTAAGGAAGATATTCAAAAATCCTTGCAGAGAATCTACACATGCATGGGAATCTTAAGGCAACCAGTGTAGGTTAGTGAAGGAGAAATAAAACAAAAAATTAATTACTGGCTAAGTGTGGAATAGAGTGTAGAAGTGATGTGAGAAGTGAGTTATAGAAGATATAGTGCATATTTTGTAGAGAGTATCAAGGACCTCTTAAAGGGAAATAGATAATGCACTAATATAGAAGAACAAAAGAAGAGGGGTGCAAAAAATTGTGAAGTTGCAAATAGGTTACAACATAGAATTGTAATCAAACTGTAATTCTCTGAATTATAAGTTTGATTGGTGGGTTCCATCATATATCTAGGTAGGTTCTTAGATTAGGGATTGGGTTCTTCCTTGGAGTGGTTGCTCCTAAAACTAGGCAATTGACATCTCCTTAGGGTTGGTTCCCTTAAAGCATTGTAACTAAATATTGGATTGTGAGGCTAGATTAGGATAGTAGATCCTAGCAACATTTCTCACTATGTTTTTTCCCATATTGGGTTTTCTATGTACATCTTGTGTTTTGTGATGCTTGTGTGTGTGCATGTTAAGTCTCAATCTACACATTCAGGGCTTGAAGAGTTAATCTGCAAAAAATATTTAAGGGTTGAAATTTTAAAATCTAGTAATTCCCCCCCCCCCCCCCCCTCATAGTAGATTGTTGTGTTCCAATAATTGGTATTAGAACCCTAGGCTCCCTAGGTGAAGCTTAATCAACTTGGGTAGATTCTGGAAGAGTGAACGCAATGGGCTATCAAGAAGGTTCTTCCACAAATAAAGTACCTTTATTCAATGGAGGCATATTTGGGATCTCTAGTATTTGATGTTTGGATGTCTATAAAGAACAAGTATGTTCCTCCTCCTACTCCTCCCACTAATTTCGTTGGGAAGGAATATGAGAAAAATGAAAGGGCAAGGCATGCCATTATCCATAGTTTGTCTAGATTTTTGTGTGGCAATATTATGCATTGTAATATTGTGCATGATGTCTAAAATAAATTGAAAAACATATATGAAGGAGATGACAAGGTAAATTTGGAAAAGATTCAAGTGTTGAGAGCTATATTTGAATGCCTAAAGATGACTGGAGAGGAGAAGATTGTAAACTATCTTTTGAGAGTTAAAGATGTATTGAACTCTATTAGAGGATAATAAGAAGTGAAAGAAAAAATTTCTATAAAAAAAGTTCTAAGGTCAATGACAAACAAATATGATCTCAAGATCTCTGCAATAGAAGAAGGAAGAGAAATGGACAAACTCCCTCTTGATGAGTTGAATGGAATATTCACTGCATATGAGATGAGTATGGGAGATGTTGAGCCTTCCAGGAGAGAAATTGCATCCAAGGTTGTGAACAAGGAAAAGGATGGAGCACCTAAGAAAGACATTTTTATAGCCATTGCATCAGAATAAAGAGAGACCAATGATGAAGAAGAAAAAATCATCAGAAGGTTAATGAGATGATTTGACAAGTACAAAGATAAGTTACCCTTCAAGTGCTTTGATTGTGTTAAAATATGAAATTTTGCTTCTAAATTCCCCTACAAGAAGGATAACCCTAAGAAAGAAGAAGATTATGAGATGACGAAACCCTACTATCCTAAGAAGAACTTTGAAAAGTAGAAAAAGAGCCTATATATTCAAGAATAAAGTGACTCATCAAATGCTAATAATAGTTTAGATGATGAACTATATTTTTCTCTTGTAATGGAGGAAGAAGAATAAGAATTTATCTTCATGACTAAAGAGTCAGTGAAATAGAAGCATGGTATAGGTAAACATCTTGGTGAAGAAAAAGATGAAATACATCTATAAGGAGAACTCATTTATGCCTTATAAGAGCTTGACATTTTGAGAGATAAAGTTAAAGGACTGAAAATGGAGAATAAGAAGCTAACTAAAGATTTAGAGTCCAATCGGATGGTAGTTAGTCTAAAACTTCAAGTGGGGGAAGCCAAAAGAATGGAAGAAGTGATGAAGTCCAAATTAGAATTAGAAATGGACATATGTATGAAGCTTGAGGTAGAGATACTTTCCTTAAGAAAGGAGTTGGAGAAAGCCAAAGAACAAGTTGGAAAATGACTAAAGCTAAAAGGTGGATCAAATTTTTTAGATGAGCTATTGAGTACTCAAAAGTCTTCTAACAAGGAGAAATCAGGTTTAGGGATGGAGAAAGGAAAAAGTTCCTTTATCAATGAGTCTGCAAAACTCTATGAAAGATTTAGGTCAAGAGAAAAGTCTAGTTTAGTTGGTAAAGAAAACTACAAAGATAGTAAACCTGAAGATGAGAAGAAAACTACTGAGGTTAAGAAAACCTGTGAAGAAAAGAATTTGATTTCTGACAAGAAGGACAATCGATCAATCCCTGATCAAAGAAAGAAAAATAAATACGTAACAAAAATGGATGTTGATGGATTTACAATAGTGCATGATCCAAGGAGGCCGAGACAAAGAAGAACACCTCATCAAAATCAAGGAAACACTATGACCAGGTATTGATCATACTTCTATGGTTATTTATATGCTCATAATTGGTTTGGTCATAGGGCTAGAGAGTGTAGTGTAGTCCCTAAAAGGAGTACACAAATTGTAAGAAAAAACCTTTTTTCTCCTTTGATGGATATGAGTATAATCTGTTACAACTACAACAATTTTGGTCATTTAGCTAGAAACTATAGAGAAAATTTTATGAGACCAAATGATCAATTTAAAAGAAAGGAAAACCTACCTACCAAGATGAAAAAGGAATTAAAGGTTTCTAACAAAGAAGAAGAGAAATTTGAAAAGAAGCCTAAGAAAGTGTGGAAGGAGAAAGAAAAAAATTCCACACAATCTATGATTGCACAAACAACATTGCATGCAAAGAAGCAAAATTTATGGATAATTGATAGTGGTTTCTACAAGAATATGACTGGAGATAAAAGAAAATTCATTGAACTTAAGAAGTGTAAAGAAGGATCAGTAAGCCTACGTAATAATACTGTTATCAAGATTTGTGGTAAAGGAATCTTGAGCCTAGATGGGAAGAATAAGACAAAAGGTGTCCTTTATGTTGAGGGTTTGAAACATAACCTTCTAAGTGTTAGCCAGATGTATGACAATGGTTAGAAAATTGTATTTAATTCTAAAGGATGCAAGATAAGAAATAATGGTGAGACAATTGCACAAGTAGTAAGGACTGATAGAAATATCTACAACCTTTGTGAAGGAAAAGGACAAAATTTCCTAATCAACCAAGAAGATGAGAGTTGGTTGTGGCATAGAAGATTAGGGCATGTAAACTTTGATAATTTGGTAAAGATAAGCTCAAGAGGACTGGTTAGGAACATGCCTAATTTAACGAAGCCTACAAATACTATCTGCAAAAGATGTCAGCAAGGAAAACAAACAAGGTTTAATTTTCCAAAAAAGGATTATTCAACCACAAAACCCTTTCAAATAGTTCATACTAATCTATATGATCCCACAAGGACAAGAGGATTGCAAGGTGAGAGATATTTTATACTGCTAATTCATGATTATACTATAATGGAATGGGTAACTTTCCTAAAGGAGAAGGCTTGGGCATTTGATATGTTCAAGGTATTCAAGAAACTGGTTGAGAAGGAAATCGAAAGAAAAATTGAATGCTTGAGATTAGATAGAGGTGGTGAATTCACATCAAGTGAATTAAATGGATATTGTCAAAAACATGGAATCAAGTTTCAATATTCTGCACCAAGAACTCCACAAAAAAATGGAGTGGTCGAAAGATATAACAAAATTGTTAAAGTTATGGCTAGAGAAATTTTAAGTGAAGCCAAATTGGTAGATAGTTTTTGGAAAGAAGTAGTCCATACTACAGTTTACATTTAGAACAAATATCTTCTAAGAGAAAATAGTGGAAAGACTCCTTATGAATTGTGGTATGGAAAATCTACATCTGTCATGTATTTCAAGGTGTTTGGTAGAAAATAATACATAAAGAGAGAAGATGATAACTTGGGAAGCTTTGATTCAAGATGTGATGAAGGGATATTTTTAGGATATTCCACCCAAAGAAAGGCATACAAGTGTTGCAATAAGAGGCTGCACAAAATTGTGGAAAGCATCAATGTTAAGGTTGATGAAAATTTGAGTCATGATAAGCCTAATAGAAATAAATTTGATGCTGAATCAGAAGATGAAGAAGTTGTTGTAAATGAGAAAGTGAGGAAGAAGAATGTGAAGAAGAGGTTGAAAGAGCACCTATAAAGTATGTGTAGAAGGATTAGCTAGTAGATCAAATAATTGGTGACAAAAATGGAGTTCAAACCAAAAGAAGGCTTGAAAAGAATAAAGAAAAAGTAAACTTTTCTCTCTTGTTTCAAATTGAACCAAAGAGATTCATTAAGGCTGGTAAGGATGAGATTTGGATAAAAGCCATGGAAGAGGAACTCAATTAGATTGAGAAGAACAAGACATGGGAATTGGTTCCTAGACCACTAAGAAAAAATGTAATAGGAACTAAATGGGTATTCATAAATAAGCTAACTGAAGATGGAGTTGTGGTTAGTGTGCAAAGGGTATACACAAGATGGAGGTATTGATTTTGAAAAAACATTTGCACCCGTTGCAAGATTAGAAGCCATTAGAACGTTTCTTGCATTTTCAGTTTATAAAGTATTTAAAGTGTATCAAATGGATGTTAAATTTTCATTTCTGAATGAAAATATTGAAGAGGAAGTCTACATTGAATAACTAGAAGGTTTTCAACTATTAGTGGATGATACCTATGTATGAATATTGAGGAAAGAATTGGATGGTATAAAGAAAGCACCAAGACACTAGTATATAAATAATAATATATGACTAAAAAAACTACTAAAAGATGCTTATAAATGACTAAACTTGGTCACGTGACCATTCATAGTTTATTGCCAGTCATTTATAACATGACCAAATTTATGACTAAACCAATTTTAGTCATTTATTTGGTAGTATATTTAGTCATATTATTCACTAAGCTTGGTCATGTGACCATTAGTAGTTTGTTGGCAGTCATTAATTGGTTGTTTTGATTGATCAATTTGGTAGTATATTTTTAGTCATTGATTTAGTCATATTTATTCACTGATTTCTATTAGTTGGTAGTATATTTAGTCAATTGATAGTTTATTTAATTATTTTTGTTCACTGCTTTCTTCCTAAAAGTGTTGGAAATGAAACAAGGCATTTGAGGTTTAAATATAAAACACAGAGAAAACATAATCAATCATTCATTTTCACATAATGAAATTGATATTAAGAAGGAAAAATATTGAAATTTTATTGAAAAACGGTGTTGTAACAGCAGATACAAGACATAAATATGTGTCTTTTCTTTGGGTGATCCCACAAAGCTGGTTTACAATTTATGAGAGAAATTGATTTATGTCAAGAAATCAAATATTTTTTAAAAATATAATGATTTAAGCCTTAAAAATTTCCATTTTAAGGATTCCAAATGAAGAGGGTTTGATCAAACTACCTTAGATGAACCCCCTTGGATACTACCTCGCTAGTTTTAAACCATACCTATAAATGAGTCTCCTTTACACCTATCAAAATGCTGATAAAAGATCACATTTGATTTACCTTTTGGGGGTTCAAATGAACTAATTTAAAATTTATTTGAAATGATTATGGTAGTCCTCAAAATGAGCTATCCAACAAATATAATTTTAATACTTTTTGGTTTTATTATATATTTATTTTTATAGTTTTATTAAACATAGGTTTTTCATCGAAAATGAAGGTCTTTGTTCTACACATGTGGAAAAATAGCAGATTATCAAAAAAAAAATTGAAAAATATGAGTGCACCAGATATTGAAGTCCTTGATCCAACAAAAAAAAAATTGAATTTCGATATTACAAAAAAAGTTACACATTATAAGATCGCGCTATGTCTGAATTGTAATTGGTTTGAATTTGAAACTTGATTAAAGAAAAAATATTCAATAAAATACTACCTAACCAAGTGGAAGCACTAGATATCAGAGTTACAAATCTAAATTCGAAAGAATTAGAATTTTATCCCTCATGGAAAAAAAGTTATGCATTGTACGGTGTGTGTCACTTTTTAAAAATATTGTTTTTTGAAAAAAACTAGTTTTCGTGATAGATGGAAAAAGAAGTGCAATCTAATTCCAAAAATTTTGAAAAAATATATTTTTAGAATCTAAAAAAAAAATGTGATGAGACTCTAGTTTGCATCATATTCAAATTCCTCACAGTTTAGCCGCTATAGGTGCCTGAATGTGAAGATTTAGTTAAAAAACATAATTTCAGTGTCCAGTTTGGCCAAAAATTGTAAACCACTATTGTGGGATCGCCCCTTTGAGAAATGTGTCACAAAGTGTGTTTCTCAATGCTGTGACTGAGAAAACTGAGTTATAATTCTCTATTTTTTTCTTATACAGCTCCAAAACATGAAAGAACTACTTGAAAAATGAAGCCTAAGGGTCTTATGAAAGACTCCTTTGTAGACTTCGTACCATGAATACTCAGTATGGATTGAGAACTATGTTCTACATATACTTTGATTGATAAGATTTACTGAACATGACAGTGGAAAAATCCAAACTGATCACAAGCATTGATCAATGGATGAGTATCTAGAAGTCTTACTTCCATAAGAAAGTTCTTTGTCCTTTCAACATCATAGAAGTTTGACTCTCTGGTTACATATTCCATCTCCTTGATTTGTCCAATTTTGGCTACTACTTCAATGTATTTGAAGTGAATTTTGAGATCCTCACTGCCAATGACATTGAAAATATAGTTTACCATATAAGTGCAAGGTTCCCAAGCTACTAAAAAATTACCTCCTCAAATAGATCAATGAATATCAATAACAAAATGATACAAGTGACAATCCAAAGCCAAATCACTTGGAGCTCAAATATGCACCCAAGACGAAATATAGCCCTTCATAAGATTTGAATTGTTCAAACAACTTAATGCATGAATCTACACCTAATACGAGCACTACAAAAAATAATAATATAACAAAAAAAATTGCATTGAGAGAAATAGTTTAATAGTCACCTCAATTTCAGAGTTTCATATAAAAAACCATAAGCTATTTATCAATAGGAAGAAGATATATGAATTTACAGCAACTAGAAAGAAATTACCTAAAAAAAGAGATCCATGATGACATTGTAACCAATTGGACAACCACCCTCCATTTGAGACATTATCAGTGCAAAGTTTACAATGCCTTATAAAATTTACTCAAGAAATAAGATGTCTCTTCAAATTGCCTTCAGATTCAAGATCAGAAATATATTCTATCAATTGATAGTACTTGGGATCAGAGCACAAAATTATCTAGAGGAGGAAAAAGTAATCGAGAGTGTACTGAGGACATAGTCCATGTGAGATGCTATCAATAGCCACCCAACCATAAGAAAAAAAAATAGTTGCTCAAATGAGTATTATACACAAAAACCATAAAAAATGCATGAGAACAATCACCAAAATCTGAAATAAAATGCACATCCTATTTGTTTGACATTCTTGTGTAGGATCTTTCATGAGACAATGTCTTTTCAATTCTATTACAAAATGTAAGAAAAAACATTAAATTCCCTACAATAAGGCCTAATTAATAAAATGTAGGAAATTTAAACATTTTCTACCCTACACTAAAGGTAATGAAAAATCCAAGAGTATAACATTAGATACAAACACCATTACTGACATATTTTTAGGACGATGTGAAGTAATAATGGACACAACATTATAATTCAACTATATATCATCCCTATATCCATGGATAAACAAGAAAATTCATCTAGTCATCAGAGAATAAATTGAGCTATTTGGTTGGAGATAGAACAAAAAGCTCACAACATTTCACCTTGTTTTAGGACCAACTCTCAAAGGAATTTCAAACTTAGTAAACTTGTGTTTTGAAGAAAGGATCAAGGATTAAGCAAAGGTGTTTTCCAAACTAGACAATAGTTCATGAGAAGTTTCTAATGTAAATTGAATAAAACAATGAAAAATACAATTAAGATTTTGAAGGTTTTATGCAAATTGAATAAAATAATCAAAATTCCAACATATTTAACGGTCTCCATACTTCTATAATTATTGAATAAAATAATGAACTATTGTCTTATTTTCCAAAAAAGACAATAGAGCATGAGAAGGTTCTAATAAAAACTAAATAAAACAATTAAAAATGCAATTAAGATGTTGAATATTATAGAAGTATGGAGACCCTTAAATATGTTGCAATTTTTGATACAATTCATAACAAAGAAAATTATTTGTAGAGGGGAATATAACACGGTGAAATATAGCAGATGGGTTCCTACAAAGACTTGAGAAAGTTTGGAAACATTGTGCACTAGATTGAGCTACCAGGAGGAGTTACAAAATTATATGGCTATCACAAAGGAGATGTATAAATAATGGAGATATATATGAGTATGGAAAAGGAAATATCTAAGACAATAGATGAGGAACTCAAAATGAAAGCATAAAACAAAAATATTTGAAAACTATTAATAGCATTTAAGGATTATTTAATTTCCTGTGAAATTTCTCTTCACATACCTTCTCTACCCCATCAACTAATCAATTATACTATACAGTGACCCCAGTGCTAGTCTTTTAGCAATTAGAATGTTGCCTACATGACTGATACTGGCACTAAATCTATTTCTCCAAATAGTTTTAAATAGAAGAGAAAGGATGTGTAATGGATCAACTTCAATGACCTGTGTGCACCCACGTGTGATACCTAATTATGTTTTTCTTATTCATATTCATTCTAATGTGAAGAGGGTGGAATAGACATTGAAACTTATACATCTATAGAGGACAAATGAAGGAATAAATTTAGGTTCCTTGATAAGCCACATCTTCAAATTTCTTTGAAACTCAACTAGATAAGAAAACTAATTAGAGAAACTCAACTAGATCACAAAAATAACCAACAAAGCTCAACTAGATTAGAAACAATAAAAAATCAACAATAAAATTCATGCTACTAATTTTGTTAAAGGCACAAATGATAGTGTGAAATTACTCTCAATTAAATATCAAGAAAAATTGTGTGCAAAATTATTGTAGTGAAAAGGCTTACAAAAATTGTTAGACATACAACCTAGCAATAAATACTAGAAAACCTTCAAAGAATTCATAACGTCACTCACACATTCAAAAATCTTAGAATTGTTCCAACATTTATTGTCATATATTGTAGTTACAAGTGCCCTACTAGACATACATGAAAATGTGGAAGCATAGACAAGGCAAGCAAACTATTTCAAAAAATGCCTCAAAGAAATGTGATATCATGGATACCTGCTCTCCCGCAAGCACTTCAAGTCATGTCTTTGGTGATGCAGTGCTTTCCCATATCACCGCAGGCATGACTTGAAGTGCTTGTGAGAGAGGGGGAGATAAAGCCTTTCCAACTTAATTCCACGATGGATTTTTTCACCCTTTGTATCCTTCAAATCCATCCATAATTCTTCTTCAGACATCGTTGCACCTTTAGTTCCCAAGCCCCAAGCCAATAAAGCAATCAGAAGACGTGCATAAGTCATTTTCGTTCTCTACTTATCATCACAAAAAAATGATCATTTCAAATTATATATCTAATGAAATGAGAACTTAGTTATTACATGAATGAGGATTTGTCTCCAAAAAAATTTGGAGCTAGAATATCGATAAACCAAATCTACAAGGAACCTACTCTCCCACAAGCACTTGAAGTCATTCCTATGGTGATGCAGAAAATCCCCACATCACTATAGGCATGGCTTGAAGTGCTTGTGGGAGAGCGGGTATCCATGATATCACATTTCTTTGAGGCATTTTTTGAAACAGTTCACTTGCCTTGTCTATGCTTCCACATTTTCATGTATGTCTAGTAGGGAACTTGTAACTACAACATATGATATATGTAAGTGGTAGATGAGTTTCAATGGTTTTTAGGGCATTCATTTTTGATATATGTTATTATTCTAGTCTTCTTATTAGGCTATATTCTTGAAGGAGTCTATTTTGTATGGTTGTTATTGTTTTTTCACCTCCTAAATTTATTTTCTTGAATCCTACCCAAGAAGCCTTTGATGATGGTGTGGATGCATGTTAAAGGTAGATATCATAGTCATAGAAGTAGGGAATAATGAAAAAATAATGGAAAAGGAAAGAAAAAATAGTATGGGATTCTTAGAAAAGAACCTAGAGGACATAGGATAAAAGACACACAAAGATGTTCATAGATAATACAATGAAAAATAATGTGTAGGATATCATGAGATTGAACAGTTTCAATCCAACATATAAACCTAACATTAATGTCTACAAGTCATGAAAATTCCTCACAAGCGTGATAGTCCATGGAGAATGCAAAGGAAACATTACTGAAGGAGTTTCTTATGACAACTCTTCAACCTATGTAGGAGGGAAGAGATGTTTGTACAAGGTTGAAGGCTAATATGAAGGTATAGATGATTGCCAAGCATGAATAATAGAGACAAAGTCTTCAAAAAAAGAAGAGATAGTGATGATAATGATAGTAGCCTCTATCGAAGAGAAATAACAATCATTATGGCCATGGTGTTAAGAGGTAAAGAGTGAAAGTGGGAAATAATGAAGAAATATATACAAAGGATAATTAATAGAAATGATTTAATATGAATATGTGATCAAGTGATCAAAATCATAATGTGAAAAACCAATGTAAAAGATGATAGTCATTATAATAAAAGGATAGATTTAATGCATTTGTGGGATCATTTCATAAAGTTTCAATTTAGAGGATTTGAAGGCATAGGCTAATTTGATTCAAGATGATGATGAATTTCCTTCTTTCAAGGAACATCTAAGAGAATCAAAATCCATAGGAATTTTTTTTTGGGGTCAATGGGAGTAGTATCAAACTTTGACTCTTTATTGACCATTCATTCTCATAAAATGGAGTCTACTACCCAAATTTGAAGGAGTCTATGGCACATCAACATAAAATACTTCAAGCTATGTAGTGGGAAAAGAGAAAAAGGAGACCCCAAGCCCTAGGATAGGAGCAACAAGTTGAGAGAAAAGATTTAAGGAAATGGACTTCAAAGTAAGGCATGAAACTTTCCTATAGATTCCAAAAAGGAGATCACAGTCATGACTATTCAAATAAACAATGATACTCCATGGAAAAAAGATGAAGGGCGAATTGAAATTAATAATAACAATGATAGGGTAGTATGATGGAATTTAAAAGATACATAAAAAAGGTAACTAAGTAGTCAAGAGGGATTTTAAAACATCATAAATATTGTCAAGGGTTCATTGTCTTCAAAGAAGTATGGTAAACTAATAAATATTTCCATCTCACAAAGTTTCAGAAGAGGAAAACCTACAAGTGTATTAAGGAGTGCATAGAAAATATCTCAAGGATCTACCATAGTCAATTTCAAGATGTTGATCATGGGAAAGAGAGGTTTACATGAAGTGGGACAGTCCTTAAGAATATGGTCAAATGATAAAGAGGATAGTCCATAAGAGAATATTCAACCAAATACCTAGTATGGACTTGGAGGATAGTCCTTATGATGCATTTATATAATCACACCTATAGGTCTTATCGAAGATCATGACTCCATTAGGATATGAAAATGTGAACTAAACAAAATACCTCACTATGAGCTAAGTGTGAATTAATTTAAAGACATCAGATACTGAGTCATTAGTAGAAAACTCATGATCAACAAGGATAGAGTTAAATAAGATGTACTGTGATAATCACTAGTGATAGTATCCATTCATATGACAATGACTAGGGGTTTAATCACAATCCACATGATAGTCATAAAACAATGAATTCAAAACTAAATAGATGATAGTTCCAAGGCATTTTTAGATTCTTCATGAAGAACAATGTTGATGGAAGTGCTTATGACCCAGGGTAAGAATAATTCATGACAATAGGGAACTTTTAAAGAGTAGAATGCATGACCGTACCACAATAACAATGCACTGTTAGAAGTTTCATTATATAGAGGATAGTAATCTTCAAGTGGAAGTTTCACCAAAGGACAGATCACAATGATAATAAAGGCACACTAGAAGGTGAAAATTTTCTTCAAAACATATAGTTTCATTATTGATTGAGAGAGAAGTTTCATCCTAAAGAAGATAGTGTTGAGGAAAATCACAAAGGCTATCATAGTATTGTCACAAAAGACATCCTTGTAGAAGGGTAGTACTAGCTAAAAGGGACATTCAAGACAAGTGTTGAACAAATAATAATGGTAAGAGCATGCATATTCCAATGACAACATGATATGAGCATACACAAGGTAGTGAGCTATTTGAAAAAATGCCTCAAAGAAATGTGGTCTCATGGTGATGGAATACTATCACAAGCACATTGAGACCATATTTATTTGAGGCATTTTTTTGAATAGTTCATTGCCTTCTCTATGCTATTGCTTATTTTTATGCTTTGATAGATTTTTTCCAAGCATCCATATCTTGTTCAAAAGAACCTATTTTAAGCTTTTACCCATAGCAGCAAGGCAATTAATTTTTTGATAAAATGCTTTGGCAGACATGCATGAAAAATGTGGTAGCATAGACAAGGCAGTGAACTATTTGAATAATTCCTCAAAGAAACATGGTCTCATGGTGATGGAATGCCATCAAAATCCATAGAAATTTTCTTGTCATGGCAATCCATTACCATGAGACCAAATTTCTTTGAGGCATTTTTTTCAAATAGTTTATTGCCCTATCTATGCTATTGCTAACTATTATGATTTGATCAATTTTTTTCAAGCATCCATAGCTTGTTGGAAAACACTTGTTTTAGAATTTTAGCCATAGAAACAAGGTAGTGAACTAATTGATAAAAATTATTCGGTAGATATGTATGAAAAATTTGGTAGCATAGACAAGGCAATGAACTATTTGAAAAAATAGCTCAAAGAAATGTGGTCTCATGGAATGCCATGGCAATGACAAGAAAATGCAATTGGCAACTGCTCCTAGTTATTAGCTATGCAATGTGAATTAATTACATAACTTCTTACATTGAATTTGTAAAAATTATAATGTAATTGAAATTTTGTCATTTATCAACATCTAGTTATTAGCTATGCAATGTGAGATAATGCTTTGAGTTTGAAAGATGTGCAATGCAATGTATTCAACAATTTGAACATAAACTACACAAATCTATTTTTGACAATCTACATTGTCACATCAAAAGGGATAGATGAACTTAGACTAAGAACTTAGCATATCACTGTCAATGCACTAACACTACCAAATTGGTCAAAATTGTCCTTACACTGGCAGTGCCACTATACACTTGCAACAAAAAAATCATCTCACTGCCCATCTACTATAATCCATATCTATTAGTAAATTAGTGTCTTGATTGTGATATTTTTGAGACATGTAATCATTGTAATATTTGTTAGATGTTGAAGTTGTAATTCTGATATGTAGTTGTCATTGATGTCAACACTATTAGAATTGGTGATTCTGAAGGCTGCATATGTCAAGGTTATTGAGAAAATTGTAATAAATATATTGCAGGCAACTAGTGAAGCTGAGAAGGTCAAAGTGATGGAAAGTTGTGCTTGTAGATGATCAGGTGGCATGCACTAAAGGTTTTTTTGCTGAACTTATCTAGTATGTTGTCTAATATTTTCAGTGGTACGCATAAATAATTGAGAAAGTTATGAAGATCTATGTTCCTACAATTATTCAGCTACTGTAGAAAGTGTTTCCAAAAGATGAGATTGCAATTCTAGTGAATTTTTTTGTTGTGTATGTTTCTAAGATGTTTAGTAATGTTTCTAGATCATTCTCTATCATTTTAGTACGTCTGCATTGATCGACGTGTTCGTGATTGAATATTTTTCCTTGTGTGTTCAAGTTTTTCATGTTCTTGGCCGACATGATGGTGATAGCATGTTGCAGATCCTTATGTATTAATACTTTATTGTTTGGTATGCTCAAGGATGTTGATTTAGGTCTTTGTTATGTTGTGACTAACTTAGGTTGGTGCGCATCAATAATTGTTCATGTATTGAGGCTGACAAGTTGTAATTCATTTATTTTGTGGTCGAGAAAGTTGTTGATGTAAATCCATGTAGCAGATATATAAGAGTGATTGTCTCTTCATTGTAAGGTGTGTATTCTCAAAATATTCCCAGTGTATGCATGTGTATGTGCAAATAAAGATCAGATCATTTGAATACAAAGAAGAGTGTGAAGAAGGTTGAGCGAAGTGTATTTGTGCCTAATCAGAACTATAATCAGGCTTGTGAAGAAGCTAATTTCTTAGTTCATGTTCATCAGATGGATTTAATCTGATTTTCTTATCTAAGGTAGCGAGCCTTTCCTTTGAGCAGTGAGATCTAGGCAGTGTGCTTGAATGTAAGTGCATTATTTATTCATTCTTCATTATACTTTTAACAGGGTATAATCTTGTGCACTAACATCCACCATGGTTTTTCCCCTAATAGGGTTTCCACGTATAAAATCTTGGTGTTCATTTGTCTTTGATGTGTTATTGATTTATGCTTGCATTGTTAATTATCAGATATGAGATTAAAGGTTGATTAATTTTGAATAAGTTTGATTTTGGTAACAACTGATTCACCCCCCCTCTCAATTGTCTATCCTTGTTTTTCCAACAATTGGTATCAAAGCATATTCCTCTGAAGAATTTTAATAGCTTGAGGTGATCTGAGATCACATCATATAAGAAGGATAGTCCTAGACTTGATGGTACAAACTACTCTTTGTGGAAATTCAGAATGGAGTGTCATTTGAAGTGCATTGGTTAGCCTTTCTAGTAGATTACATAGAATGCATATACTATTCCTCATAATGGTCCCTCCTCTGAAGTTGAGATCAAGAAAGTAAAATTTAATACCAGGGCTATAGAAGCATTGTTAAGTGCTTTGACATATTAAAAGATGACAAATGTGATAGGATTGAAGACTGCACATGAGATCTAGAAAAAGTTGGAAACATTATATGAAGGAGATGCACTAGTGAAAAGTGCTAAGCTACAAATTCTAAAAGGCAAGTGGGAGAAGATGAAGATGAGTGAAGATGAAAACATATTTTCTTTCTTACAAAGAGTAAATGAATTATTGATGGACATTAGATGTGTCAGTGGAACCTTGGATGAAGAAGAGATTGTGGCTAAGATACTTAGATATGTGCCTAATTTTGACAAAAAAAAATCTCATGCTATTGATGAGCTCAGGATAGTAAAAAATAGGACAAGAGACATGTTGATTGGAAAAATAGCTACCTTTGAGTTGAGTGAATTCAATGAATCTTCACCTAAGACAAAATCTGCATTCAAATCTACTGTATCTGAAAAAATCCAACAAAGATATAATCTGAGAGAGAGTTCCAAGAAGACATTCAAGTATGAAGAAGAAATGAAACTGATTGAAGTTTAAGAAAGAGAGCTAGAAGAACGAGAAGCACTGGCTGTGAAAAGAGAAGCCAAAGGACAAGGTAAGTACAAAGGAAAGCTACCTATTAAATTTTTCTCTTGCAGTAAGATAGGTCATTTTGCATCAAGATTTCTTGAAAGAGTTTCTAAGTACAAACCTAAGAAGACTAAATTTCAAAACAAATGTTATTATGCAAAAGAAGGGGTAATTGATGATGAATTTGATAAAGAAATTGGAAATGAAGATGAATGGGTATTCATTTCTATCAAGGAAAATAGTTTGGTGTCCACTAAATCAGCTAGTAGTCAAAATATTGAGAAATATCTTGCACCCAAGATTGATGAGAAAGATGAGTGGGTGATTGACAATGGATTCTCACATCATATGACTGGTGACAAAAGAAAATTTCTAAATCTGGAAAAATATGATGGTGGTGTTGTGAGATTTGGAGATAATAATGTTGATCTGATTTGTGGCAAAGGCACTATTTCTCTTGGAGGTAAATGCAATACTGATAATGTTCTATATGTTGAAGGTTTGAAACACAATTTGTTGAGTGTTGGACAGATGGTTGACAAAGGTTACAATCTTCAGTTCAAGGATGGTAAGTGCAGGATTTTGGGAAGCTGAGGAAATGTGATTGCTTCAAGAACAAAGACAAGAGGTAATATTTTTCACTTGAATGCTACTAGTGGAAGTTGTTTGATTGATCAAGTTGATGTAAGCTGGTTGTGGCATAGAAGGTTGTGTCATGTGAATTTTGATAACATTGTCAAAATAAGCTCCACACAAGCAGTCAAAGATCTACCTAAGTTAGTGAAGCCTACTAACATTATATGCAAGGAATGTTAGATGGGTAAATAGACAATAATTTCATTTCGGAGAAAACAATATCATTCAAATGGAGTACTGGATTTGGTACATACTGATCTATGTGGTCCATCTAGAATAAGAAGTCTACAAGGAGAAAGGTACTTTATGTTGCTTATTGATGACTATTCTAGAATGGTTTGGGTTTATTTCTTAAGAGAAAAACATGAGGCATTAGAGAAATTCAAAAGCTTTAAGTCTATGACAAAAAATGAGTTAGGTTTGAAGATAAAATGTTTGAGATCAGACAGAGGTGGTGAATTTACTTCCCAGGAGTTCAATTCATTTTGTGAAGAGAATAGAATAAAAAGATAGTTATCTACTCCCCAAACCCCACAACAGAACAAAGTTGTTGAGAGAAAGAACAAAAACAATTTAGATACTGCCATAACTATGATGCTGAAAGGAAAAATTCCCTATTCCTACTAGAGAGAAGTTGTAAGCACTGTAGTATACACTATCAACCAGGTGAATATAAATGGAAATTCTGGTAAGACTCCTTTTGAGCTATGGTTTGGTTATAAGCCTACTATTAAGTATTTCAAAATATTTGGAAGTAGATGTTATATCAAAATAGATGAAGATATTGGCAAGTTTGAAGTCTTTGTTGATGACATTATTTTTGAAGGTGATGATGAATTATGCATGAAATTTGTTGATGAAATGAAAAATGAATTTGAGATGTCAAATGCTAGGAGAGCTGAAATTATTTTTAGGATTGCAAATTACTCAGTTAGATGATGGGATCTTTATTTCTCAGTCCAAGTATGTGAAAGAGCTACTGAAAAAGTTTGGCATGGAAGACTCAAAGCCAGTTGGTACACCCATGGTAACCGAATGTAAGCTAACAAAAAATGATGATTCTCTTAAGGCTAATGAAAAAAGATATAGTTCAATGATTGGTGTATTTCTATACTTAACTCAGACAAGACCAGACATTATGAATGTTGTGTGCATGGTTGCTAGATATCAAGCAGATCCAAAAGAATCACATGTGACTACAATAAAGTGAATATTCAGATACTTGAAAGGAACAATTGACTTTGGGTTATGGTATCCAAAGGATGATGATATTACTCTAAATTCCTTTACATATACAGATTGGGTAGGTGAGGTTAATGATAGGAAAAGTACAAGTGGTGGTGCATTCTTCTTAGGGAAGACCGGTGTATTGGCTAAGTAAAAATCATAATTCCATTTCCTTATCTACTGCTGAGGCATAATATATTATTGCTGCAAATAACTGTACCCAAGTGTTTTGGATGAAGCAAATGTTGAGAGATATCAGAATTGAATATGATGAGCCTATTTCTATATTATGTGACAACTCAAGTGCCATAAAAATTTCTAAAAATTCGGTGCTACATTCTAAGACAAAGCAAATATCTATTAAGTATCACTTTTTGAGAGATAAAGTGAGTGAGAAAGAGGTCAGACTAGAGTATGTACCTACAATGGAAAAATTTGAAGATATTTTCACTAAACCATTGCATAAGGATACTTTTGAGTACCTTAGAAGCAAGTTAGGGGTAATTTCCCCTCCTAATCTGAACTAAGATGCAAGTCTTTGCATCAATCTGTGGACTCACAGTTAGATCTTGTTTCAGATTGATGTTGTGGTGGCTACTACTCAGGGGGAGTAGTCAGATGATTTAGATATTTGGTTCAGAACATGTGTACCTTTTCTGTTGATGTCAAAGGGGAGAGGAGCAATGTGAAAAATATGGGAGAAGAGTAAAGTGGAAGAAGAAAACAAGAAAAGAGTGCACAATCTAAGGGGGATATTTTTGAAGAAGAGCTAGTTGGGTTGATGGTATTTTTAATATCATGTGTTGCCATCAATGCCAAAGGGGGAGATTTTTAGATGATGAAGTTGTATTGTTAATATGTGGTTGTCATTGATGTCAACACTATTAGCATTGGTGATTTTGAAGACTATATGTGTCGAGGATATTGAGAAAATTGTAATAAATATATTGTAGGAACCTAGTGAAGCTAAGAAGGTCAGAGTGATGGAAAGTTGTGCTCGTAGATGATCAGATGGCACACACTAAAGGGTTTGTTTATGAGCTTATCTAGTATTTTGTCCAAAAAATTTAGTGGTACACATCAATAATTGAGAAAGTTATGAAGATCTATGTTCCTACAGTTATTCAGTAACTGTAGCAAGTGTTTCTGGAAGATGAGATTGCAATTATGGTGAATTTGATTATTGTGTATGTTTCTCAGATGTTCAGTAATGTTTTCTAGATCATGCTCTATCAGCTCGGTATGTTCGCATTGATTGACATGTTCGTGATTGAATATTTGTCCTTGTGTGTTCAATTTTTTCATGTTCTTGGTCAACATGATGGTGATAGCGTGTTACAGATCCTTATGGATTAATACTTTATTTTTTGGCATGCTTTAGGATGTTGATTTAGGTCTTTTCTATTTTTTTACTGACTTAGGTTGGTGCACATTAATAATTTTTCATGTATTGAGGCCGACAAGTTGTAATTCATTTATTTTGTGGCCGACAAAGTTGTTGATGTAAATACGTGTAGCGGATATATAAGAGTGAATATCTCTTCATTGTAAGGTGTGTATGCTCAAAATATTCCCAGTGTATATATGTGTATGTGCAAATAAAGATCAGATCGTTCAAATACAAAGTAGAGTGTGAATAAGGTTGATCGAATTGTATTTGTGCCTAACTGGAACTATATTGAGTCTTGTGAAGAAGCTAATTTCTCAGTTCATGTTCATCTGATGGATTTAATCTGATTGTCTTATGTAAGGCAGTGAGCCTTCCCTTTGAGTAGTGATCTCTAGGCAGTGTGCCTGAATGCAAGTGCATTCTTTATTCATTCTTCATTATATTTTTAACAGGGTATAATCTTGTGGACTAACATCCTCCGTGTTTTTTCCCCTAACATGGTTTCCACGTATAAAATCTTGGTTTTCATGTGTCTTTGATGTGTTATCGATTTATGCTTGCACTGTTAATTATCATATATGAGATTAAAGGTTGATTAATGTTGAATAAGTTTGATTTTGGTAACAACTGATTCACCCCCCCTCTTAGTTGTCTATCTTTATTTTTCCAACAATATCTCCATACCTATTTCTTGATGCATATTAATTTTTTGAAGCATGGAAGAATATAACCTATTAGTTTGTCTACACACTCTGCAACAAGATGTTTGCAAGACAAATATCACTGTCTAAGCAAAATATCATCACCAAATGAAGGAGAACTATCAAACTAAGATTGAGATAATATTTTAGCATTATCAAAGAATCTTCAAACTTCCCATCACCAACCTATGACTCAAGAAAATTCCATTGTAATCCATTGCATTTTCAAACACTAAACTGGCCAATACTTTACATCTATATCACTATCACAAGAAAAGCATTGATACCACTAGTAAACTTGGACTAAGATGCAATGAATAGATTTTTTATTATATTGGAACTATTACATTAATATACAGTCAAAAAAACTAATGAATAACATTAAAAAAAAGGAACTTTGTGATATACAAATTCACTATTAACCAAGAAAATGTTTATGGAAATCATACTACCCATGTGATTCTCAAGACAAACATCAATTCACTAAGTGAAGAAATAGAAGACATTACTGTTATGTATCTGTAACATACTCCAAGAAATATGCACCTTGATTTGCATATAAATAACTTATCACCCTTCCATTCATTCTCAACTATCAGTTTATATATTCTATTTTATATTAAAAATTTGTAAATATATTCTATTTTTACTATGTATATATTTTAAATTTCATTCTTTCTATCCAACAATGCCATCAATGTGGAGAAAACAGAAGAATATAAAAAAGTTAATTCAACCACATAAAATGCCACCTCTATAGTATCTTGATTATTGTCATTCTCATTTATTGCTTCGATCAATGGAATATGTTCCTCTAAACAAAGATCCATACAAATCAATCAAGAATAATTTTCAACCACTAAAAATTAAAATTAAAAATAACATTTTTTGAGATGCTACATGTATATGAAAAAATGAATCCTAAAAATCTGCAAAGAAAGCAATAAATTTCATTCTAGAATAATAAGATGATGTTTCATAAGATCCCTTGGTTATCACCTCATACAATATATGCATTGAGTTATCTTGATGACTTAATTAATTGTCATTTAACAGTAATAATAGATTGCAAACAAAAAAGTAAACAATTTTTTTAAAGCTACATAACATGAATGAAATACAAACAAAAATATAATTAAGGGAGCAAACTTACAATAGGATAAAATTTAAGTCCAAATCACTTAGAGAGGAACATATAAGAAGAACCTATCATAGTATGCACTTCAAAAGGTATCTCCATTGGCTCAACATTTGACTGTTTGTGATATTTTATTTGATGAAAACATATCAAATGGTATCTTAATGGATTTAATTACCTATAATAATAAGTTCATGCCATGTCACTAACATTCCAAGAAGGTATACTATTAGTATACCAGCAGTTATCGACAATTGTTAGAGGAGTCAACAATTAAACTCAGATTTGCAAATAGGAGCACTTTCTTTTGAGAATAATGAAGTGAAATGATGCTTCTTCTAACTTCTAACTGATACGATTCTATCTATTTTAATCATGTTCTCATCTATCTATTGACAAAATGATAAGTTAGATTAAAGACTCTAACCTGATTTGTATTTCTGAGTGCTCCTCTCAAGTTCTTGAGAGTTATTTCAATTATGTAGATAGGAACCTATCCAAGTATTTAAAACTAAGGGAATTAAAAGAAATCCCAAAAAAACCATAATCAACTTTTCCAGACCTCAAAATGCTATATATGCTATAAAAATGAGTCGTGGTTAGCTATATTACATAAATACTAATTTTGATTCACCGATATATTCAAAGGATAAACATCAACCCTTTTAATCTTATATAGAAAGGAGACATATTATATAGAAAGTAAGGCTAACCCCATATCCCACAAACAATCTTCAAATATCTAGTGGCAATGCAACTTGCACAAGATAAAAATATTATTTTTAAAAACTATTTATGAGTATCAAAGACAACCCAAATTTATCTTATGATCTACTCTTTCAAGGCATCCATATTCTACCTATAAACATTATTTAAAAAACACTACTCAATAATCTAAACAAGGTTCACATCATGGAAAAGGAGGGTGAAGTGAATGAAAGTACCACAAAGGTGATACACCAATAATAGGAGAAGCCCTGGACCTACTTATCAAGCACAAAACAACCTCAAGGATCTAACCTGCATTCACACAAACTAATGGAATACTATCACAATGGTTAGGAGGAGAAAGGTGTAGCTGTGAAAGGAACTGATATCCACAAGAGAAACCTACAATTATTAAAGAAAAAACAATGGAACCGTACAAGAGAAAGGAAATAATCAATTCTTTTATTGATTGTGAATGCTCAAGCATGTGTTACAAATTCGATATGCAAAAAATGATACCAAAATTCTAGTCACTCCCCATATTTTTCCTAATTACAACAAGATATAAGAGAAAAGTAACTGATTGTGTAAGAGAAATAAGGAATATTTCTTCCAAAGGAGAACAAGGAGTACAACTGCTTCTTCAATGCTTTAGTTGGTTTCACCTTCTTCTAGGCATAGAAGGGTCAAACATGCTGATTTTTCTCATTGAAACTCCCTAATAATATCAACTAATGTATTGGAGTAGTTAACTAAATCTTCTTGCATGAAAATATCTTAGAGGGGTTGAAGATCTGACACTACTCTTTCAAACAAGTTCTTGTTGTCATTCATCATTTTATGCACTCCTTGGTGGCGTAGAAGGATCTTTCTCTTTGCTAAATTTTATGCACTAAAATCACCTCCAACTGTAATACTCACACAAACCTCATGATGCCATTCAAAGTTAACACAAAAAATGTCTATTCTCATGTTGTAATACAAAATTGGTTTCCAGCATAAACCTACTTTTATGGCTCAAAACTTTGAGGTTTAAAGTTTTAGACTCAAAAGCTGGACATAAAGGTTTGAATCTGAATACCAAAATCTTCTACTACAAGTAAACCTATTAATATGTGTGTTGAAATTAACACTGGAGTGTGAGCTAGAAAGAACTAAATCTGAAAGTAACTAGAAACTGAGGACTAATCGAAAGGTTGAAATATCAATTTCTTTTCTTTTCAAATAGAATCTAGAGCTTATGAAAGAGATCCAAACTACTCAAATGACAATAGTTAAAAACAACAAAAATTACTGAAACGACACAATAATACTTATCTATCATAAAAAAGAACAAAATAAAACAAAATATAAGGCATAAAGAAACTTTATTAAGGAGGTATAAAAAAACCAATTTATTTTTAAGAGCCTCTATGATCTAAGCTCTTTTATCCACCCAAGAAAGATGTCAAGCAAATCAAACAATTTAAATGTCTACTTCTAAGTGTTGGCACAAGTGTTTTAGTTGGAATCCTATTATAGGGGATACTCCAAGTACATATGGCCCAATTCTAATGGCAACTATTATTAAAAGTTAAAAAAAATAGTTTTGGATGTTATTAGTATGTTATTGATATTTAATCATGGATTGGGCTGTCTAATACCTTATGATTGAAGATCTTGTATCAACAGGGAGATATGGATCTTGTTGCCACTAATCTACCAAAAGAAAGCCATATTCCAATATTTTACTTTAGAAATATACTTAGATATTTGATTACTTATTTCATGTGCCTCCAAATGGGTGCACTAGATCCCTAAAGGGGATTAACATAGATTTATTCAGCAGGAAAAAGAGACTAATTCTATATGATTTTTCTTTATAATTCATCCCAATCCTGATAATGATCAATCTCATCTTTGAAAAATACACAACATCATTAACTAATAAGTTCTTAAAAAAAATTTAGCATGCACCCTTCCAAGGGACATGTTGATGGTGTTTTATGCACAACAACTCAGATAGAATAGTATTCTATCTCTCTTGAAAAGTTGATCTCTATGAGAAAAGAGATAACCCCAAGTTCTCTCAGGTGTCAGGTCATGACAATGCAGTGGAACCACTCAGTGATAAATGTGAAAATGATGGTAATAAAAAAGGGACCTTACAAAACAAATGTTGTAGACTTTGAACCTATCATATTTTGCAATAGGGTGATACTCGAGTTCCTAATTCAACCACAGTTCAAAAAACTAGCAAAAGGTAAGGGTTTCAAAAACCCTAAGATTAATATTACTCCTAAGATCAACAATACCAATGAAGAAATACTTGGACTAGACCAATCCCTTAAAACTACTATCTGTTTAACCTAGGCTATACCTATAATCTCACAAAAATAGTGCAATCTTCAAAGAAATTAAAGATTTTTAGATTATGCGCATTCATCCAAGCCAACCCTATTTTTTTAGTTGACATGGACAAGTGCCCACATTTGAACTAAGCACATAAATAATAGGTATAGGTTGACCTTTCACAACAATCCCACAATCAAGAAGCTACCCAAAGTATGAACTAGAGATTGCTACAACACTCCAAGGATTAAATCACAAGCACCATTAAATTATTTACTCTAAATCTTAAATGCATTTAGATATTTCCAAGCAATTTTGAAGATAGAATAAGAACCATGCAAGAAAAATCAATCCAAAGAAGACACCAATAATAACAAAATGTCTTCACTTGTATTGAACCACCAGTAATAGAAACAATTCTAATATTTTGTGTTACAACATTTGCTTGAAAATAAAACTAACTCCTAATTCTTCTAATCAACTGTCTAACCCTTTACAAACTTGTCTAACCTCTATTTTCCAACAATAACCTGCTTTTTCTAACCCTTACAAATGAGGCAAAATGCCATACTTATAGAGATCTTGTCTCATGCTAGATCAAGCTAGGGTTACAAAGAAGGTTGGCCTAGACAACCCACAATAAATTGCTGCCCTGCAATGAATGCATGAGGCACCCTCCTCAGATCAGCATGAGATCTCTGCAAATCCTTATTTAGATTGAACAAATCCTGCAGGTCCTTTCACCATTAATGTCTCACCGGCGTGAACCAGAAGAATGGTGATGTGCATGTCATATGAGTGTGAACATGAGTCACTAATCAACAGTCGAGTTGGGCCCCTCCAACGACTCTGATTATGTCACGTCCAACTTAGATGAATAGACCTCGAGCACATTGACCTAGCTGTGTATGAGTGAGTTTCACTTGCTCGTAGCCACAAAATGTACCTGGCTACAATCTTGTAGATGCTGCAACATCCTCAAAGTAGACCCATTCCTTCCTTTGGCCCCAATAGTAACAACCTGCATTCAAGGAAGACCACAATTAGTACCCATTATAGTATTGGAAATCTAGCTAAACAGTCATAAAAAACATATTCAATCACCAAAGAGATCCAAAACAACCATCAAAAATCCCTTAGCATATCATTAACACAACCTCTGCCAAAGTTCAATATTTTCTCCCCTTCATGGAATGCAGGTCAAGAAGAAATTTTGGGAAATTCCGAGCTAGGTAGATTCTAGCGATGTAAACCCAAAATAACACTCATAATTACCTCAACTAACACCCAATACTCAAGAAATCACCTACAAATACCTTCAAATGTTCCATATCAACCATGCAATGCATAATCATTAACAGTCAGATCATGAATCGTCTCAATTCTTGACAAATAATAGATCTTCAAAAAAATCCAATAGAGACAAAAATTACCGAAACTAGCAATACTTAGCACATCATGGGAAAATGAAGTAGGAACGGATTTCAAGATTTTCCCAAGGGAATGGACTCTTATGAAGTCAACATAATTCTCACTCCATTGACCAAAAATTCTGACCTCCCAACTCCTCCAAAGTAACCAAAACTGCACTACCACAAGCCACCCATTCAACCACTGAGCTAAGGCGATAAACTATGCCACCACAAGCCAAGTGTGAAGTCCCCACGGTATGGCGATGAACTGCATAATCATGACTTGGCTCAGAGACACCCATAGTATCGAGGTATATCATGCTACCACACCAAATTGACCAACCCCCTCCCACCACACCATCAAACAAAGACCCCTACGGTATGGTGGGGTCACCGTGCTACCATGCCAAGAATGAAAGCCCCCCATGGTAAAGCAGTACCACTGCACAACCGCGGCCCAAATGTACAACCCTCGTGGCATTGAGGTAAACAACCCAATGACGCAAACTATCAAAATGAAGGAATGAAGGAAATTCAGAAAAAACCAGGTGAGATGGAATTCCATGGAGCACCAAAACCTCTAAAGATGGTGCAGAACTAGCCCTGCCGGGCTTTCCAGGCAGCCGAGTAAATCCGCCTGAGGGGAAATATCTCAAAAACAAGAAAAAACCCGGAATTATCCAAAAGAATTATAATTTTCAAAGTGTTAGCATAATGGGGGCACTTTACAAGCATGATGGGCATCAAGGAACATTGAAAATTAACAAAAATCTCAGGACCAAAGGACCAAAGCACCAAAAACCAGAAACTCAATATTTTCAAATACAACCTCCAAAAAAAAAGGCAAGGCCACAAAAAAGAGTGAAAAGGCTAGGCAAAAGAGGGTCCCTACTTTTAGTGGGGTGTGTGTGCAAAACTTCACAACAAATGGCGACTCCGCTAGGGAAATGCTCTAGAGCATTTCAATGACAAACTAGAATAAACCCAGAATCTTTGGTTTCATGGACTAGTTATGGATGGATTAGGTTACCTATAGACAAGGTTTCAGAAATTAAAAAAAAAACAAACCTTTCTTGTACCAAGGTCAAAGTGTGTGTATATGCATCCATTTCCCTTTTCCTCAGTCGCAACAAGGACCAAAATTAGTCTGATGGGGCTACATAAGGATTCCAGCTCCAAAAGAAACCTGGATAGAGTCTTGCTGCCAGTCAAGCATCCATAACCTTGACACAGTTATCACTATGACCTTCCCTAGAATAGCTTTACTACCAGTTATAAATCCATAGTCTTGGTAGAGATACTAGGATATCTCTGATAAGAGGAACATTTCTTTTGATTTTCAACATTTTCTTTTCTTTTTCTTTTGATATTCTCTTTGAGATCTTTTAAACCTTTTGTTTCAACTTGAAAGAAATGAAGTCCGCACTTAGGGATAAGAACCAAAATGGAACTAGAGTAGAATATAAGATTTTTCACCCAGTCAGACCTCACAAGGACCATATGCAACCTTGGAAACTATTGAAAGAAGATTTTTGCAGGGGGCAGTAGTCTTATGGAAAACTTAGCTATTGGGGGACATTGTGCGCTTAGCTAAGTGACCTCTAGTTTTTAGTGGGGAGGTGAAGGGTTAGAAAGACAACAAGAAATATTAAAATCTAGATTAAAGGCAATGCACCAAAATCATGAATAAAACCACTTGAGCACAGTGTCGAAAGTAAAGGCTCAAACACTAAACTGTTGTCTATCAAATAGATTACCCAAAAGCACTTCAAACATAAGAATATCCTTTAATTGCATAAAATAATCTAATACAACTTTGTCCAACACAAAAGAGTCAAACATGATCTGTATTTATTAAGCTGTAGAAGATTACAAAAGCTGAAGAAAAGGGATTCATATGCTATAGGAAAATAAAAGCACAGTCTAATTATCTTATCAAATGCATGAAAAATAGAAAAGACCAAATTGATTGGCAGAATTTGCAAACTTCATGTTCAAAAAAATATTAGAAAGGCTATTCCCAATGCTCGGGAATTTTTTAGTCTATCTAACAACAACCTAAATAAAGAGGAAAAGGGATGCTTAAATAGGCCAACCCACCACCTAAAAGCCACAAAGAGAAAAATGTCTGGGCCAAACATCGACATCCCAGATCACCTTGAGTCATCACTGAATAGGAAGATCACCCAGTAGCATGCTAGCAAATGCATCCTTTGAGAAAACAAAGCCATGCAGAAGCAACAGAGAACACACAGTGGCAATAGAGGAAAAAATGGTATAGGCGGCAACTCCTAGATACCTTTGCCTCCAATTCAAGCTAGAAAAAGAGTTACACCAGTTGATGTAGGATACCTTCAATATTTTTGGTGGTCGGAGACTGATCAAAAAATTGAAAAATAGAGAGCACCTGCTTCTTCTCCTCGATCCTTGAAATTATGTGCTTGACACCTGCTATCAACTGATCTGTGATGAAGAACAAAGGGAGACCTCACTAAGTTAAAAAGGAAAAATTTTCCCACATGTCACTGCTAATTTGATTCAATCTGACTCTACACTTTGCTACATGCTGGATAACCTCGTGCACAAAAATGAGAATGTTTACACCCATAGCCTCCATTGTATGTTCCTCAATACCTACGCCGCTCAGAGCCTCATCGGAAGTTGTATACAGCTTGCCCAACAAATGCCTAGCCTCCAAAACTTTATCAGAAGTCATCTCCTTTACCTGCTATATTGTTTCACTAACCATTCTGCATAGTCTAGTTTCTTGCACCATAAACTTCAAGGTGGCCTACAAAGTAAGACATAATTCCTTCACCTTATCCCAATATGATGCATATAACTCCTTGGAAATTTCTAGGGAGCTCATTTGTGGTACAAGAGGTTGGGTTCTCAAAATATCTAACTTTGCAACTCTGTTGCTCTAGTCTACCCTCAGCTCTGATAAGCTTTCATCTAAAATGGATAGCTGACTCCTTAGAGTAGAAATTTCCTACTCTTTCTCTTCCAAGGACAATTCAACCTATTTCCTCTTTTCAATTTCTGACTCTAGAGTGGCATTCATCTCATTTACTTCATCATTTGTGCTCTGCTGGAGCTGCTTCATACCGTCATCTCTCTGCTTCAAATCAACATGGATATTTGTCTTGTTCGCTTGGTATTGCTCAATTTCATTACTCATGGCTGGAACGAGATTTGAGCCCAAAGCCTGAAGCTCACTCACCTTGCCCTCCAAGGCATTATTCTCGGCTAGTAGGTGATTAATTTCATTTTCTTGGGCCTTATACTTATTTTCCCAAATATCAACCTTGCCTTTCAGCTCTTTCAATTTCTCCTCCTTTTTTTGTGCTTGGTGATTGAGTTTGAGGAAGTCGGTGGTCACTACCCTCTGAGTCTCCTCCATCAACTCGACTTTCTCCTACAAATGAGCATGCTGGAAATCCAACCCAATGGCGTTGACCGAAGAGTCACTCGACAACATTTCTCCGATTGGTTTGATCATGTTGGGGGTGATCTTTGCAAACATCAGTGAATTTTGACTCTTGTGGAATATTGTTTGCAAAAGAGGCTTTGCCTATCTGCCAGCATCTTTTTCTCTTCTTTTTTGCATTTGTCTTGTGTAGGCACTTTTGTTTGTATCCACCTGCAAAAAATATTTCTGGGAAGAAATACCTAGTCCACCAGCAAAAGGAAACTCCCAAGGGACTACTAGTGGGAAGGAAAGAATGCTTAGGGCATCGGTGGACTTCCTAGGCCTCGTAATAACTACCAGGGAGAAGGGTGGAATAAATTGGCCACCTGGAGATAATGACAACATGGTATGAGGAAAGGTCGAGGAAGCACTAACTGAAAGGCTAGGCCTCAGGGATGAAAACTATTGGCTCATAAGGTCAAGACCGAAGACAAAATGTGTTCCAGGGGTGGAATAAACAACAAGGGATGGAAAAGGAAAGCTGGGAGGGAAAATATTTGACTGCCCAGGATATCCAATGATAGAAAAAATTGGTGCAGATGAAAAAGCAGGGGTAGACGAAGAGGAGACCAGAGACATGGTAGAGAGAGAAGAGGAAGGAAATAATACTTGAGTTTCCTAAAGCACTATAGCCGATGTCACCACCTCTACATGATGCGACTCCTCCCCTTCAGCGAAATCTCTCGTCTGTGGCCGCTTCTCCTCTAGGGAATCCTTAATATTCAAAATCATCCTCACCCTACAAACGAAACTTCTTTGCCTCTTCCTGCCTGATCTAGAGGAGCTGGAAGGCTCCGACGTTTGTGTATTAGAAGATTTCCTTCTGCTGTGAATGCTATCCACTGATAGTCGCCCTGTCTGTTAGGTATTTTTCAACAACAGGAGCCTTCTAGTTTACCTCCTCATTGGGTTTTGTGGCAACACTTCCCCTCTGAAAGAACTTCTCAGAATATGAAGGGTTTGGAGAGTTCTCATTGTTTGGGTGTTCATGAACCCAGATATCATCAAACTTGTCATCTGAGTCCACATATTGGAAAAGCTCGTTTGTTGTCTTTATCTCTTGCCTATATATCTAGAAGTCTCTAATTATTTTGGGCTTCCATCCGAGCTTACCCAACTGGCTGCACAGGTATGGGATGATCTTCTAATTTTGCCTAGGCTTCCCCACAATTTGGTAAAAAGTTCAGCCATAGTGGTCGTCCCTCCTTTGAAGGAAAATATTCAAGACCTACATAAAATTTCAAATTCCCCTCTTTAACATTTCTCCGAGGGTCCCAGAATAACCGGGGTTGGTGTGGAACTTTTATGCCAACCTCTGACAAATTATTTTTGGGTTGTATCACCATGTGTCATTGATGATCACCAACCCAAGATTACCCAACTTAGAGTACAATACCTCTGAGTTGTTAACCTTCGAGCTATTCTTCTTTACTAGCGATACCGAGTTGAACATGACCGACAATGTCAAATGCCTTCCTCCCCAATAGTCATTCTCAATGTTAAAAAGTTGCCTTAACACCTCTAGGGAAAGCACTCTATCAGAAACAATGTGTGGGAGCCGGAAGGGTTCCCGGACAAAACCTTGCATATAAAGCATAGTGAAATTAGTACCGAAGAACCAATCGCAAGGCAACAAGAGGCCTCCCAACCATGATTTTTATCTTGCTGATAATCAAATGGACATGTTACTTCTAGATCTATCCAAAGCTCACAAATTTGGAGCTAGGAATGAATCCAAAAAAGCATAATAATCGAAAGTTTTCGATAGGATGAGAGTCCATGTCGAAACTGGCTTCCTTGTGCCACTTTTGTCAAAAATGGCCAGGGCCATGAATTGCTTGAAATAATCAGGATTCTGATACAAAATCATGTAGAACAAGAAAGAAGAATACCTGAATCTAGAACCAACCTTGAATTCCTATATTTTTTGGATCATTCCATCAATTATAACCTTTGCGAAGTCCATAAGCAGAGGCGTGTTGTTCTTCCTCAGCATAAAGCTGAGACTCATTTGGAATTCAAAGACTCCCTTGTCTATATCCAGCCCATAAACTAGCACCAACATAGAAAAAATGGAAGAAGAACCCCGATTTTAAAGCACCAAGAGCAATTGAGAATCTGGGAGGTGCCAAAACATCTGTCGGCTGAGCAGTCTCAGTGTGATAAAACTGTTGCGGCATCCGGAGCGTTCCCCACTTTTCTTACATCCTTTGAATGTAAAAAATGTTCAATTTTTTTGAGTGAGACAAGCAGGATGCATAAAATATCTTGTAGGGCTTGGGGGCTAATAACTACCCTCAAATTAGGGCCACTTATAACTCTAGTCTGAGGATCGAAGCTTGCTACGCATGTTGCCACAATTTATGGGCAATAATGCACCAGAGGAACCATGTACTGAGGAAGCCCACAGTCCCATAAACATCTGTGAAAGGGTCAAATATCTTCTTCATCTTTTCACATGCAGCCTCCCTCAGGCTCTTGGGATTCTGAGATAACTCAGGATCTGAAACATTATCCCAATCCTCTAATACTAGGGTTTGATTTCTAAAAGAAATTGTGCCAATTATTTTCTGGTCCACTTGACTGGTAAAGGGCCAGGATGGCTTTTTTGGGATGCTTGGAGTAGCATAAGACTCTTTTCCATATATTTTTACATAGGGCATCACCAATCTTCGCTCATTAATACTCTCTGGGACCAGGGCCTATGTTGAACTTCTTACAATTTCAGCCATTTTCTTTGTATTCGCAACAAATTTTGCAGACCTTTGCAAATGTCTTAGCTTCTAAAAATGTTTTCTCTTGTTTGCGAATGACTTAGCCATTTTCACTCTTTGATAAAATCTCACAATAAATGTCTTTCGCATGCCTAACCTTCTTATTTATTTTTGTGAAAAATGGCTTAACAAGTGTATGTGCTAGCTTTTCACATATAGTTGCTACATGCACCACCAACTTTTTTTGTACATGCGAAGAGATCGCCAACCTACCAAAATACTTTTCAAATTTAAGGGACATGACTTCACATGGGGTGGCACCTAATTTTTCCTGGACAACGCACCAAGACAGCCTTGCCATATCTTTCACAAGCTCCTTTGCCTTTACTGATTTCTTGATCATACTTGGGTGCATCACTGAATAGCTTGCTCAAAAGATTTACCTTGATTCAATTGGGATGACTGCTCATCATGCTGACACCTAGCCAATCTTCATTTAATTCGGCAACTCGAATAGAGCAATTTGCAACTGTACCTCATCATTCCCATCACTTCACATGCTATGACACTGATTATCAAGGCTTGATAGGACCATTTTCCTCTGACAAAAACATAGCTTGCCTCATCGGGCAAACCCCAACCAATCTATAAATAGGGCCCTTAGTAACCTTGCTAATCACAATTACCTTCAACATTTTTACTTACTAGGCCCTAGTTTATCTTAGCAATTTCATCTTCTAGCTAGAGTAGCAAGCAATATGGAGATACCAATTAGACTAGTTTGCAAAAAGACCCAGGCTGCATTTCTAGGAAAGGTTAGGTGCAGGCACCTGAAGCGCATGATAGGTATAAAAAACCTATTATATGTAAAGGCAATCAAATGGGTCCTAGGAAAAGACCGTAGAATACGAGGACCAACACAGGGTAAACACCAGCATCTTCTCTCACTTTGTCACTTCGCTCCTAGACATCAATGTTTCCAAATGCTAAATTATGAAGTTGACCAAGTGAGTCTTCCCTCGGTGTTACCTTGGAGGATTGGAGCAAGTAGTGCAAGCCATTTTATTTGATCATGGGGTCCCTTCTGTTTGCAACCCATGTTGACTGCTACTACATGGAGGACATGTGCCAACCAGGCCCTTTCTGTTCATCTTTGAGATGGAGACCCACAAAGAACATCACTCCAAGGTTCATGTTGGCTGCAAGTTCCTGATGCAAATACATCATATTGAACCCTTTCAAAACATGTAGTGGTATGAGGATTTCAAGAGAATGGTGTTTCCTCACCTTGCACCACCTATTGCTATTGTTGTTGGTCCTTCCTTTGTTTGAGAATTGAGAAAAGATAATCCCATTTTTTCTTTTTGCCTTCTTGCCAGCCTCTGCCCCTCATAGTGTATATATATGTATATTTGATATATGGCCACAGGCCTTCACCGAATATAATGTAAATGTTCAAGAAATAATATAATATACAAGTTTTTCATATCTTGGCTCATTTTTAGTGTATATCAATTTCTTTCAATATTGTTGTTGTTTTTCAAAAAGCACTGAGAAAACCCAAAACTTAAAGCAGGAAAAATAATTACATATTTATAATTTACAAACCCAATGTATAAATAGAACTAATTAAACTTCTTAAGATGTATTCCATTAACTAAAATACCCAAAGCATTACCTTCCATGTCTTCTAGCTCGAAAGAGTTAAACTGTTTTTATTGAACAATTTTGAAAGGCCCTTCCTAGATACTATCAAACTTTCCTTGTTGGTCGAGCTTTGCCCCACGCTTGTTGAACCTGAGCACCAATTCCCTACATTGTAACTCTTGGTTAGATATATTTTTATCGAACCACTTATTCACCACCTGCTATCAATTTTTCATTGCTTCAAGAGTGTGCTCTCTCTTCTCCTATACCTTGAGTAATTCAAAAAAACTATACCTCCATAGCTCCGTTATGCTCATTTTCTAGAGATTTGAGCAGTTGGAGAGCAGGGATTTCCATAGCAATAGGCAACCACACCTCCTTCTCGTACACCATCTCATAAGGAGATTTCTTTAGTATCTGCTTGGGCATGATGCCATCTACCCACAACATTGTTCAGAGGTTCTTATGCCACTTCCTCTATTGTTCTAATCCTATCCTTTTGATTAACCTGATGAGGTTTTTATTTGTGGATTCTATGAGGCCATTCCCCTGAGGGTAATAATTAGAAGAGGTTTTCAAGAAAACCCCATATTTCAATGCAAACTGGTTCATCTTAGAGCCAAGAAAATCCTTAGCATTATCGGAGATAATTGTTTTAGGTGGGCCAAATCTAGCTACCAGCTCCTCAAGAAAATTAACAATTTCTATTTATGTTGCATTCTTTAATGGCACAACCTCTACCCATCTAGTGAAATATTTAGTTGCTATCAATATCCACCTATGTCTAGCTAATGCAAAAGGGTTAATCATCCTAATGAATTTTAAACCCCATTGAGCAAAAGGTTCCTCCACTACTATGGGTCTTAGCAGCATCGCAACATTCTTTCTTTTTCCAACATAAAATTGGCCCTCATTACAAGACTTTACTAATGAAAATGATTCATTGAATAGTGTTTGCTAGAAATAACTAGCACATCTGATTTTAATTGTGGTAGTTCTTGCAGAAAAGTGCCCTCCAGCTAGGCCATTGTGATATTGATCTAATATTCTTTTGGCTTGTTCTTCATTCACACATCTTAGCAGGACACCATTAATTTTTTTTTCAAAAGTACTCCTTCTAAAAGAATATAACTGCTATTTTGTAATCAATAGAACCGTCTCTTAAAGGAAGGGAGATTGGTTAGATACCTTCCTATTTGCATGAAGTTTATCCTATCCTCTAGCCAATTTGCTTCTGAGCTTTCTTCATTTAGTAACACAGGTTTCGAGACTTCGGGCTCTGCCACTGGTCCATTATTTTCGGTGAGGTACTCGCACAGTCCTTTTCCCTTAACAGTCTTGATAGGTCTGATCTCAATATCATATTCCAGGATCTTGGTAATCCAGTTAGCTCTTTTCTCGATGATCTCTCCTTCCATAATATATTCCCACACACTAGGATGCAATACACATACAATCACCCTATTGCATGATATCAAGTGTCAAAACTTCTTAAGCCCTTTCACAATAGCAAAGGCCTACTTTTCTACAAAATTGTACTTCACCTCATATTCCTTTAAGGTGCATGAGTAGAAAGAAACATGAGATTCCTTTTAATCTTCATCATCCTTTTGCATAAGAACAGTGGAAATATTGTTGCCACCACCAAAAACATACATGATAAATTCCTTAGATAGGTCTAGGTTGATTAATATGGGTAATAAAGAAATGACCTCTTTTATAAGATCAAAATATTGTTTGTCCTCCACCGTCCACTTGAAAGTCTGGTCCTTTTTCAGCATTAAGGTAATCAGCCAAATGATCCCTACAAAGTCTGAAATGAATTGACTAATGAAATTGACCTTACCCAAAAAAGATTGCACTCATTTCTTATTCATGGGCAAGGGGAGTTCCCTGATTGCATCAACTCATTCCAAATCAATAGAAATTCCCTCCTTCGAGACAACATATCCTAATAGCTTCCCCTAAGGGACTCCAAACACACATTTCTTTGGGTTTAGAGAAATCCTGAATTCTTGGCACTTCTAGAAGACAAGCTCTAAATGATCAAAGTGATCATCGATAGATTTGGAAAAAACTGTCAAATCATCTAAATAGATAAGTATAATCTTATGTATTAAATCCTTAAAGTAAATATCCATAGCTCTTTGAAAGGTGGCTTCGACTTTTGAAAGTCTAAAGGGCATCTTAGCATATCCTTATGTTCTCCACTTTGTGGTGAATGTTGTTTTGTGTTGGTCTTCCTCGTTTAAAAGAATCTGATTGTAGCCCGAAAAACCATCTAACATTGAAAAAATTTCAGATCCAACTTTGGTTTGTAGAATTACCTCCATAGAAGGCAGGGGGTAATGATCCTTCAGGGATGCCCTATTTAAGTCTTGGAATTCTACACATAGTCATATATCACCATTCTTCTTTCAGACTGGCACCGGGTTAGACACCCAAGTGCTATGCTTGATCGGAAACACTATCCAAGATGCAATCACCTTATTCAACTCTTGTGACATGAGTGAATCAATCTTTGGGTTTACAGGCCTCTATCTCTAATGAACGGGCTTCGCTCCTTCCAGTAGCTCAATTGTATGTTGAATAATCCCAGGATCATATCCCTTAAGATCATCATATGACCATGCTACTATGCTTGGATATTCCTCGCAAAAGTGCTTTAGCCTATCTTTATTCTTCTGAGATACTCCCTTACTGACCTTGAGCTTTTTGTCTTCCCCGACATGCAAATCAGGGTAGTCACCTTTGTCAGCTACAAGATTCCTTTTATCTTTCCTTGCATCATCGTAATCAAAAAGACTCTCCAAAGTAACTAGGCCTCTGGGAAGCTTATTGGATTTCAACTAGATTACTGGATCCCCGTAGGCTTCAACGATCTTTGGTTGCAATTGGTCAGGAAATTCCCTAGATGACTAGAGAAATGATACAATATGAGCATCACTATCGAACACTTGCCAGTCTTGACCATTGTTTAGAACAATAGGTCATACAATTACTCTCACTGCATGTTTATTTTTTAACAACTCGAAGGCTGGCTCAAACTGAGCCCCAACAGTCACCATTTGGTCAGCTTTAGAGTTGTTCTCTCTTGGTATAGCTTGAATATTAAAGGCCTCAAAGATTTCAATAAGATCCCAGACCCTATGCTGGTATGATCACATACAGATATTATTTTCAGCAGAAAGCCCTTGGATTTGGTTGACCAACAATTCTGAATCTCCAAAAACCTTTATTTGCTTTGTGCCCATTTGTTCTACAAGGCTTAAACCATGGAAAAGACCTTCATATTCTTCTTCATTATTCAAGCATGCGAATTGGAAGTGATAAGACCTCAAGGTATTTTCTTTGGATGGAGATGTCAAACATATTCCTGCTCCAGCTCCTACTCTACATCTTGCTCCATTGAAGTACAAATTCCATAACTCTGAGGATTTTTTCCCTTCAGACTCTTTAGTAACTCTGGGCATAATCAAGGTAAACCGTGCTACCGTGCCAAATGGACCACCCCCCTGCCACCACACCATCAAACAGAGACCCCCATAGTATGGCAGGGTCACTGTACTACCATGCTGAGAATGAAAGCCCCCCGCGGTAAGGTGGTACCATCGCACAACCATGACCTAAATCTAAAGCCCTCGCGTTATCAAGGTAAACAACCCAAAGATGTGAATCGGGGAAACGAAGGAATGGAGGAAATTTAGAAAATCTAGGGGAGATGGAATTCCATAGAGCACCAAAATCTCTGAAGATAGTGCAAAACCAGCCCTGCTGGGCTTTCCAGGTAGCTGAGGAAATCTGCCTGAGGGGAAAAATCCTCAAAATAGGAAAAAACTCAAAATTATCCAAAAGACTTAGAATTTTCAAAGTGTTAGCATAATGGGGGCACTTTACAAGCAAGATGGGCATCAAGGAACATTGAAAACTGACACAAATCCTAGGACCAAAGGACCAAAGAACCAAAAACCAAACACTCAATATTTTCAAACAGAACCTCCAAAAAAAAGAGGCAAGACCACAAAAAAAAGTGAAAAGCCCAGGAAAAAGAGGGTTCCTACTTTTAGTGGGGCATGTGTGCAAAATTGCACAACAAATGGCGAATCTACTGGGGAAATGCTCCAAAGCATTTCAATGACAAACTGGAATCAACCCAGAATCTCTGGTTTCAAAGACCAGTTATGGATGGATCAGGTTACCTATGGAAAAGGTTTCAAAAATCACAAACAAAAAAATCTTTCCTATACCAAGGTTGAAGTGTGTGTATATGCATCCATTTCCCTTTTCCTTAGTTGCAACAGGGACCAAACTTAGTTTGATGGGGCTTCATAAGGATTCCAACTCCAAAAGCAACCTAGATAGAGTCTTGTTGCCAGTCAGGTGTCCATAGCCTTGGTGAGGTTATCACTATGACCCTCCCTAGCATAGCTCTACTACCAGTTAGGAATCCATAGTATCGGTAGAGATACTAGGATATCCTTGATAAGGTGAACATTTCTTTTGATTTTCAACATTTTATTTTCTTTTTCTTTTGATTTTCTCTTTGAGATCTTTTAAACCTTCTTGTTCAACTTGCAATCAATGAATCCCACACTCAGGGATGAGAACCACAATGACACTAGAGTAGAATATAAATTTTTTCACCCAGTTAGACCTCACAAGGACCATATGCAACCTTGGAAACTGTTGATGCAAGATTTTGTAGGGGGCAACAGTCTTATGGGAAACTTAGCTACTGGGAGACATTGTGCACTTAGCTAAGTGACCTCTAGTTTTTATCAAAGCTAGCTCTTCATTTTTAGTGGGGAGGTGAAGGGTTAAAAAGACAATAGGAAATATTAAAATCTAGACTAAATGCGATGTGCCGAAATCATGAATAAAACCACTTGAGCATAGTGCCGAAAGCAAAGGCTCGAACACTAAACAGTTGTCAATCAAATAGATTACCTAGAAGCACTTCAAATATAAGAATATCCTTTAATTGCATAGAATAATCTAATACAACTTCGGAAAACACAAAAGAGTCAAATATGATTTGTATTTATTAAGTTGTAGAAGATTAGAAAAGCTAAAGAATAGACATTCATATTCTATAGGAAAATTAAAGCATAGTCTAAATATCTTATCAAATGCATGAAAAATAGAAAAGGCTGAATTGATTGGCACAGTTTGCAAAATTCAAGTTCAAAAAAATATTACAAAGGCTATTCCCAGTGCTCAGGAAGTTTTTAGTCTATCTAACAACAACCTAAATAAAGAGGAAAAGGGTTGCTTAAATAAGCCATTCCACTACTTGAAAGCCATAGAGAGAAAAATGCTTGGGCCAAATATCGACATCACAGATCACCTCGAGCCATCATTGAATAGGAAAATTGCCCAGTAACGCACCAACAAACCCGTCCTTTGAGAAAACAAAGCCATGTAGTAGCAGTAGAGAACACACGGTGGTAAAAGAGGGAAAAATGGCTTAGGCGGAAACTCCCAAATAACCGACGCAAAGAAACATGCCACACATTGAACACACAAAGCCTATAAAAAGAATGAGGGACACCACAATGAAAATCTCTGAGAGGAAGTGATGTGGGAAATACTGAACAAAAGTAACTGCATAGTGGGCCGAGCTTGAGAAATGGATAGAGAAAGCCAAGCATCACACACACAAAACTCGACAGAGGCAAAGTAATATGGAATGGCAAGAACCTCCGATAGGAGGCCACGTGGAAAACGAAAAAAAGTTGTGATCGACAAAAGACAAGGCGAAGCAACAAAGGAAAGATAACCACAAAGGCTACCAATTCATGAAATAAAGTTCATAAAAACCTTAATATTTGTGTGTATGTATGAGACCCAAATACATTCTGAAATTTGACTTAATCAAGTGACTCCAATTCCAAGCATATGCAACATCAGACAAATGAAATCCACCAACTGACCCTAAAAAGATGATTGGAGTTTGTAAAATAAATTCCCAGAGCAGCCCCAGGTAAGCAGCCAATCATACAGATGCAACAAGCATAGAAGAAAGCAATAAAATGCAAAGTAGGATCAGAGTAGAAAGAAAAACCAACCAAAATAGACCTACTCTAACTAAAAGAAAAAATATAACATAAAGGAAATTTAATCTACCTATGTACAAAGAAAGAGTTTTAAATAGCTCAGGATTGGAAATAATGCTTCAAATATTGCCCATTGACAAGCAATGGGATATCCTCTCCAGTGAGAGTTTTCAAATGGAAATCATTATCTCCTAGAATCTCTACAATCTGATAAGGGCTAAGCCAAAGTCTGTCAAATTTCCCATGCTCCCCTTTTCGGTCATTAGCTTTATCCCAGTAGAGGACCAAGTTAGAGATTCTAAAGACTTTCACCTTGGCTCTCCTATCAAACCATCTTTTCATTACACCCTGATGTTTGGAAAAGTTTTCTAAGGCTTCATCTCTTCTCTCTTCTCTCTTCAAGGTGTAACAGTTCAATCAAGCGAGCTTCATGCTTATCCTCTCCATCAAAATATTCATTAATAAATTGCAAGGTAGGGATCTTCAGCTGGATGGTAGATACATGTTCCAAACCATACACTAAGTGATAAGGAGACGTTGCTAGGGATGTATTTCATCTAGTATGATCTACCCAAAGATAAAATCTAAGCCGGGTGTGCCAATCCTTAGGGTTCTTCTCTAGTAGCTTATAGATGACTATCAACAAATTCTTATTGAAAGACTCAACCAAACCATTTCCCTGTGGGTAGTAATTAGATGCAAATTTTATAACAATTCCATGATCAAAATCCCAGTTAGAAAATTTCAATGATGCAAATGCATGACCATTATCACAAACTAAATCCAATGGACATCCAAAGTAAATAATAATACCCAACTCTATGAAATTGATTACCACTTCAGAAGTGCATTGTTTGCATGCAAGAGCCTCGGTCGACCTGGTAAAGTAATCAGTTACAGTAAGAATATACATGTGTCCTACAAAGGAAGGTGGATTGATTGGACCTATGAAGTCCATTCCCCATTGTGCAAATGGTTTTACCTCTATGACTAGCTGAAGTGGAAGGGTTGCGCGTTTCTCCCTACTTGTTGCAGTCTAACATACATCACAAGTCCTCACATGGTTATTTGCATCTTTGAACAAGGTAGGCCAATAATAGCTTGCCCTCAAGATCTGATTTGCAATGGAATGTGTTGAGCCATGGCCTATGCCATATTTTCAATGAAATTCAGACATCACTCTCCCAACTTCTTCCTTCCGTAGGCACCTCAAATAAACCCCCTCATGATTTCTCTTGTACAAGACATCTCCTTTCATCATAAAACTACCACTCTTCAAACACAGAGCTCTCCTTTGTACTGCATTAAGGTGTTTGGGACACTGTTGGTTGAATAGATAGTAGATGATTTCATCATACCAGTCTCCTGGAGACACTTCTTGGAGGTGATATTTCTGAGCTATGATATCAAGACCCATCTCATTCATTTTCTTTGTCAGTCCCTGCCCTCTCACCAATTTCATGGGCTAGATCTCAATATCATATTCCTATAACATGGCTACCCACTTAGCACTGTGTTCTACCCAATTCATTCTACATTAATAACAACTTTACTGTAGGATCCAATACTATAGCAAAGACCTTATTTCTCAAGATATAGTGTTTAAATTTATTTACTGCTCAGACCAGGGCATAAGCTTATTTTTCTACATTGGGATATCTTAGTTTTGCATCCTTCAAAGGAGCACTCATAAAAGTTATGGGATGCTCATTCCCTTGATCATATTTTTGGGTTAGCATGCTAGCGTAGGGATGCTCTGAAGAAAATGAGTATATGTAAAAGGGTTTTGCATAATCAAGACTTACCAATACTAGAGCCTCAACAATAGCCCACTTGATTTCTGTAAATGCCTCCCTAGCTTCAACCTTTTCTTCTTATTTCAGTATGGCATTCAAGGGCTTTACTATTTCCGCAAATCTAGTGATAAACTGTCTAACAAAGTCAATTTTCCCAAAGAAGGACTTCATCTCCTTTTTGCTTGCAAGAGGCTGAATCTTCAGTATAGCCTCTACTTCTTCCAAATCAATGGAAATACCTCATTTTGAAATAACATGCCCTAACATTTTTCCCTTAGTGATTCCAAAAATGCATTTCTTTGGATTAAGCGAGATGCCAAAATCCTTGCACCTTTGGAATACTTTGCATAAATCTGCAATATGATCCCCTCTCCTCTTAGAAAAGACTATCAAATCATCCATGTAGATAATGATGCACCTACCAAGGATGTCCTTGAAAGCAATATCCATTTCTCTCTAGAATGTAGCCTTGACATTGATTAATCCAAAGGGCATTCTTTTGTAAGCAAAAGTTCCCCACTTTGTAGTAAAGGTAGTTTTATGCCTATCCTCATATTGTACCATAACCTGATTGTATCTAGAGTACCCATCTAGAAAAGACATCATCTAAGACCCATTAACAACTTGAAGTACTTCATCCAGTAAAGGGACTAGATAATTATCTTTCTCTGATGCCCTGTTAAGGTTCCTGAAATCAACACACAGTCTGATTTCTCCATTTTTCTTCCTTACTGGAACCAAGTTTGCAACCCATGTTGAATATCTTACTAGGAATATGATTCATGTTGAAAGTAGGTTATGCACCTCCTTCTGAATGATGGGCTCCAGTAGAGCATTAATTGGCCTTTGTCTTTGCCTGAATGGCTTAAAATTTCACTTCATGGGAATAGTATGTGTAATTATTGAAGTATCATATGCCTTTAAGTCATCATAGCTCCATGCTATCACATCTTGATAAGTGTTAAAGGCATCAATAATTCCTCTCCTTTCCTTTGAAGTGCACACTTTACCAATAAAGACATTTTTGACACTATCCCAAGCCCCCATGTTGTATGTTTCACATTGGTTGCTGAGAGACTCCCTTTTCACTTGTTGTTCCTAATATTTTATCTTATCCAGATCAAAAAAAATTCTAATTGCACCATGCCCCTCAGGATAGTATTAGTTTTTAGGTTAATGACCCCTTCTAGGTCCATTTTAGCTTCTTGAGGTTCTGCCTCATCAATCACCTAAGAAGAAAACACATCACAACTAGTGATGAATTCAAGATTATCCTTATCATCCTCAAATACTTGGAAATTGGTTATGTTGTCAGGCACTGAGGGTACTGGAGTGAGCTCCACAATAAATCTCCTCAATCCTAAAAGTGATAAGGGTTGCGATGTACTAGCCGCTTGTGCCTGATAATCAATAGTTTGATTCTTAATTCGTGGGATCAGTTGGATGTTGAAGGCATCAAACCCTTCAATAAGATCCCAGACTTTGTCTATAGCTGGTCATTCTTCTATTATGACATGAGTATTGTTTCGTTACTTGTTTAACTACTAGCTCAAAATATCCAAACACTTGTAGGATCCTAACTTTCTTTCTTAAGGCCATTAATAAACCATGGAACAAAGCCTCATACTCAAATACATTATTAGTGCACTAGAACTATAGTCTATGAGTAGAAAATAGGCTTTAGCTTTAGGGTTGATCAGTTCAAATTCTGCTCCAGCACCCTGCTTCGATTTGGATCCATCAAATCTCAATGTCCAACAACCTTCAACTCCTGATTTCTTCAAACTAACCTTTTCCTTACTACTACCAGAAGGGTCTTCAAGAGGCCTTGGGTTATTTTCATTTTAATCATTTTGAACACTCTGTATATCCAGCCTGATAGTTGGGGCCAGATTAATGCATCTTTGTATCTGCTCCACTGTAGTTTGGCACAAGAAACACTTCAGCTCAAAGTGAGGGGCATTGTTAACTTTGCACCAATTAGGGAGTAGCAATTCCTTGAAGTTCATATTTCTACCCAGCTGAATTTGATCCTCCACACACTTCTAGAAAAACTTTTGGAAATTATCTAGCAAGCTGAGTTTTCTCTCTTCTTGATCATCAAGTTCCTATGTTTGTTCAAGTAGTCCTTTAGAACCGCTAGCTCCTGATGTGGATTGATCAGAGAAGCTTTGCAACATAAAGACCTCCTCTATGTCTGAAACAAGGGTGGCCAGGACATAGTTCCTCAAGCTGACTTTTGACACCAATATCTCATTCAAAGTATTTTGATATTCAGTGATCACATACTTCATTATGGGTTCTCTCACAATTCTGATTTGATTTGGGACTCCTTTCTAAGGGAGCCACATGTGAGAATGCTCCATGGATGTATATCCATTTAGTGCCTTGGTGAAATCTTGACCCAAGATCAAACCGTAAGTGTCAGGAATACCTGCCACCTGAATATTAAGTACTTGTTGCACTCTAGGATCTGAAGCAACTTGCATGTGGATCATATTCAGTTCTCCCACTATATTTACCTTTGTTTTGTCTAATTGGGTGACCTTCTTCTAAGAGGCTATAGGGGTAATACCTAGAGCCCTACAGACAACAAAAGGCATAACGTTTGTAGATGCTCTTGAATCCAAAAGAAAATTGTGTAGATTCTTCCTAAAGATACGAACATAAATCAGCAAGGGAGGGGTTTCCATTTTCCCCTAGAATAAACTCAATTGAGTGTCAACTTGTGTAACTTGGTTCTTATCCTTTTGTTTACCCCTGTCTCTAGATTGGGCTTGACTTGGAACTTTGGGTGCCTACGAACTAGGAGTCCTGCCAACTGCCTCGTTGACTGCTACTCCTTGTGGTGTTGTACTTCAATTGAAAGACCCTAGGACTACATTTCTGATTTTAGGAACCCTTAACAACTCAAAAGAAGAGAGACTCACCTTTACTTTCCTAAGTTCTTCAATTACATATTCGCCTAATTGTCCCACAATCATGTTAGTGTGGATCTCCTTTGAATGACTAGTCTGTGTATCTTTTGCTACATCAACATTGCTTCTTTTTGACACATTAGGTTGTCCTCCTTTTGTAGAGTATTGTGTTGGCACCTGAGGGTGAGATGGATTATTACTAGCATGTGGGTCTGGTGGAGTGTTAAAATTGTTTGTTGTAATAGATGTGGTAAATGGGCCTCTAGCTTGTGGATTCCTGTTAGGCCTATTCCTCAAATCATACTTTCTTGTAGGTTGCTGAAACATTTGTACTTCTTCAACACTAGCTTCCTCTTCCTCTAAGGGCCCATTATCATTCTCAGTTCCCTCATCAAATAATTGAGAGAGTTCATCTTCATTAAGCACTTGTTCAAATTCATTGAGCACTTGTTCAACCTCCGCATTTTGGCTACTTGACTCCTCTTTTGGTTCATTCTCTTCATCCTTCTAGAAAGAAGCATGATTTAACACCAAAACTAGGGAATCATATGGATTTGAAGGTACCGACTCTCAGCTGGTGGAGTTGTTCTCAACTTCATACTAAAAGATAGAAGCAGTAATTTGAAACTCAAGACAATCAAGCTCAAAGTGTTGACTTTCTTATGAAGCCTGCACCACCTTGAAAAAGTTGCTTCAGCAAGATATACACCACTCAAAGGTTTTTCTTGATTGGATGGTTGATCAAGGGGAGTGGGGACTCCTCCATTATTAGGTCTAGTATTCTATGGCCTATTTTTCCTAGGTGGTTGTCTCCTTTTAAAGCCTTGTCCACCTTTTTGACCTATATCAAAGTTTTGATCAGAACCTTGGCCTCTTTCAAAATTTTGATTTCTATCAGAATGTTGTCCTTGTGCAACATCTCGGGTTTCCCTATTGTAATTTTATTGCATGCTCTTTTGAGAAACTTGGAGTTGGTGGTTCTGGTTCCTCAAGTAGGTTACCTCCATATTCAATTTTTTCACTTGCTCAGTTAGCTCATCTAGCATTTCCTTATCAAGAATATTGTAGGGCATTGGATTTATATTGTTTGGGGGGTACCTTGACACTCTTCCATGACCCACTGACTGATTCAAAAATTTTGAGTTCTGTAGATATGTAGGGAAACCAACTTGTGTTTGTGGATGAAGGGGTTGATTGGAACCTTACTACAGATTGACCTAGGTGTGGAACCAAAGGTAGTTGTGGAATGGGATTCATAATGGGAGTGTGATTAGTCAATGCCTAGTTAAGAGATTGGACTTGCCTGGGATGAGCAGCTTGTCCCAAAGATGGAAGGGGTCCTGACAAGTGTTGTCTCAAATTGGTACTAACCTTAACAACCTCTTATATGCAGTGAGAAGGGTAGTTGGAGGATTAGTTCTCCACTTAAGGAAGGTGGATGTAAGACTATCTAGGGCCTCAAAATAGACCTCTAAGGTAGTTGCATCATCCACAATGTAAGGTGTCTACAATCTAGTGTATGCACAGTGGAACCTATTATTGAATGATCCTATAGGCTCATTTACTTCTCTATTAACTCTAGTAAATTGCATGTAAATCTCATTGGCACTGATGGGAATTTAAGACTTCTACAAAAATGCAGCCTCAAGTTTAACTCAATTATGGATGGATGCAACAGGCATGTGGTTTTAATAGTAAAAATCCTCCTCTCCCAGAGAGTAAGGTAAAATCCTACATGCAACATCTTCATGATTAATCCCTCTATCCCTTAGACAATTCTAAAAAATCCTAATATGCTCCTATGTTGTTCTATTAGGATCACTCATGTGAAACTTAGAGAAAAAAAAATCTCAAGGTTCTTGGGCATAGCATTATAGTTGTTGAAGGATAGAGATGATGGGATGTTTGCCAAGAAATCCATTAGCAGAGGTGGAGGTAGTAAAGGATGAGTGATGACTAGTTGGGATTGTTGAATGGAACCAGCCTCAAAATCAAATGAAGATGAGGTGGATGATGGTGGGGATGGTGGAAATGATGGATTGGATGATGAATCCTCCCTTCTTCTAGTCCTTCTTGACCTAGTTGGAGGTGGTAGTTCTTGAAACTCTTCTTCTTCTCCTGGGGTGGATCTAGTTCTCCTTCTGAGTCTCTCAGGAGAAAGGGTTTTTAGAAAATGCTCCATCTTGCTTATTCAGGCCCTCCTTCTAGCGCCAATCCTATTGATGGTTTTTTCTACACAACAACTCAAATAGAATAGTATTATATCTCTCTTGAAAGGTTGACCTCTATGAGAAAAGAGATAACCCAAAGGTCTCTTGGGTTTCAAGTCATGAAACTACAGTGGAACCACTCAGTGATAAATGTGAAAATGCTAGTAATCACAAAGGGACCTTACAAAACAAATGCTGGAGACTTTGAACCTATCAAATTTTGCAATAGGGTGATACTTGAGATCCTAGTTCAACCACAGTTCAAAGAAATAGTAAAAGGTAAGGATTTTAGAAATCCTAAGATTAATATTACTCCTAAGATCAATAATACCAATGAATAAATACTTGGAACGGACCAATCCCTTAAAACTACTTTTTGTTTAACCCAAGCTAGACCTGCAATCTCACAGAAATAGTGAAATATTCAAAAGAATTAAATATTTTTAGATTATGCACATTCATCCAAGCCAACCCTAGTTTTTTAGTTGACATGGACAAGTGCCCAAAATTAAACTAAGCACATAAATAACAGGTATAGGTTGACCTTGCACAAAAATCCCACAATCAAGAAGCTAACCAATGTATGAACTAGAGATTTCTACAACACTCCAAGCATTAAATCACAAGCACCATTAAATTATTTACTCTAAATCTAAAATACATTCAGATATTTCCAAGCAATTTTGAAGATAGAATAAGAACCATGCAAGACAAATCAATCCAAAGAAGGCACCAATAATAACACAATGCCTTCACTTGTATTGAATCACCAGTAATTGCAACAATTTTGATATTCTATGTTACAACATTTTCTTGAAAATGAAAATAACTCCTAATTCTTCTAATCAATTGTCTAACCCTTGAAAAACTTGTCTAACCTCTATTTTCCAACAATAACCTCTTTTTTCTAACCCTTACAAATGAGGCGAAATGCCATACTTATAGAGATCTTGTCCCATGCTAGCCCAAGCTAGGGTTACAGAAAAGGTCGACCACCAACCAAATCAACCTAGATAGCCCGTAATAAATCACTGCCCCACAATGAATGCATGAGGAACCCTCCTCAAATCAGCCTAGGATCTCTGCAAATCCTGATTCAGATTGAACAAACCTTGTAGGTCCTTTCGCCATTAATGTCTCACCGACATGAAGCAGAAGAATGGTAACGTGCATCTCATATGAGTGTGAACATGAGTCACCGATCAACAACCAAGATGGGCCTCTCCAACGACTCTAATCGAGTCAAACCAGTTTGAATCCTCCATGCCACATCCAACTCGGATGAATGGCCCTCGAACGCATCAACCTAGTCATATACGAGCGATTTTCACCTATCTGCAACCAGAAAATGTACTTGGATGCAATCCCATGGATCCCACAAAATCCTCAAAGTACACCCATTCCTTCCTTCAGCCCCGACAACAACAACCTACATTTAAGGAAGACCACAATTCGTACCCATTATAGCATTGGAAATCTAGCTAAACATTCATAAACAACATATTCAATCTTTAAAGAGATCCAAAATAGCCATCAAAAATCCCTTAGCATATCATTAACATAGCCTCTATTAAAGTTTAGGATTTTCACCCCTTCATGGAATGTAGGTCAAGAAGGAATTTTGGGAAATTCCAGTCCAGGTGGATTCTAGCAATGGAAACCCAAAATAACACTCATAATCACCTCAACTAACACCCAATACTCAAGAAATCACTTGCAAATACCTTCAAATGTTCCAAATCAACCATGCAATGCATAATCATTAACAGTCAGATAATGAATCCTCTTAGTTCTTGAAAAATAATAGATCTTTGGAAAAATCTGACAGGAATGGAAATTACCAAAACTAACAATACTTAGCACATCACAGGAAAATGAAGTAGGAACAGATTTCGGGATTTTCCCAAGGCAACGGATTCTTATGAAGTTAATACAATTCTCATGCTGTTGACCAACAATTCTGACCTCCCAACTCCTCAAAACTAACAAAAATTGTACTACCGTGAGCCACCCATTCAACCATCAAGGTGAGGTGGTAAAACACACCACCACAAGCCAAGCGTGAAGTCTCGGGGGTATGGCGGTGAACCGCACAACCCTAACCTGGCTTGGAGACACCCGCGGTATCGAGGTAAACTATTCTACCACACCAAATGGACCAACCCCGCACTACTACATCATCAAACAAATACCCCCATGGTATTGTGGGGCCACTATGCTACCAAACCAGGAATGATATCCCCCTACAGTAAGGTGGTACCACTACACAACCGCAACCCAAATGCAAAGCCCTCATGGTATCGAGGTAAACAACCCAAAGACACAAATCGAGGAAACAAAGGAACGAAGGAAATTTAGGAAAAACTAGGGGAGATGGAATTCCACGGAGCACCAAAATCTCCAAAGACACTACAGAACCAACCCTGTCAGGCTTTCTAGGTAGCCAAGGAAATCCACCTGAGGGAAAAAATCTCGAAAATAGGAAAAAACCCGAAAATATCCAAAAGACTTAGAATTTTCAAAGTGTTAGCATAATGTGGGCACTTTACAAGAAACATGGGCATCAAGGAACATTGCAAAGAAACACAAATCCCAGGACCAAAGGACCAAAGCACCAAAAACCAAAAACTCAAGATTTTCAAAGACAAGCTCGAAAAAAAAAAAAGGCCACAAAAAAGAGCCAAAAGGCCAGGAAAAAGAGGGTCCCTACTTTTAGTGGGGTGTGTGTGCAAAATTGCACAATAGGACAAACCTCTCCAAAATTTCAAAATAATTGCAACTACTCTAGCCATAAATCTTAAGATGCATAGTGTTGATGGACTACCTTAAGATGCATAGTGTGGAGTGTAACCCAACATAAATCCCTTGATTCAGTAAACCACTTCCAAGCCATCAAATTCCTCACCATGCAATACCTATGAAATTATATTTCATGGGGATTCCCTAAAAGACATGACCATAAGGCATCAAAACAAGCTAGAGCTAACCTTGGAGCCTTCCAATTTGGAAATAATGGAATTTTCTTCCATCAAAACTTTTGGTGATGTGCAAACGAATTACATACTATAGTTGCACGTTTCCTTCAGTGTTCGGATATGGTTTTTTGTGGTGTTGGTCTTTGCTCCTTGGAGTAGCAAGGAGAAACGCTTCCCTGTGAAGGATAAAGGCGGGGAATTTTCATAGTTTGAAATCTTTCAAATGTTTTACCTCATATTACTTTTAATTGTAATGACATTTTTAAATGGTGGAGAAGAGGAGAATTACCAATTTGTGTGACTAATTATTCATTCATTTATTTAGTCATTTATATTTATGTGACTAATTATTTAGTTTTGGTTTTTACTCGATGATCAAATTAGTCATTTATAGTTGTGTTACAAAAAAATAGTAAAATTTAGTCATTTTTAGTTATTGTGACTACAATTTTTAATCACCTAGTCATTTATTTTCCAAATTCTACTAGTGAAGAGCTTGGTATTCAAGATTAGACTAGTACCTACAACAACAAGGTTTTAGGAAAGGATGTGTAAATAGAAATTTGTATTTTAAATTTGAAGGTGAGCACTTGATTTTTGTTGTTGTGTATGTGGATAACATCATGTTTGCTGGTAGGAATGATAAAATGTGTAAAGTATTTTATATGAATATGCAAGACAAATTTGAGATGTCAATGCTGGGAGAGTTGTCATTTTTCCTTGTTTTACAAATTGCACAAACAAAAAAAAGGATATTTATATCTCAAACTAAGTATGCTAAGGAAATGCTCAAGAAGTTTGGTATGGAGGATAGTCGACTAGTTGGTATCCCCATGATAACTGGTTGTAAGCTAAGTGAATAAAATGAATCATTAGATGCAAATAATATAGTTTATAGGTTAATGATTAGAAGTTTACTATACTTGACTACATCAAGACCAAATATTATGCAGGTAGTATGTATGGTAGCAATATTTTAGGCTGCGCCAAAGGAGTCTCATGTCAACACAATGAAAAGAATATTTAGATATATCAAACGCACAGTTGACTATGGGATATAGTATCCCAAGAGCAAGGATTTTTCTTTGCCAACATATAAAGATGAAAATTGGGCTAGATGTGCAGATGATAGAAAAAGAACAAGTGGAGGAGCATTGTTATTATGAGACAAGTTGGTTTCCTGGATGATAAAGAAGAAATAATTAGTCACTCCTTTCACAACAAAAGTAGAGTATGTAGCAGCAACAACATGTTGTACTCAAGTCCTATGGATGAAGTAGACACTTAAGGACATTATGGTAGAGTAAAATGAATCTATCTCTAATCTTTGTGATAATTCAAGTGCAATAAACATCTCAAAAAATATAGTCACACTCTAGAACAAAGCACATATCCATAAAGTATCGCTTCATTAAAGATAAGTTTGTTGACAAAGAGGTCAAGATGGAATATGTTCCCACCAAAGAACAAGTGGCTAACATTTTCACCAAGCCTCTTCCCAAGGATCAATTTGAATATCTGAGGTAGAAGTTGGGAGTAATTCCTACCACATCATATCACTAAATATTAGTGATAGGGCATGAATCCAGGGGGAGCTTCATAAGTTCTTCATTCTTCCCTAGAAAAGTGAAGATTGATCAAGTCAATTAAAACTTGTTTTACAAATTTATAATGACTTTATGGTTGCAGATTCAAGGATCCCTACTTTCTCTTTGAATTTCCTATCAAAGGGAGAGTATGTTCTCAGGGGGAGTGTGCCCTTTTCCATTGATGTCAAAGGGAGATAAAGTTGTACAAATTCTCAAGGAATTGAGCAAGGGGGAGAAACTAAAAATGATATTGGTACAAAGAATGGACTATAATATCTTTAACTATTATAGGTCTTCTCAACAACTGGTACAAAGAATGAATTGGTATCAGATTCAAATGATATAGGTTGAGTAGGAATTTGGTTTTTTCCATCAACGATAAAGGGGGAGATTGTTGGAATATAGTTGGAATTGATGTCAAAAGGGGATATCATGCAAGGAAGATTGTTGGCATGATGATAGAGGATTATTATGAGAGACATGGATTTGGTTCTAAAAGTGTGTGAGCAGTTGTAATTGAAAAGGAGAAAATTTTGCAAATGTTGCGTAAGTTGACAAAATGATGCCACATTTTTGCAACAATGACTTCCAGGTATTTGTATGAGAATCTTTTGACAGATTTGATGTGGGTTTTCTAAGAGATTCTCATAAACATAAATTGTAGGTCAAGAGGTTGAAGGATGTGCTCAGAATGGGTTCGCTTGTGCTCTTGGTTAGCTTTAGGGTTTATCAGTTAAACCCTAGGTCTAACAATCATGGCACTAAATTAGAATTCCTATTTTTATGTTGAATATTTATTGTAGGTTGCAGGTCACATCAGCTATAACTTATTTCTTTGAGCTCATTCAATGACCGACCCTCCTTCCTAGCACCTTGAGTTCAACTAGTGGAGAGTCCTTTCGATGAAATGACTCATAGGTATCAAAGTGACATTGGAAATTTGAAGAGACAATATTTTAAGTCTCTTAAACATAGCTCTGAAGCTTGATCCATGATGGAGATCAAGCCTTGGAGATCAGACGATGCCCGCTAGCCTGCTAAGTTTTTGGTGGGTCCCAGCTATGTCCCGCGGGACAACAAGGAACAATGGAGATTGAATGGAATTGATTTGATGATAAAAGCTGAAAGATATATCAAAGAGACTTTAGCATATCAGAGTAAGTAATTTTTAGTCCCTTCAACACTCCAAAGGTGGAACCAAACAAAGTCAATGGACAATGACATGGAGATAGGTGGTGTAGAATGATTGAACGATGCATCAACTCACATTGTCATTATGAGTTGAATGAAACTGATAGAGGTGATAGGTGGTGATAACCTACCAACCCACTAATTTCAATGGTCCCATGGTTAGAGCTCATGGGGTAGCGAGCAAGTGATGTGTGTCTTCGTGCGAACCAATGTATGTGGTTTCTACAAAGGAAATCAATGACGAGTTTTTAAAGGACTGATCATCCAACAGTCAAGTTTTAAAAGGTGTGGTGATAAACGCTGATCACCCTGGGTTGTGTATTACATAAAGATTAATTCTACATAATCAAATATGGTTAATTTGATGGTAGTGTTTTAAATATGAGCGATGAAATGAGAGGCAATGGATTATGGCATGAATATAAGAGATTGATGACAAATATTTGAATGTGAAGATCATAAATGGCTAGGATAGTATCACATATTGCTAAAGAGAATGAGATCAAAATCAGGAAGAAGAATCAAGAATAAATTAAATGTACATCTGATTCTAGGGTTTGATAGAGAGGCATTTTTGGAAAATTCTTTGTAACCAAATTAAATATTGTGAGGCTCAATGTAGCGGTATGGAATTAAGGAAGATATTAAAAAATCCTTGTAGAGAATCTACACATGGGTGAGAATATCAAGGTGACTAGTGCAAGTCAATGAAGGAGAAAAATATAGAAAATCTATTATTGGATAAATTTGGAATAGAGTGGAGAAGTGATGTGAGAAGTGAGTTGCAAAATATATAGTGCATATGTTGCAAAGACTATCAAGGGCCTCTTAAGGGTAGATAGAGAATTCATTAATGTAGAAGAAGAAAAGCAGAGCAGAAGAAGAGGGGTGCAATTGTAAATAGGTTACAACATAAAATTGTAATCAAATTGTAATGCTCTGAATTGCAATGCTCTGATTAGTGGGTGCCATTAGATATCTAGGTAGGTGATTAGATTAGGGATTGGGTTCTTCCTTGGAGTGTTTTCTCCTAAAACCAAGGTATTTATGTCTCCTTAGGGTTGGTTCCCTTAAAGAATTATAATTGAATATTGGATTGTGAGGCTAGATTAGGACAGTAGCTCCTAGCAACATTTCTCACCGTGATTTTTCCCATCTTGGGTTTTCCACATACATATTGTATTTTATGATGCTTGTGTGTGTGCATGTTCATGTATTTTCATGTTAAGTCTCAATCTACACATTAAGGGCTTGAAGATTTAATCTATACAAAGTGTTTAAGGGTTAAAATTTTAAGATCTACTAATTCACCCCCCCTCTCAGTAGATTTTTGTGTTCTAACAAAGGACTCTAAGGTCACTCTATCATGATGTGTGCATCTAGGAAAGGTTAACTCCAGTATCAACAAAGAAGATATGAATTATCAAGGTTTACATTAAGGTGTTGTATCCTAGAAAAAAAACTCCTTCAAGTGGGATATCATTGGCACATCATGAAAACAACAACACCTATATTAGCACTAGTAGTATCTACATCAACACCATTAGGTGGTTCAAAATGAGCATAAAATCTTCCAAAAAAAATCAAGAAAATAGTCAGGAAAAAAATTGTCCTCTAGTGAAAACCACTATGGTGGTGCTTTGGACAAGTACCATGATGAAAACCTAGCAAATAGGTGTCATGAGTAGAATAAAGAATCTATGTGCACCATTTTAGGTGGAAGAATCTCATCTCATCCATAATAAATCCAACATTCCACCCATCCATCCATTTTATCCATAATAAATCCATGAACCATTCATTCAACCCATTTTTTTCATCAAAATCCAACTTATCTTGATCTTGACATAGGTTTGGCATAAACTTTACTCTTTCTTATGGAAAATATCTTGACATGGGTCACTATCATTGATCCTATCCTATCCAACATTATATGAGCCATGAGGCATTTTCCAAAGGGGCATACTCTATCCAAATATGTTATCTTATCACAAGATAATCCATTCCCTGCATTGCTAGACATTGGGGGAAAGTACTTACATTTATCTTTAGGATAAATCTTGATCTATGTCTTCTAGCTCACATTATGATCTAGGAATTTTCCAAAAAATTCAAACAATCCATATCTATTGCATCTTTCTAACACTTCAATGTGGTATCAAAACATTTGACAATATTGTTCCTAGCCTAGCTACAAATCTGGATCAATCGTTATTTGATCAATCAATCATCATCTTGGGATGTATTCTTCCTAATCCTTGTGTTGTTCATATCATGACAACACTATCTTTTCATTATTGTGTATCCTCAATAATGTTATCATTATTAGAAACTACTCAATCAGATCAATCAATTTTAGTCATCCTATCAACAAGATCTCAAAAGACTATTGATATCCTTACATATTTATATCTCTTTATCATTCATCCCTATGATCAACATCAAAACCTAAAAACATCCAAAAAACAAACAAAATCCAAAACAAGTCCAAAACATCAAAATATCAAAAAAAATTATGCTTTGAGTCAAAAGTTGAACTACATTATCTTTGACTTGCATGTAGGAAAGGCCATAATTGATGATCCCCTGAGGCCCTAGGTTAGTCCCCTAGAACAAAAAATATATCAAATATCTTATCAAAATCCAAAAACATCTGTAAAAAGTCAAAAGCTCCAAAAATAGGGTCACTTAATACATTGAAACTATGATGTCTCTTCATTTTTTCACATATGCAAGGCCATCATCGATGGGCCCTCAAGGCACTAGGTCATCCCCTTTAGGTCCACCTAATTATCTCTAAATCTCTCAAACATGTCAAATAACCTCAAAATCACAAAAAAAAAAAAAAATCTCCAAAAATCCTATCTCTGCTATCACCTATCTACAATAAAATTTCCATCCATAATAAACAAGCATCATCTTCAACCCTTGACAACACAATCAAAAAACATAGAAAACATCAAAATCTAAAACTTTCAAGAAAAAAAACAAAATGATTGGATCATCATTAGACTAAAAAAATGCCTAAGTGTTAACTACTGTGCCTTTTGAAAATCATTATCAACATTCTCAAAAATGTCTTAAAGGATAAATCATTCCTACAATAGAAATTATCAATGGATAATCCTAAAATATCAAAACAACCATGGAAAGTGATACAACAATGTTGTTTATCTTTTGTGATATTATCTTTTGATTTATCTTATTGTCTCATTACTAAGATCTCTCAAGGATATCCATTAAGGATTTAGAGAAGAAGGAATGGGGCATTTATTAGTGATTTTGTATGCTTTATTTGCTGGATATTTTTACAATACTACCATGGAAAATACTTTCCTTGTGTGTGTGGAAGTTGTTTCAAGAAACTAAAGAAGCCTTGCATGTTTGGTTCCTCATACCTCTCTATGAATTGGTCCAAACACTCTGAACTTCTAACCCATACACTCTAACAGGGTTCTCGTATGTCTAGTATGAGAAAGAATACTCCTTTTTTGTAGATTCAAATTCCATGCAATAGATATAAGTCCACCTTAGTCATTAATACTAGTAGTGTCAAAACAATTAATCCTTTTTCACACTTAATTTGGATAATTGACATAATTTTAAATTAATTGTATCTTGGAATAGTGTTGTACATAGTCACATAATTCTAGGGTCCCTATTCAATTAAAATGTACCTTAAATTGTCCTTTGCAAGAGTTTTATAAAGTGTTGTAACACACTTTCACACTTTTCTAGGGTTTATTTAATGAATTAAGCCTAATTGGGCCCTTTTAATGAAATGTACCTAATGTGTACCCTATTAAGGTGTTGTAAAGTGTTGTAATGCACTTTCATATTTATCTAGGGTCCCCTTAGTTAATTTTGGTTAATTGGAGTTAATTAACCCCTTTAATTCTTGAATTTAAACATTATTTATGATACTTCCCAAATATCTATCCCGACACCCATAATTCAAATTGCATAACATTTAATTGGAAAGATTGAGATCTTGGAAAATGGTGTTAGGACCCATTCTCTCTAGGTGGTGAACGGGTCCTCCCTGAATAGGACCCTCCTTTCTTTACTGATTTGATATGGGATTTTGTCCCTCTTTCCATCCCCCAAGGTTAGGTCTTGGAAAATTGAGACTTGACCCATTTTCCCTAGGTGTAAAATGGGTCCTCCCTTAATGAGGAACCCCCTTTTGAATTTCATTGTAGTGGGAATTTAATAATGTTTATTTCTAGATTTGGTGTCAACCTTAATTTCTTGAATTTCAGGGTTAATCTCCTAATTTAGTATAAATAAGGGGTTAATTCACATTGTTTGTCCTAACAAGAGCTGGAAATGCATTCTAAGCCTCCAAGAATTCAAGTTTACAAGCCTTAGAGCATTAAAAGAGCATTTTAAAATGCATTTCAAGGAAAATTATCAAGATTTTATTGCAGCAATTCAAGATCATATCATCATTTTAAGGGTTTAGTGCATTCATGCATGTGGTTGAGCTAAGAAAGTGGATGTAGTATTGAAGATCTACTTGCAAGCATTATTTCACATTTTATTCAAGGATCAAGATCTACATTCTTCATGGCCACTACATGTTAGATTGCAGATTTTCATTACAAGACAACTTCCAAGGTATCTACATTGCATCATTTCATGTTTCATGCTTCAATTTAATTGTCTCATAATTTGGTTTAATTACCTACAAGGGGTTTGACTTAGGAAAACCACTATTCACTAAAAATCAACAAGTTTTTCTTTCCTTGAATGTGTGTAGATTTATAGGTTGAATATCAAGTGGAGGGAAGATTTGGAGAAAATTGTCAAAGTTGTGAAGTTTCAAAGTTGACCTTTAAAGTGTAGGACGAAGAATTGAAGCTATAGAATTAAGTACATATTTTCGGGAGTTGACAATCAAGAATTTGAGAGTGCAAACATCAAGGAAAATAACCCAAATTTTAGTTTCAAAAATCCTAACAGGGACCCATTCACCACTAAAGGAGAATGAGTCCTTTTTGCCCTAAAAATAGGCTTCTTACAGAAAGGTACATACCTCTTTGATCTCTAAAAACTTCCCTCATAGTTGCTATAATAGTTAGGGTTAGTTTATGTGATTGAAGATATGGGCCAATTACACTTGATCGATGAAGAATCAAAGCATAATGAAGCCACTAATACTCAATCTCAAAGAAGATCATTCAAATGAAAGTTAAACTAAACATTTATTGAAATGAAGCATTATAAATATGAAAACACTAAAATTTCCACTCTAACGCATCTGAAACTTATCCAGTTTTTGAGTTGGTGTCATGTTGATGTGGAACAATGAACCTTTCCCAATCTTGTGATCAGTGAGCTTGTTTCAATTGATTCTATTGAAGAGAATTTATGAAACCATTCTGATAAATAGATGAAAACATGATTTATGCTAAAATGAACATGATGCAAGCTATATTAACATGATTTTATGTTAAAATTGATCTAAATATGCAATTTCTAAGATAATCTAACCTAATTCTAAGCTAAAAAATTCAAACCCTAATTTATAAAAAAGCTAAGATGGATGCATGGAAGCCATTAATGGAAGCTTAAAGCTATTATGTAACTAAAAATGAACTAAAATATGGTAAATGTGAGAAAAATATGAGTGTGATTATGAGTGATTTCAACAACATAAGTTTGCAATTGAAAGATGGATCCATTTGTCTCTGAATAGTGTTCTATTTATAGGAAAGCAAATGAGAAATGGAGGGTTGAGATTGAGAAAGCTAATCAATGGTCAAGGATGGAGGAAATATGAGGTATGGATCATGGATTCTCATCAACGGGTGAGAATGCAAGATGTGATTTAATCAAGGGTTCTATTCCTTCCAAACAAGCACACTTTTGACTTGTATAAGAGGTTAAAAGTTAACTTGCACAAGAGGTTACAAGATAACTTGCACTTGATGCTAAGTGAGAATATTCCCTTTCTTAAATGACTGGAGGAGAAAGAATATTCCTTAGAATATTCATGGGTGAGGAAATAGATATTTGTCTAATTAAAAAAAAGTTTAATTAGGCAAAAGAGGAGGGAATATTCCCTTGCAAGTGGGAGGAATTGGACAAATTAGATAATTGCTAATTAAACAAGGTTTAATCATGCAATTAGGGGAATTAGAAGAATACAGTGATATTCATTAAATTAAATGATTTAATGAATGGGAAAAAGGTGAAATGAAATTTAATTAAATAACTTAGAGTTATTTAATTAAATGGGAGGACTTAGGGAATTAAATTAAATACTTTGATTTATTTAATTTAATGAGATGAAATGCTAGCGTGAAAGGGGGTGAATTAACCCGATTTTATGAATTAGGTCAATAGATGAAAATGATGCAATTAATTAAATAGCTAGAATAATTTAATTAATCAAGCAAAAAGAGGATGGCTTCCAAAAGTAAATGATGTTAGTCAACCTGATTCAAGTGCATGATATCATTCAGGACATTTTTCAATGTCTACATTTTTCCCCTCTTTGAAGCGAGGTACCTACTACTTTGGTTCAAAGATTAATGCTCTTTAGATTAAAAATTGTTGCTCAAAAAGTAAAAAAATTATAATTTCAAGGATGCCCCACTACTAAAGGATTAAGCTGATTCCCTGCCCCCTCGAGAAATCAGACAAATTTTTTGAGTTTTGGGTTGATTTCTTGATAAAGGGTAAAAGCTACCCCAAGGTTTTAGAAAGATTTTGAGATGCAAGAATCATGCCAAAAATGTGAAAAATGATGCAAAATAAGATCCATATTAGAAAAAATGGTGAAAATGATGATAAACCCTAGCTTGAAGTTCAAATTAGGGCAAAAAACCCTAATTTTGATGCATAAATAAGCCAATAATGGTCACCTTCAATTCATTTATGTATTCACACCTTAGAGAATTCTTGTTGTTTTGAGCTCTGACCCACTGAAAAAATGGTGTGACAAGAGCTCCCACGACACATTTTCGATCAAGTTCAAGAGCACCAACAACTTCCAAGAATAGGACCAGTGATATGTGATCTGAAACTTGATTTGAAATTTGAAATTTAAATGCATTTATTGCACCTTAGATTTTAAAATTTGGCAGCATCGTTATATAGTGATGCCCATTTGAAAATCAACGAAGCTAGAATGATTTTTAGTGACGCATATGTATATAGCAATGCAGTTTTCAATTTAGAATTAGGGTTTCCAATTTTAAATTGTGAAGCATATTTATAGAGTGATGCACTTCCCAATTTGAAAACTAGGGTTAGGGTTTCTAAAGTTCAAATTGTGACACACATGTTTTTGGTGACACAATTTTTCATTTGCAATTTGAATTTCTTGGGTGTCACAATTTGGAATTTGAAATATAGTGAGGCTACTGTAAATAGCGATGCTACTATCATTTTGGAGCTAAAAATTCCAAATTGAGTCATTTTTTTCTTGATTTTTGACATCGTGCGGTTTGTGAGTGCAAGAGTTCATTCCACCATTGATGTCTCATGAGCACAGGCCCACAGTTTTTGAGAGATTGGGTGATTTGTCTGAGTTGTGCCAGGAGCACTTGATAGAGATCGACTTATCGTATGTTGCATATGTGCCCATCGTTCAGACACATCTATCTATGATGACTATGATGTGTGAGCAATGGCACAGTAAGACTTTGTCATTCCACCTTCCGATAGGTGAGGTGACAATGACATTAGAGGACATATGATAGATTCTATGTTTACCTATGCATTGAAAGCATGTGATATATGATGTCGATGTCAGATATGATGCATGTCACAAGGTGATGGATATTGAGGATACCATTTTATCCACTTCACAAATCAACCTTGAGATGTGCAAAGGTTGAGTGCCCAATTTTAGATTGATAGTTGGAGCCATCATTTCAAGTTTGGTCACTCTTGACTGATAGAGTAGAAGATTCAATCTAGGATGGGGCTTGGCATGGCATAGGATGCTCTACAGGAGGACATGGTTTGCATGGGGGTTGGTGATGTTTTTCTAGCTATATCATGATATGCGTGACTTTGTCTACTATGACAATAGAGTGATCAACAAATGGGTTACCTTGCTTCATATTTAGGCTTGGGAGCACATTGTTGTGCTCTGATCAATTTTGGAGATGTCCAACGTAGAGCTAGATGATCCTGTGGTTTGGCGATATAGAGGCATCGTCATCTTACAACACACTAGGCAGCTTGGGCTTCCATATTGGCATTGGGAAATTGATGATATGACAATATTTAGATGGTGACCCTAGCTATAGATGCCAGCATGGTACGATGATACATAACAACTATTATTTTCTAGACAAACCCGATAAATGTCAGGTCGAGAGCACACCATTATAGAGAGATACCTACTAGATAGGGTGGCTCGACAATTTGTGGAGCCATAGGATAGGCTAGATGATGCTTACAAAGATTTTTTTGTGAGATCAGCTCGAGAGTTACCCACATGGGGACCTATGATTCTAGTTCCTAAGGTGGTTGAGGGGTTTCAATAGTTGGTTGCATAGCCATGGGCATATGACCATAGATAGGAAGATGCTTGAACGATGCTTGCATATGATGCATGGTTTTCACCCCCTTTTAGGTTGAAAAATATAGTGGGTGCTCCTCCACGAGGGAGATCCAAAGGGAGGGGAGTAGGGAGAGGTAGAGGCAAGGGACACAATGGCTAGGATGGCTAAGATGGGTAGATTTCGGGGGCACCACTAGTGGATCAATGGCCTCCACAACAACCTCTAATACAACAATAGCTAGTGCAACCACCACCACCACAAGATCCATGAGAAGTATAGATCCAACAACTACAACAATAGGTGTAGGTTATTATAGGTGAGCGGGATCAGGCCCACCAACAGATTTTGGTTATCACTATTGAGCAAGACTAGGCCAGATAGTAGCTTGTGCCCATCACAGTAGAGGGAGATCATGTGAGGTAGTAGGTATAGGCCATGACTACCAAGAGAGACTAGGAGATTGATTTCCACCATTAGATAGAGGTGATGATAGTGGTGACACATGGCAGGACTCTATCTGCCAAAATATATAGAGAGGATGTGACTAAGGCAACCTATTACAGGATGCATTATCATAGATATGTTCCATAGGGGCTTAGAAAACGTGACTACTTATAGAGGAGTGATGCATGACCCATTTCTAAGGATCAGCCAGAGAGACAAGCTAGGGAGGGGAGCAACCATCAAGGCTAGCTCAAATGTACATACACTTTTTGATTTTGTTGCTCGATTCTTTGCATAAATATACATTGATGGGCTTATTTTTGATACCCTTGTGGATATTGTACTCATGTTCGATATACATACACTAACTCGGATATTGTACCATGAAATTGATTTTTTGATATACATAATATAGATACAGATTCAATATGATGTGTGTTGGACTCAATGGAACACTAAGAGAGGGGGTGAATCAATGTTCAACAATATTCAAACTTCATCCATTCAAAACATGAAACCATTTCATCATTGCATTAAAGAAAATATGTATGCATTAAAAGTAAACATCCACAACATCATGACACACAAATTTTTTACGTGGAAACCCTATTAGGGGAAAAACCACAGTGGAGATTAATCCACAATTTGAGAACTCAAAATATAGTGTTTACAAAATGAATGCGCTTGCATTTAGGCACACTGCCTAGAGCTCACTGCTCAAAAGAGAAAGGCTTACTGCCTACAAAATTTAGATTAAAACCATCCGAAGAGTGAAATGATATGATAGCATCTAAGCATGCTAGGTAACAGTTTCGGTGAAGCTCATGAATGTTATTCTAGATCTACTTTCTGACTTTCTACTTCGCTCTACCTTGTTCTATTTTTTACTGCTCTTTGCATCATTTATGATCAAATTTGTTTGACTGCTCTGCTAGAACTTGCAATTCACACTTCTTAACATTTGTACATTGCATCCACATCATTAAATGAAAAAAAAACTCTCTTATATATATATATCTGTGATGAAAGACTAATTCATCCAACAGTTGGCTTCATTAAGATATTTAACTTGTCAGCCAGATTAACCAAAAGATCTTTATGCGCATCCTCCAAAGTCAGTTAAGACAAAGAGAGGACCCAAATAGAGATTAATCCAACATTGGGACCTATAATTAAGTCCATCTTATACATCCATGAATTCCATTTTTGTTGGGTCTTCCTTATAGCATAGATAATGAACAAATTAGTGTACCATACTTCCTAGATTTCTTACCAGTGAGTGCACATAAAAACAAAGATACTACAAGCCTCTACAAACCTTCTTCAAAGATTAGTAACCCAAAATATCTATCTGGTGGGGTGACTAGATCAACTTTTGTGCCTTTAACCAGATCCCTTGTTCTTTTCTATGTTCTATCGGTAGGAGCAAAAATAGTGTTGCACATTCAGATGCAAGACTTGGGTTGCCATCAATGACAACACCTACAAACCAAAATTCTTAGACATATGCCAACAATGTGTTGGTCTTATTTCATGCTTATGATTGTATAGATGCATTTTGATGTGAGATGTGACATGCTTATATGTTATCATGTATGGATGCACTTGATATGATGTGATATGTGATGATATATGAGATGTAATGATATGGATGGATGCAATGCTATATATATATTTTTAGTATCTTTTTATGATATGCTATGGGATGGATGATATGATATGTAGATGTTATGATATTATTATGTATGAAAATGTTATGGATGCATTTTCATATTTTCTCATGTAGTTTTATGATGAGATGTATGCATATGGATGGATGGATAATGTAGATGTTTATGCTCATGATATGATAATGTGATGCAATGATTTAAGATGCTCAAAATAACAAATCTATATTATTCACCACAACTTAAATGATAATGATGATGCAGGATGAATGCTTTATGATATGCAATGATTACGAGATGATATGTATGTAGATGATTTGTGGATGCAGTATAGATGCATTGATGATTTTTTTGTTGAATGTCATGATACCAGGTTAGTGCAAAGAGAAGATAGGAGAAAGAAGATGTATGACCATTGATTTTGATGATTTCCTTAAAAGATCCAACAAGTCTATGATCCACCAAGACTTTATTAGAGATGGTGATGAGAAATGCATGATGATAATGAATGCATGATGATGATGAATGCAGGATGATGATTTTCTTAAATCTCGAGATTGGTATTTTTTGTCATTCCTTATTGTTTGATATAACACATAGACATGATGCATCAAGGTATTGATAACTAGGATGACGCTATATCTAGTGTAATAGACTTTGACTCTGCAAAAAGATAGGATAGTTATTGTTCACACCTTGACATATGGAAACCTCATTGGAATGTAAGTTGTAAGATGAGAATATATTGGATCAAAGCATACACAATAGTCAAAAACATACTCCAAACAACCTTCCTACGCACAACCAAGAAAGTATGTGCCAAGATTATTTTACAAGAATACCCACAAGCACAAAAAATGAAAGATAATAATTGATGCCCCATTCCTTTCTCTCTAAATTGTTTTGATAGATATCATCGAGAGGTTCTCAGAATGGGTCACTAAGATAAATCAAAAGAAAAGATCAAAGACAAACAATCAGAGCTATCTATATCTCTTGCCTAATTTAATTTAGCTAAGGTGTTTTCTGATACCGATTCCCAGTGCAGGAAGGATACATCCTAGGAAATGTTGATCATAGGGTTGTTTGATGTTAGGATGATGATGAGCTTTATGATAAACTACTAATACAAAATTCACTGTATCATTTACCTATGATCTAGACTTTAGATTTTGACAATTAGGTTCTCACTTTACAACTTGTGATATTTTCTTCATACTTGTTTTGCCAAAGGTTTAAGGTGATGCTTGATTTATTATGGATGAAGGTTTATTGTGGGTGAAAGTGAGATGGGATGGATGGTTTTAGATTTTTGGGAATATTTCAATGTTTTTGGTGTTTTGAAAGTTTTTTGAGGTTGTTTTTGGTCTTTTTGAAAGTTTATGAATGTTTAGGTTTTTGATCATTTGAGGCTATTTAGGTGTTTTGAATGTTTTCTAATGTTTTTGGTATTTTTTGATATTTGAATGTTTTGGGATTTTCCGATATTTGGATGTTTTAGGAGTTTTGGAATATTTGAATGTTTAGGGATTTTATGAGTTTCAACCAAGAACCTAACCTAAAAGACCTATCCTAGGGGCCTCGAGAAATAATCAAATAAAAGCCTTGCCTAAATTATATACGTAGAGACCACCTATTTTGATTGACTCGACATATTGAAGATGAGATATTAAAAGTTGATGGAATGTTAGTTTATTATGAAAAAATTCTAAAGGATTGAACTAGGGTGTCTTAGGGGTACATCAATGATGGCCTTGCCTACGTTTAAGCTCAAACACCCATAGTTTGACAAGGGTACTATTTTTTTATTTTTGATGTTCAACCTTTTTAGGGATTTTGATGTTTTGGATTTTTCCTTTACAACTTTTTGAATGTTTTTTTGATTTTAGCTGTACAGGATTTTGCAAATGTTTTTGGATTTTTCATGATTTTGCAAGTCTTTTTGGATTTTTTGATGAAGTTTTATGATTTTTTTGGGGATTTTTGATGAGATTACCTTAAGATATATAAGAACCTGATATGATCCATAATGAATTTCCCCCAGTGTGACGTAATAGACTACCTTGATATAGGTAGGACAAACCGACCTTAGGAATATGCCAAGTAGTACTAAAGGGGATATGATGCTTCACAACATCAAGCTATGATAAGTATGTGGATGGGTGATGAAATAAATGAGGTTATGGATGGAGGGTGATGCAATGAATGATAGGATAAAGAGGAAAAGAATAGATGGAGGTGCTTTATTTATGTAAGGTGCCTATTTGCTAGTTTTTTACCAAGGTACTTGCCCAAAATTCCATTGAAGTGGTTTTCACTAGAGGATGATGTTTTTCTTTAATTTTTCAAAAAATTTCTCATTTTTTTAGATTTTGATCATTTTTTATTTTTAGTATTTTTAGATTTATACCCTTCAAGACTAGGCATAATTTTTTTTGAGATGAAAGTTGTTAGTTGGCTCCTATAAGGGTTCACCTTCAGGCATTGATAGTTGATATGCTTCTAATCCATAGCTTGTTGTGACAACAAAGGGACCCAACTAGTTATGCTCAAAATTTCCTTTACTGTCTTGATCTAGTAGATTCTTTTGATTTTTCTTTAGGACAAGATCCCCTACTTGGAAAGACCAACATTTGATCTTCTTGTTATAGCTATGTTTCAGTCAGTTTTGATATACTTGCAAGTGATTTAGGGCATCAAGACGATGCTCATCCAGAAATTATAGCTCATTTAGCTGAGAGACTTTGTATTCTTCATTGGTAATCAGGTTCTAGAGTGACACTCATAGTGATGGGAGTTCAACCTCAATAGGAAAAATGGCTTCTAATCTATAGACCAAGGAAAAAGGGGTTGCACTTGTGGGTGTGTGGATACTTTTTTTTAGCTTTAGCTTGACCATTTCCCTATGGATAATATGGGGTAGAGAATCGGTGTTGGATGTTGACATAACTCTTTCACATCCTGATTTTTGAAGGGTGTTATTTTATCAAAGATAAGGGTTTATGGAACATTGTAACAAAAGATTAGGTAATTCAAGATAAACTTGGAAATTTTATTCCCCATTATGTAGGTCATATGAATGGATATAACCCATTTCGTAAAGTATTTAGTTTCTATTATGATGAACTTGTGGCCATTAGATGAGGTTGGAGTGATTTTTCCTATGAGGTCAAGTCCCCATTGTGAAAAAGGCCAAGGTGTGATCATCAGTTGTAATTCCTGAGCTAGAGCATGAATTAGATTGGCATGCTATTGACACTGGACACATTTTTGCACATATTGATGAGCTTCTCTTTCCATAGTTGGCCAGTAGTACCCCATCCTCAACAGTTTTTTAGATAAAGTCATACTGCTAGAATGGGAACCACATATGCCATCATGTACTTTTGTTAAAGCAGTTAAGGCTTCCTCTTGGTTAAGACATTTTAGTAATGTTCCTTCGATGCTTTGGCGATAAAAGGTATCACCTAGGATCATGAATGAGGATACCTTTTTGATAAAGGTATTTTTAAGGTTTTTTGTGATATCATATGGGAGGGTTCCTCTTCTAAGGTAGATAAATATGCCGTGATACCATGGGGATCTAGGACCAACAATGAAATACACAAATTTAGATTTAGGGATTTCGAAAACTGATACAAGAAGTTGTTCTACGAAGAATTCACATTGAAGGACGTTGTTCAGGATGTCTAACAATGACCTGATTGTTGCCATAACGTTTGCTGTTCGGTTCTTCATGCGATGAACCTACTCAAAAGTTATGTCTATGAAAAGATCCTTGAGATTTTCTACCATATTCTTATAAGGAGTAATCTTGTCATCCTTATTTTGATAGTTATCATTGACTTGGTTCATAACCAGTTGTGAGTCCCTATTGACTTTCATCTTTTGTATCTGCCACTAAACTATTATCCTTATACTTGTGATTAAGGCTTCATACTTATTAATGTTGTTGGTACATGGGAATGATAGCCTATATGAATTTGGGATGCAATCACCTTGAGGGGTGATGAAAATAATACCTACTCCTGATCTTTGTTGGGTGAATGATCCATCAAATTACATCTTTCATTGATCTATGTGATTGACCAGGAACACTGATTCATCAGGGAACTCATATATTAAAGGGTTCTCTAGATAGATAGGTGCATTTTCTAGTTGGTATGTGATCACTTGTCCTTTGATTACCTTGCGCTCCACATACTCCATGTTGAATTTAGTTAAGATCATCACCCATCTGGCCATTCGTCTAGTGATATTTTTTTTAGATAACAGGTATTTCAATGGGTCAATCTTTGTAATAAGTTTGATTTGATTTGACAACGTGTAGTGTTTGAATTTTTATGAATAAAAATATATTTTTAGGCATGCATTTTGAATGGGTAAATATTTTATTTCATAGCCCACCAATGTCTTTCTAATGTAATAGATAGCTCTTTCCTTTCCGTTTTCATCATGTTGTGCTAGAAGAGCTCCTAGTGTTGTTGATGTTGTTGAGATATATAGGATCAATTTTTTGTTTGGTATTGGTGGAATGAGCATTGGAGGTGTTAATAGATAATATTTGATTTGATAGAAAGATTTATCACATTTCTCATCCTATTTGTAAGTTATTCCTTTCTAGAGAAGATGTGAAAAAGGGGTGTATTTTATTTGATAGTTGTGCTATGAACCTTCTGATAGACTGTAATATTCATTGTATTCCTATAATCTACTTCAGTGTTTGTGGTGGTTTCATGTCGAGGATAGCTTTTACCTTTGTTGGATCAATTTCTATCCCTCTTTGTGAGACAATAAAGCCAATAAGTTTCCCTAATGTAACCCCAAAGACACATTTTTGGATTCAGTCATACCTTGTATTCTTCAAGCCTATCAAAAATGGGTCCTAGGACTTATATGTGCTCACTTATTTTCTTTGACTTTTCCAAAATATCTTCCAAAAAATATTCGATTGTTTTGTGGATCATTTCAAGAAGGATGAGGATCATTACTCTTTGATAGGTTTCTCCTCCATTCTTTAACTCAAAGGGCATCACATTCTAGCAATAGGCTCCCCATGGACAAGTGAATATGGTTTTGTGTTGATCCTCCTTGGTGATCATGATCTAATTATAGCCTGAAAAAGAATCCATGAGTGATAGAATTTCATGCCCAACTGTTAAGTCCACAATGAGGTCGATGTTAGGAAGAGCGAAATCATCGTTCAGGAATGCTTTATTTAAGTCTCTAAAATCAATGGAGATTTTGATGCACCTAGTGGGTTTTGAGACTGGTACTAGGTTTGAAACCCACTCAGGATAATCTATCGGTCGGATGAATCCAACGTCAAGAATCTTTTGTAACTCTAGTTTCACCAAGAGTGTTGTCTAAGGGTGCATCTTCCTTAACTTTTTCTTGACTGGTTTGGCTTTAGGATAAACTGCTAAGTGATGCACAACCACTTATGGATTGAGCCTTGGAATATCTATGTATGACCATGCAAAGTTAGCTCTTCACTCTATCAATAATGCTACTAAGTTTTTTCTTTTCTTCATCCAACAAGGATTCAACATAGAAAGTGATCTTGGGTGCTTCTTTTGTGCCCACATTGACTGGATTGACATTTTCTACTAGCACTAATGACTTCTCTAGATGCATTGCACTAAGGGGAAGATTGAATTCCTCATCCTTGGGTGCCACAAAGAGGTTTTCAACTTTCGATACATCCTTTATTTTTACTGTTTTAGGATCAAAGAGTTCCATAGTGTCATTTTCACTCAAAGATCTGCATGTTAGTTGCATTTCATCAATTTTGCGGCTAAAGGATTCAATCATCTCCCCATAGTATGTCCCTGTGTCTAGTTCTATGTAAAAACCTACTTTATGATCTACCCATGATAGGTTGTCATGAAGTCCCATGAGTTCTGAGATCGCTTCATCATTTTTGAATAAATCCAAAATCACTGGTCCTTGTTGGTCCATGTCAATGAGTTGCAAGTGTACAAGGCGTATTTGAGTTGGTTGATTTTTTGGATCAAACGATGTAATGTATATCATGAAGAGGGAGTTATTCTCAAATAGGTCAGTAACATCAAGGGGGAGGTCATATAAGGTCATATCACATAGTGTACATAACCAAGAGGAAGCCTTGACCCATTTAGCGGAAGTACCTTTTCCAATAAGGGTGACCTTACTAGTAGTACAACCTAGGCCAAGACTTTTTAATCATTTCTTAGGAACAATAGGTTCTAGCAAGCTGTTTTCATTTTTCCTAGCTTCTCATTCTTGTTATAGCCCCATCCCTTCATTAGCTGCAAGCCTTTATTGTCATCTTTCATGGGAAGAATAGGGACAAGTCGTTCATCCTAATAGAGGAGTTTAGAGACATTCTCCTCGTTGATATCTTCTTGATTTAGATCTCCCCACTTGGTGAAGGTAGTAGCTACTATCTTGATTGTTTCAGGTTCTTTTGTACTAGATGTGGATTTCTCAGGGGGTTGAAGAGAAAGATGTATCTCTACTAAGACAAAGGTATCATTCCTTAGCTTATAGTTCCCACAACCATCATCCTGAATCACTACTTTGATTTCAGGAATGTTCTATTCAATGGGGGTTTTCATTTCTGAGGTAGATGCAAGGGATGATGGATCAACAAATGAGGTAGGTGTGGGTGTAGGCCCTTCATCATTTTTAGGAACTTCTAGTATCTTGTAAAACTTGGCCTCAAGATTCTTGTAGTAGTAGAAGAGCTCAGGATCTCCATGGATGGTAATTTCTCTACCTTCAAAGGAAAACTTTACACATTGATGATAGGTCGAGGCTACAACTTTTAGGGCATGGATCCATGGTTAGAAAAGTAGGATTGTGTATAGAAGATCAAGTTCTAACACTTGGCATGTAGTTTCTACAATTTTAGGTCCCACTTGAATGGGTAGTGCAATGATTCCTTGGGATACCTACTCTTGGTCGTCATATGCTCTGATTGTGGTACTCTTTTCTTTCTCAATAGTATCTTTTGAGTAGCCCAATTTTTTGATCAACTTAAGGGTACAAATATTCAACCAGCACCTCCATCTACTAGGACTCTTTTAACGTTGTTTTTATGAATAAATACCTCAAGGTGTAAAGCACAATTATGAGATGGTTGTGATGGTAGGTTTTGTTCTAAAAAGGTGAGAAGGTGATCAGTAATATGTCCTACCATAGTTTGAAATTGATCAGTGTTAATATGCTCGGGGACAAATGACTCTAATAAATATTTTACTAAGATTTCCCGATGTGTAGGGGATATCCTCAATAGTTATAAGATTGATATCCATGATGGGGTCTTCTTAAGTTGATCTAGGATATTATACTTGTTGGGATTGGATGTTGGAAAAGTAGGTTGCTCCCTAGGCTGAGATGGGACTTCTTGGATGGTGATCATTCCAAGTCGTTTGGTAAATCCACACTTTGCACTAGATCCTTTGATGGTGATGATAGTGATGATGCTATCGCCGGAAGTGGCAACGTTGGAATAGCTATGTTGCACATTAGTGTAATCCTTAGCTTTTCCATTGCTGTTCCCTTTGTTATGATCTGGCATAGGGTTCTTGTATATCTTAAGATCCTGATTTCCACCTGGTAATTCAGTAGATATGGTGTCATTTTCTATGAGGTCTGGGATGATATTCTTGAGTCTCATGCAATTTTCCATTTTGTGCCCTTTGATTTTGTGAAATTCAAAGAGATCATTCTCATTTTACCAAGCTAGTTTATTTTGCGGTTCTTGGTAGTTTTCAAAGTTAGGAAGTTTTATTAAGTTTGAATGTACCAAATTTTTCATGATGGTTTTGATAAGTTTGGATTAATTTTGTGTACTTGCATTTAGGATAGTTGTTCTTGTTGGTAGTTTTCCTTTGTTGTATCTCGGTATTGTTGATCTGATTGTTTTGAGGAGGTGTTGTTTGTTGCATTGTTGGTTGAATGTTAGCGACTTGATTGTGTGTGTGTGAATATGTTGACTAACTAAAATGATAAACCAACACACCAATGAAACATTAAATTAAAGGAAACTAATTAAAAAGATAAAAAAAACTCTAAATATAGCAGCTCCTTCAAAAGTGTTCCATTTTCCTCTATCTCCAAGGATTCAATGCAAGTTACTGGCTCTCTGTTGGTGTAATCAACAACTTATTGGAATGACAACTCTTGAGAATGAGATTATGCAACAATGCATGTTTTTTTGCTAAATGATTTAAACTATGATATGAAACTAAAATTCTATGAACTTGAGATGCTATGCTAAAATGTTGATTTGAATGCAACTATAATAACTGCGCTAAATTCACAAAAATCTAGGATGAAATCTACTCACAAAAGGGCTATATTTATAGGATTTTGGAGGCAAGAATCTAGTTGGAAAAGATCAACGGTCAAGTTCAAATCTATTAAGATGAACAGTGGGAGATTTTGGAAGTTGAGAGAAAGATGGAAGGTTGAGAAAATAATGGAGGAATGTATTCAACCCACAAAACCATCCTCATTCAAAAATGGAAACAAATTGACATTTGTCTTTTCATTTATGAAAGTTGGTTGAAAGTTGAGGATAAATCCTAATTAAATAAATAAATTTATTTAGTTACATGTGACATGGATTTTAGAAGATTCCATAATTAAATAATTAATATTTAATTATGTGAGAGATAAAAAATGCGTGTAATTAAATATTTACAATATTTAATTATGTGAAAGATGAGAGTATTAAATTAAATATTTACAATATTCAATTTAAATATGGAGTGAAGGATGAGTTAGTAGAATATTCTATTATTTGAAAATTCAAATTTAGAATCGTGATAATTAATATAAATAAATAATGAAATTTATTTAACTTAATTAAGAAGAAAATAACAATAATTAAATAAACTTATTTATTTAATTAAACTAGAAGATTTAGAAAAATGAACAATATAAATAAATAATTAAATTTATTTATATGTAGATGACTTTTAGAATATTAATTAAATAATTCATATTTAATTAATTAATAGGTTTTGCAATGACGATTTTTAGATGTATACATTTTTCCCCTCTTTGAAGTGATGTGTTTTACGCATTGCTTCAAAGAAAAATTCCGATCTCAAAAATTTGCCCCTCACTTTCAAAAATTAACTGATGATGCTATATGCCCCCTCGGGAGATAAATCACTTGATTTGAATGATAGTGATGATGATTGAAAGAATTTGCATGATTTTGAAGTGAAATTGTTGATTTATCTCTCGAAATAGCATGTTGTACAGTAAAAGTAAAAAATAACCTCCCTTTTTTACCCCCTTAAAAGGTGGAAAAGATAAAAAGTCATTGTCATTTGAATAGTAACCTTTTATGATTTTCAGAGCTCTGAGAGAGAATTTAGAGATGCCAATCTACTACGAGTGCCACCAATTCGAGCGAGCTTGCTGTTATTAGAGACCAACAACATATGCACCTCCGATAAGATTTCATGATCCACCTTTGTGAACTTATTTGAAAACTTTATGAGTTTTTCCATTTTTTGAATTTTGATTTTTTTTTTTTTAGCACATTAATGGAGCAGTCTAGCAAATATATGAATAGTTTAGTGCATAGGATCGATAAAATAGCACATATTGGAAGACCATGCAGATTTGATGTTAGATTAGCGCATACGCTAGAATAGTGCATACACCAGAATAGTGCATACGCTAGAATAGCGCATATGAGAGATAATGTAGTGCATACAGCTGATAGAATAGCGCATGGATGATTTAGTGCATATAATCTTTGTTTTAGCACATCCATGAATTTTTGCTGATTTTGCAATTGTAAGATTGATTTGATACTTGCTTGATGATTGTTGTTGTATTAGACAACTGATGTGACAATTTTGAATAACACCAAGGATAGATTAACTTGATTTTGGTAATGATTTGATAAATTTGTCTTCATGCTTGAAAAACAAATAATAAAATGATTCTAATAAATTTGCTGTCATGATCGAAAAAAAAATAGTAATGATGTTGATGTTGAGTCGATTGGCTGTCAAATTTGTTTCCATGCTTGATGAAAAACAAATAGTAGAGTTTGATAAATTTTCCTTCATGCTTGAAGAACAAATAGTAAAGTTTGATAAATTTTCCTTCCTACTTGAAGAACAAATAGTAAATTTTGATAAATTTTCCTAACTAATTGAAGAACAAATAGTAATGATATGTTGTTGATGTTGATATAATTCACTTACTTGATTGACATGATTTTCTTGGTTTCTTGATATTCCTTGTTGATGATTTAATCTTGATGTATTGATGTTATAGGAGGATTTTAATATCCTCCAGATCAAAGAGAGATTTCCCTGCACATGGGAGATGATTCCCAGACTATCTCAGCCAGAGATAGGAGTCGTTTTTAGATGTGGGTTGGGTTCCCTTCTTAGGATCCCTCAATATAGGGTCAACAAAGCACTACTGACTGCATTAACTGAGAGATGGCAAAGTGAGCATAATACTTTTCACTTGCTGAATGGAGATATCACTATTACATCTGAGGATGTGTACAAGATTTTAGGCATCCCCGTAGTTGGTGCACTTGTGATTTATGATCACAAGGATATTGGAGGTATATATGCTCTGCAATGAGTCTTCCAGGATCCTCATGTTGGTGGATATGAGATTGCATGGCGAGATATGGTAGAGGGTTATTCCCCACTTCCATCAGTTTCGGCAGGTTTCATTGGTGTCTTCCTTTGTCCTGGTCATAGATCAAAGGGACTATCAGTAGGCTAGGGTTGGATTTTGGAGGAAATGATCCTTCATCAGACAAGATATGCATGGGGATCCTGCATGCTTTCCCATCTATACCACGATCTTCATTAGGTGGTATATACATATGGGAAGAGTATATCTTTTGGGGTTACACTGCTTTAGATCTGGGCATGGGAGCACATCACCATCAAACACCCTATTGTACGGAGAGATCACCCACTTAGCCACCCATATGTATATGCATATAAGGTCCCCTTGTTCAGCCTATGTTGAGCAAGTTAGAGTACTGGCAACATATGCTAGATGATATGGATATAGTCATCTGGAGACCATCTCTTGACTATGATGCATGGAATGATGATGACATAGAGCTTCCCTATTGTGGTATATCGAGATACTTGATTGGATGCACCCCCTTCATTATTGAGCATTTTATGGTTATGTGGGTACTTACGCAGTATGGGCGAGTTGAGATGCTTCCGTAGGGTGTGGCTCATTATGCTAGATGTTGGGAGGATGTACTAGAGTGGGTTCCCTTCATTACTCTTAAGGTAATGAGAGCAAAGTACATCGATCTTCAGCTAGAGTTTTGGGCCATCCATCCAGAGGTCATATATGCACACATGACAGATGATTATGTTGCATATTTCTACACATATCCATTTCCCAGATTGACCAGTTAGACAAGCCTACCCCACTATTAGGTGGACCAGTTATATGATGGGCACGACGGTAGCCATAGGCACAGATAGATGTTGGGGCACAAGCATAGGCACAAGGATAGGCAGGGCAGCCACATGGAGCACAGGAGGATATAGGCAGGGTGGCCATGGATGTCGATGAGGAGGATGAGGATAGCTCCAATGATGACGATGATGATGGGGATGATAGAGGTGGTGGGGGTGGCAGCCAGAGATATTTATTTGATGTACCCTTTAGGACAAGTCCTTGTATAGCTAGAGTGGTGGAGTAGCCCAGTACTTTGGCTCCACATATTACCATCAGGGCTCCATCACAGGGACAGATTGACATTCTACAGACAGAGGTTCAAAATCTTCATAGTTATTTAGCACAGGCATAGGCTACTATTAGCCAGCTACAGGCACAGATTGCACAACCACCACCTCCTGACCCATAGATAGCTCAACTTATTGTAGAGCGAGACAACTTTAGAGAGCGGTGCATTCAGACAAAGGGAGTAGAAGAGAGACTCATGAGGTCAGTTGAGAGAACCTCCATTAGAGAGGTTGTTGCAGAGGGACTGGAGACTACCCAACATGTGGAGTATTATAGGATGAGATATTTTGAGGTAGTACCTGCTGAGAAGAGGATAGCCTATACATAGTTAGGCACCCGATCGTGTTCCTGCTCACGCATTCATATCAAGAGTGCCACCAAGAGTGTGGCACAACCTATTAGACGAGGGATAGGTGCTTCAGGTAGCAGAGATCCGTAGAGATCAACCACCTCTGGAGGTAGTAGTAGTCATGATCCCCATCTAGATGCCCCTTAGTGATAATTATGTATACACTCCTTGTATTGTACTTATATATCTTGTTCAAACATTTGATATCCTTGTACCCATGGACATTTATTTTGATGAGATTATTAGATGCAATGGTGATTTGATATGCATATGTCTTTGATTATGCTATGATGAATGGTTGTATATATTTTTATTTTTTATATGCTATGTGGTCTATGATTATGCATGTAATTTTTATGATGATATATGCATATTGATATGAACTATAGTGATGGTTTTTTTGTTTTATTGCAATGTATGCTTATATGATGTAAATTATGATTTGATGAACATGCTTTATGATTGAATGATCCTACAAAATGAAATGATTTTTATGACTTTAACATGATGACATAGTATAAATGATTTTCTACATGATGTATGGAGAATGTATGCAATAAATGTAATGGATGCATCTTTCTTTTTGTCAATGTATGATTATGCAAATGGTGATTATGAAAATGATAATGAAAATGATATGAATATGAGGTGAAAATTTCAAAATAAATGATGAGATGAATGATTAATGATATGATATAATAAATGATATGTAAATAAATAATGATTATAATAATAAAAATGAATGGTACCTAATAATGATAATGATGATAATGATAATGAAAATGCACAAATATAATTGAAATGATCATGATAACCTAAATGATGATAAAAAAATGAGATTTAAAATGATGAAATATGAAAATGATAATGAACATGATTTGCAATAAATGTCCAAGTGTACTCAATCAACGTCTTAAAAGATATATGTAGAATTTCAAACCTCCAAAAATCTATCATACAACCATAAAAACAAAAATGAATGCAATCCTAAAATGCTTAAATGAATCCACTGCACTATTGTCATTCCATGAGCCAATTCTGCGTGTAAATTTTCATCATTGAACCTTTTGATATGTTGAAAGTTAGTACAAGCATCAAAGGGGATATTAGCACCAATGATGACCTGATTACTACTTCCATGATGTTTTGATGTAGCAAGTTAATACAAGCATCGAGGTATAATTTAACCAAGATGACCTAAGTATTGTGTGCATAAATAGACAAAAGTTAACCCTTTTCCTATGCAAATTCTGAAATGTCATTAATGATACATTGTAGAGCATGTCCCATGACAAATTTTCATAGTAATAGTGATTAGCTTATAGACAACAACCAAAGAAAAATCATACTCCTTCCTTGTGATTCTATTTCAGTACATCATTGAACCATTTCAAAGATATGATGTCATCAAATATCAAAACAACAATTCAACTTATGCTTTAAGTTTGTCATTCATTTTAGTCAAATTAAGATCATCCAATTTGTTCAATTTGATTGGATAATTCATTGTTCTAATATTTTGATACTTGACACATGTTTCCACTTTTTTGCCAAAAAGCTAAAAAGTTGATTGCCCCCAATGACCTTGCATTCTGACTCCTGATTAGACATAAACTACTACTAAGGATAACACTAATAATCAAGCCATGATGAAATCCTTGTTGTTTCAAGGAAATGTTTAGATGCCTGATGCAGATGTGATGGCCAAGCCCATATGTGATGCTAATGAAAGATGGATGTAAAAAATGCAGAAGATATCTTGATAGATGGAAGAGCCAACTAAATCACAAACAATGCTTGTTTGTCAGGTTTTCACCATTTGTTTTTATTGCACTTTTTTTTTGATTTTTTGATTTTTATTTTATTTTTATTTATTTTATATTTTATATTTTATTTTTTGTTTTTGTATGTCGAAAGGATGCCTGTTTGCCAGGTTTTCACCCTGATGACAGTTTTCTTTAGGATATTTTCCCATTTTTATGAATTGTTTCATGACATTTTACATTGTTTTTGATATTTTTCTAGGACTTTTTATACTATTTTTGATATTTTCAAACATAAAACTTCTTCAGGTGGATGATGTTAGTTGGATCTTCAAGAAGGTCCCCTTCTGATGTTGATAATTGATATGCCCCTGATCCATATGTTGCAATGATGATGAACGGGCCCAACCAATTAGGATCAAACTTTCCTTTATTTTCCCAATCTTCCTGATTACGAGGGTTTTCTTTGAGAACTAAGTCACCCACTTGAAAAGATCATGGTTTGACTTTGTGATTGTAACTACGGGACATAATTTTTTGATACCCCTTTAAATGATTAGCTGCACTTTTTCATCAGTCATCAAGCAGTTCCAACTCTTGCAATCTGGATACTCTGTAATCCTCATCATTTATGAGCCCCTTCAACGATACCTGAAGTGAGGGAATCTCAACTTCTAATGGAAAAATAGCTTCTGCTCCATAAACCAAAGCATATGGGGTAGCACCCATTGGAATGTGAATACTAGTTCTGTATGCCCACAATACTGAATTTATTTGGACATGCCAATCACGACCGACATCATTCACTATTTTCTTCAAAATCTTCAAAAAAAAATTGTTTGAAGCCTCTTCTTGGCCATTCCCTTGTGGATAATAAGGCATAGAGAACCTATGTTGGATGTGAAATCATTCACAGAGTTCATCAACATCTTGATTTTTAAAAGGTTTTCCATTATCTGTGATAATAGAGTTGGGAATGCAATATTGACATATGATATAGTTCAAAATGAAGGATGAAATTTGTTTTCCAATAACAGTTGTTAGGGGAACAACTTCAATCCACTTAGTAAAGTACTCAGTGGATTTGATGATGAATTTGTGACCATTTGATGATGACAAATGTATCCTTCCAACCAGATCCAATCCCCACTGAGCGAAAGGCCATGTTGTGGTGAAGGGTTGTAATTCTTGAGGAGAACTGTGGATGAGATTCCCATGAATCTGACATTTTGAAAAAAATTTCATAAAGATGAATGATTCTTTCTCCATGGTCGCCCAATAGTAACCCATTCTAACAAGTTTCTTTTCCAAGTTTAGTCCACTTGAATGAGTCCCACAAATAACACCATGTACCTCCTATAAGGATTTTTTTGATTCATCACATTCGAGACATCGAAGGAGGGTACCATCAAGACCATGTTAGCAATTAAGGTGTAATGAGAAGATTGACGTATGAAATTCCTTTTTTGATTCCTACACAAATCTAGGGGAAAAATGGTATCTTTTAGATAAGAATAGATTTGACCATACAAGGGAGAATCAAAACTAGTTAGGTATCAAATGATTTGGGTTTCTGGATTATCATAGGCAGGATAAAACAATTGTTCCACCAGAAAATCATATCGAGCTTAGTTCTCTAACAATTGGAGTAGTGATGCAATTGTAGCCATGGCATCCACAACTTTATTTTTAGCATGTGGAATTTGCGTGAACTTGATATCAACAAAGTTTTTCTTGAAATCATCCACCATGTTTTTGTAAGGCATTAACTTGTCATATTTAGTTTGATATTCATCATTTATTTGATTTATGACAAGTTGTGAATCACCAAAAACTTGCAGTTTTGTGATTCTCTAGTTTAATGCAATTCTCATTCCAATTAACAATGCCTCATACTCAGCTATGTTATTTGTGCAAGGAAACATTAGCTCATAATATTTTGGAATTATATTTCTTTGAGGTGTGATGAAAATAATTCCTGCCCCCGAGCCATGTTGAGTGTAGGAGCCATCAAAATAAAGTGCCCATGATTGTTTAGTGGTTGTCGTGAAAAAATTAGCGTCAGGAAAATCAATGTGTATTGGATGTTCTGCTTGCATTGGTGCCTCTACCAACTGATCTGTTATTATCTATCCTTTGATATCCTTATGATCCACATAATGAATTTAAAACTCACTTAGGATCATGACCCATTTACCCAATCTACTAGTTAAGGTTGCCTTACTTAGAAGATATTTTAAAGGATCAATCTTAGCCATAAGTTTTATCATATGAGCTAGCATATAGTGTCATAAATTTTGAGAAGTAAATGTTAGAAACCCTAGATCAGACATGCAAACCTAAACACCTTCCATAGAAGAGAAAACATAAAAAAGCAGAGCTTTGCATGCAAATGTGCTAAATGATATATTTAATAATTCGATGTTACAATGAGATGATTTGCTTTATAAAAGCAAAGTATGCAACCCTAATGTTGACCTAAAAATAGCTCAACCTAAGTAAAGTTATGCAAGTGTAATTAAATATTAATTATACCAACACCCCCCCATAAGTGCAACTTAGGGAGAGTAAAATAAGCATGCACCTAAAACTAAGATGAATGCAAGAAAGCATGAATGGGTCCTGGCAACAAGGCCTAATCAGGTACCCATGTACAAATGCAATAATGAGGTAGAGAAGGAAAACCTAGTGGGACAACCCCCCCTACAATGAGATGATTGCTGCAAAGAAGCACTGGAAGAACACTGTAGACCGCAATCTGGCAGGCAAGGAAAGATACTTTTGTCTACAAGAAACCATATCAGAATCATAATAATGTGACAGTAGACCTGATGCCATGGAACACTCGAACACTCCAAACTGGAACAACCCTAGAATCCATAAAGCAACAGTAGATGATATGATGATGACAGAATCTTGAAGCCATGAATCTCGATGCTGATGCCAAACTAAGACTGAAACTCTTCCATGGGAAAAAGTACCATATAGACTCAGGAACAATAACCACAAATTTAGTGGCCCTCAAATTGAGATGGATCCGATGCAGATCACTAACCATAGGCTCTCAATCTAAAGTGTGAACCAAAATGAATCTGATATGTGTCAAGCTCAGACAAAAATATGGCCAAAAGAAACTAAGAAACTAGATTACAACCCATTAGAGTTGCCATCAAAACACAATGAAGATTATTATGCAAGAAACCCCCCTGATCGAACTTTATATCAGTTCATTTATTACAATCCCCAATGACTGAAAAAGGAGAGAATGCCTAAAATGCATAAATAGAAAATCAAAATAGACCTCAGATCTATGTAGAGGACTGAACCAGCTTTTCAATGCCGCAAGAATGGCGAAAAAAGGATCACTGAGTCAAAAGATATGCCCTCCGGAGTGAAAAACGCAACATATGAGTTCAAGGACCTGCAAAATAAATCTGGATAAAAATCAGAAAAAATAACCTACACCACAAGATCAATGTCAGAATCAGCTTTCCAATGGTATCTCGTTTGTGAAAAACGGACAACGTACGCAAAAGTTACGCCCGATTTTGTCAAAGGTGCTCCAAAATGGCCTATAAGGCCTACAGGCAGCCCAGGGGGCTAAAAAAAATCAGCCTCTGGTCCTGCATGCGACCAGGGGCCAGTGGATAAGGGGCTAGGGTAGAGCCCCTAGTCACCCATATGACCAGATCTGGGCTGGGAGGCCAGCCGGGGGCTAGGCGCATAGCACCTAGTCCCCCATGTGACCGGCGTTGGGAGCAGAGGAGCCCGTAGGGGCTACGAGCGGACTGGCGGCAAATGGAGGGGGAGCCACCGGCGGTGGCAGTGGGCCGGTGGCCCCCTGGTGGCCACCCAGTGGTTGCCTAGTGGCAGATTCCTTCAACACTAGCAGTGCGAAAACCAAGATAGATTTTGCGTTTTTTCTCTCTATTTTCGAGCAAAAACCTGCATCGAAATGCATGTTGGGGAGGCCGTACGACCTTCCTGGCAAAAAAATTTTGCCCTCTGAACCAACTTCACCAAAATCAACAAAACGAAACCCTAGATTAGACATGCAAACCTAAACACCTTCCATAGAAGAGAAAACATAAAAAAGCAGAGCTTTGCATGCAAATGTGCTAAATGATATATTCAGGAATTTGATGTTACAATGAGATGATTTGCTTTATAAAAGTAAAGTATGCAACCTTGATGTTGACCTAAAAATAGCTCAACCTAAGTAAATTTATGCAAGTGTAATTAAATATTAATTACACCAACAGTAAATAGTACTGCCAAGCAAGATTTTTTTAGTGAAGGTGTAATTTAGTTCATGGCTTGTCAATTTTCTACTGATATAATATATTGCTCGCTCCTTTCCTGTTTTGTCTCCCTGTACCAATAATGCTCCCAAGGATACTTCTGTGGTAGAAATATACAATATAAGTGGTTCAACTTGTACTAGCGGAATCAACACTAGTGGAATCATTAGATAATGCTTTATCTGATCAAACACTGCTTCACATCTATCCTCCCATTTAAATGGAACATTCTTATGTAAGAGATGAGTGAATGGAAAAAAAATTTCTGCCAGTTGCGCAATGAATCTCATGATGGATTGCAACTGTCCTTGCAATGAGCATGGTTGACTGATGTTCCTTGGTGGTGGAATATCAAGGATTGCTTGTACCTTAGCAAGATCCACCTCAATTCCTTTTTCTGACACAATATAACCTAGCATCTTTCTAGATTTCACCCCAAAGACGCATTTCTTAGGATTAAGTCTGACTTTAAATTTTTCCATTCTGACAATTTTTTAGATAAGAAGCCAAATATCCTTCCCTTGTGTATGATTTTTCCAGGAGATCATCTACATAATCCTTCATGAATGTGTGCATCATGTCATGAAAAATTGTTGTCATTGCTCATTGGTATGTAGCCCCTACATGTTTTAGTCAAAATGGCACTACGTTCCAACAATATGTACCCCAAGGACATGGAACGTTGTTTTATCTTGATCTTCAGATGAAATATTTATCTGGTTGTATCCCGAAAATCCATCCATTAGTGAATACGTAACATGTCCAACAGTTAAATCTACAATCATATCTATGTTGGGCAGAGGGAAATTGTCCTTTGGGCATGCTTTATTTAAATCCTTGAAATTTGTACAAATTTTTATTTGTCCATCTAGCTTTGATACAGGTAAAATAATGGAGATCCATTCTGCATAGTCTATAGACTAAATTAATCCTACATCTAATAGTTTCTTTAATTCTTCTTTGACTAGTAAGGCAACATGTGGGTGCATTTTTTTGAGTTTCTACTTTACAAGTCTCACCCTCAGACTGATTGATAAATGATGCATGATGAGATTTGGATCTAATACAGGCATATCTACGTATGACCATGCAAAATTGATTTGATTACTCTTAAGGAATTCTGTGAATCTTGGGATTTCCTCTTTTGTCAGGGATGCAACAAGTTGCAAGACTTTTGGCTATTCCATAGTACCTATATTGAGTACCTTTGTTGGTTCTATCAAAATGGAAGACCTTTCCTAATAATTCTCTGGAAGAGTGTCAAGTTTCCCATCCTCTAGTGCCTTTGAAAGGTTTTCACTATTGGATACACTCTTTATTTTTCTCTTTTCATGATCTAATACTGCCTTTGTTAGGTTTTCACCATTAGATATTTCTTTTATGTTGTTAATTTTGTAGCTGAGAAACTTGGCACTTTCTTGTCTAAAACTTTGATCTTGTGACTTGCTGGTGGAACCTATTTCTGAGTTGGATGAACAAAGAAATTTTACGATGGTTTCATCATTGGGAAAATTTGGGCTATCAATTGGTGCAATTTGTTCCCAATCAATGATTTTAGGATGGACCAAGGTAAATGGATCATCAGGTTGGGTAAGGTCACAAGCAGTTAAGGTTATGATACTATTATCATTTTCACTATGGGGAAGGTCTATGATGGTCTCCTCCTGTCAATTATCTATATTGTTTTGAATTGAATCATCATCACTTGAGTCATGGTTGCTTTGTAGGGCGTAATCAAGTGGAGGCCTTGAGCTTTCCCCTTGTGTGAGTGTGGGTGTATTATTTTGTACCATATCCACCTATTTTTCCCTCCAGAATGTATCATCCAAAATGGTGTCCCATTCATACTCAATGGAGTCAATGTCATAATTTTTTTCTTGTATTCCAAGAATTGTTTTAGCTAATTCCTCATTGGACTTTCTTTGTATGGTTTCTTCCTTTGCATCCTCACCATATCCTAACCCAGTTTTATCTCTAGGGTGCATTGTTTTTAATCGGATAGGTTCAACAATACCTTCTTTTCTCTTGCCTATAGGGCCATCTCCTTCATAACCCATTTGTTGCACTATTGTGTAACCCTTTCCATATTGCTCAGTGGGTAACTTAAAATTTTGGGCTGATTCATCTTCATCTTTATAGAGCCAATCTAGGATAGCCCTATCTTCTATTTCACCTTCTCGAGTATCTACTTTGATAAATCTTCCATCAAACGTGGTGATGGGAACCGAAGCTTGTGCACATGATACTGAAGCTTTTGTAGCATATTGTATGGATTTTGATGATTGATCATGGGATCTTGGGGACACGGGTAGATTAGAGAGACATAAAGAATATTCTCCCACCCCATTATCTTTTAATTTTAACTTGGTGCCAAACTTTATTATCATTTCCCCCACTTGTTCACTATGTTTTGAAGTAGAAATGGCCAAAGCCTCTCTATTATGTGGGAGAAATGTGTCCTAAGTTGCTCTAAGGTTAGAACAAGGTTGACTACTAATATGGTCTACCGATATTGTTACTTCTTGTCCATCATATGGAAAATTTAAGCGTTGATGATAAGTAGATGAAACTTCTTGCATGTCATGGATCCATGGGAAACCCAAGAGTATGTTATAGGATAAATCCCGATCTAGAACCTGGTAAAAGGTATTCTTCACAACTGGTCCCACTCTGATTGGTAGCATGATGAGGCCTTTAGAAGCTCTCTCTTCGTCATCATATACTTTGATTGTAATTTTCCTTCGTGGATCTATAGATTCCTCTTAATATCCCAAAGCAAGGAAAAATTTTAAAGTAAAAATGTTTAATCCGGCTCCCCCATCTATTAAAACACGTCTAATTCGAGCTTTATGAACCATGAATTCTAGATAAAGTGATGAATTATGGGAATGGGTCATGGAGGAATCATCCTTTTCAGCAAAGGATAAACATATGGGTGTGGACAAGTATCCCACCATGGCTTGAAATTTGTTGATATCCAGATCAGGAGATAGTTGTGTCAACAATTGTCTTTTCCAGAATGTCATTGTGTGCTGGTGATATTTTGAGCAGCTCCAAGATAGAAATTTGGGCCGATGTTTTCGTAGTGGATCAACCAAATTGTACTGACTTGGAGGGGGAATCACCTCCTTAGATGAACTTCCTTTTACAATGATTCTAGCCTATTCCCTTATGGTAGCATTAACCTTTCAATATTCTTGCTTTCCTTTGATCTTGATAGCATTGACTTACTGATCGTCGATGTAAATATGATTGATAATGGTATCGTAGACATGATTCACATTCTTTCCTTTGTCACCCAAAGATTCCCCTTTTTGATAATTGGGGAGAGGATCCTTGAATGTCTGATGATCATCATTGGAATTATGTCCCTCAACTGTTATGGTACAGATATCAATCAGATCCTAAATGAGATTCTTTAACCCTTAGCAATTACTTGTCTTATGACCCTTGCATCTATGATAATCACAATAGTATGAGTCATTCCATAATGTTGGTTTAACTAGAGGCTCATAAATTTGAGTTAAAATTTTCAAATCACCTAATCTCTTTTTAAATTAATCAAATCTTGATTAATTTAATCTCAATCACTAAAATCCTCTAGAAAATGCAACTTGCACATGAAAATAGATTTAATTGATTTATTAAATCTCTATTTTCCCTCACATGTTATAAAAAGGGAATATTCTCTCAAGTTTGAATTCAAAATCCAGGTGGATGGGTACTTCCAACAAGGAATTCACTCCTCTTGCATGTCCTTGTCCATTGAGCCAAGTGACATTAACTCCATTTCTTTCTCCCTCAAACATGTCACATTCAAATTTCAAATTTGAATCTCATAGCATTTATCATGCACATTGACCAAAATATGCTCATTCCTCAACCATTCACATCTTCACAAGTGGCACTTGTCCATTGGATGTTGAATGATCCCACATTGCTTATTTCCACTCTATCTTCCATTTTGGAAATCTATAAATGAGAGACTCTTCCTCTCATTCTAACATCTACAAATTGAGTAAACTTATTATACTCAATTTCATCTTCAAGCATAGCCATTTTCATCCATTTCATCAAGTTCTTAGCTAGGTTATGCAGATTTTTCATTATGGAGCTTGATTGAATCTTCATCAAGGTGGACCACTCATCAAATCATCAACATTACAACAAAGGAGTTGGGAAGGACTGATTTTGACACACCAATTGGCACCAATTCCCCCATGGGATCAAGAGTTTGCTTAGTTTAGATAGATTTAGTTTGGTTATTGCACTTTTTCTTCATTTCCTTTCTATCTAGGTTTTGTAAATGGATTTCATGGGGAATCCTTCTTTCATCTTGTATTTTGATCTAATAACATGTTTTTTTGTTGCATTTGTGCAGGTATGAAACTAGGGTTCACAATAATAGCATTTTGATTCAATAGTTCTTTAAGAGTTGATTCCAAAGACTAGCCCAGGGGAGTAAAACTCCGTCGATTTGAAAAAAATTGAGATCTGGGCACATTTGAATTTTGATTATTGCCAAGATTATTACCATGATTTTTGGTCATATTTCCTTGGTTGGAACTATTTCCTTGGTTACTAGAATTTACAACATTATTGGTGCATTGGAAACCTGATGCATTAAGAATGGTAGGCTTCACATTTATGTTGTTAGCATCTACCACCCCATCATTCACAATTTTTTTATTTCAAGTCCAAAATCGTGACTTGTCATTGTTGTTACTATTGTTGTTGTTGTTGTTGTTGTTGTATGAATTTGGAATTTCTTTATCAAGATTTAAAACTCTACGCTTGACCAAGGCACCTTCAATGGTAATTGTATTTTCAATCAATTTTTCAAATGATTGAGGACAATGGAGATTTAGCCTATAACTCATCTCTTGATTTAGATTGTCGATAAAGATTTCCATATTTTCCTTTTTAGGAACAAGACAGGAATATCTTGTGAACAACCTTCTCCACCTTTGTAAGAATGTGGTGAAGGGTTCCCCAATCTTTTGTTTTACTCTACATAATTCAAGCATGGTTATCTGGTATTGTATATTATAGGAGTACTACGATAGGAACTTATTTATTAACTCCTCAAATGTTCTGATGGGGGGAGTGATCTTGGAAATCCACTCCATGGATTGTCCACCCAGACTTCATGGAAACAATCTCATTAGATAGGTATCTTCATGAGTGAATTCTAAGCTCATATTTCGGAAATCCCTCACATGATCAATGGGATCCGTTTTTCCATTATACCTATCAAACTTTGGTATCTCGCAATGTTTTGGAAAAGGATTCATGGTAATACTCTTGTCAAATAGATATGGGTAGATATCCTCCAAAATTTATTTCTTTGTGAACCCCCTTGTATTTCTTTTATTTTCCCTTGTAATGCTCTTATCTGTTGAGTAAGAGCACTAAAATCATTAAGGGGTGCCTTAGGATCCTGTCTAATCCTTTCCATGTCAAAATCAATAGGTAACTTAGCTACTTGATTGGCCAATGAAAGGATATATTTTTCTTTGTTTCATTCCATGGCTCTATCCATGAGAGTATAGAATTGAGGATCCTATTCTGCTTCTTGGAGCATTTCTTTTGTTATCTCATCATTATTCGGATTATTCCTTGTGCGAAGTTTGTGAAAAGGATTTTCTTCTTTATCACCACTATTGCTTTTATCACCCATTTTGCTTAATGTACTTTCCCTTTCGTCCTCATCTATGTGCTTTCGAGATCTTGTGACAATAGGTATAAGCTTTTGCCAAATTTCCACTAACTTTGATCAAAAAATGAAATAGTGCAATTTTGATGGATATCTAAGTTGGAATAGAATGAAGATTCTATTGATGTGACTTATGAAATTTCTAATCTTTAGTTCATGATTCCCTGATTGAAAAGATGATAATCCTGTTTGCGGGGATTTAAACTAAAAATAAAAAATAAAGATGGTGTTGCACTTTGTGAGGTTTGATCGTCGTTTTGTAAAAATAAGGATTTTTGATAAATTCCTAATGCTCCTAAGCTCTCTATTGCAAAACTTGATTGGGACGAGTAGAGTACAAAATTGTTGGTTGAGGGATAAAAGATGACCGAATAGGCTGATTGTGATTATGCCTTTGAGAAAGAGCTCTTCTTTGAAAGAAAGATTGTGAATATAATGGTTCTAAGGCAAAATCGTAAGTGAAACCTCTAACAAAGTTGTGATATTGATGAATAAAATTTTTGTGTTCAAGAAAAACTTTTCGACTTTGGTATAAAAACTTTCTCTTTTTTGATAGCTTCTTATAACTGAGAGACTTTTTTGGCTTCTTAATCTTCCTCTCTAGGAAATTCTTGGAAAAATTTGCAGACTTTCAAACCCTAAGCATAGAAAAAGACTAGACTAAATGGCAGATTTTTTTGGGTGTCGGAAATTTACCCAGGTTCGGAAAACAAATGCACTAAATTTTTTAGTAGATGCGCTAAACTATCCAATCTATGCACTAGACTATTGCAGGTATGCACTAAAATAGAGCATAGATGTGCTAAAATAGAGCATGAATGTGCTAAAACAAATCACATATGAGCTAAAAAAGAGCATAATTGCGCTGAAACAGAGCACAAATGTGCTAAAACAGAGCATGAATGCACTAAAACAGAGCACATATGCACTAAAACAGAGCATAAATGCACCGAAATAGAGAAAAAATGCACTAAAACTGAGCATGAATGCCCTGAAACAGAGCACATATTGGCTAAAATAGACTAGGGATGCACTAAACTATCCAATTACTACAATGATACAGACATGTTTTGATAGTTTGATGTTTTTGGATGATCTTTGTATGATTTAAATTTGGAAAAACATGACATATAGTGGAAAATAGTTGTTTAAAAATCTTAAAATCTAAACAAAGAGTGTATGTTCTTGAGATTTTCACGGGTATTGAACAAACTAAGAACTTCAGATAGACTCACTCTTATTTGTCAAAAAGGTCATCATAGCAACCACAACCCACATCTTAAAATTGTGTCAACTCACACAGCCGTGTCACCCCCTAAAGGGCGCCCATGTTTTTGTCTTTTCCAAGTGCATACTCAAGGTTAGATTTCTCGATCCCTTGAGCAAACAATCTGTGGAAATTATATGGTGAGTGTCTTGGGGGTAGATTCTTCCCTCCCCTTGCATTGTGATTATTATGATGTTTGGATACTGACACAGTTGGTTTTCTACACTATGGTTCGTAGTAAAGGTATCTATTTTGTGTGGAAATAGATAAACTCCTCAAGAGACCTCCTAATCTTTAGAATAAAGATTTTGGGGATGGTTATCTTGCTCACTTTCATTGAATATAGGTTTCCAAAAATTCATTTTTGATTAGAGTGGGTTGGAAAACCTGGGTTTTGTTGTTCCCACTTAGTTCGTTCCTGTAGGGTGAGTACTTTTTCCCACTATGATAGGCCTTCTAAAGGATGTAATAAAACATGAAATACAAGAAATGAAAAAGGTAAGTCTAGTGTTTTGGTCACCCAGTAAAGGGGAGAGCATAAACCTATTACCCAAAAATCACAACAAACAAGTGGTTCAGTTTTAAATCCAAATGACAATTTTCTACACTATGTGAAGATGTTGCTCCACAACAAGCATTGGATTCATTTTAACCAAGATGAAATAACGTTTGGTGACTATCCTAGGATTGATTAATTCCATATTTAAGTGTTTATCCTAGGATTGCTTCATTCTTACTTAAGGCAGAAAAATAAAAATCTCTATCCACGGATGGCGTCAGAATCAAGATTTATTTTTACACTCCCTATATGCACTAAAAGAACTAGTAAATGTGCTAAAACAGTTAGAAATGCGCTAAAGGAACAATCAGGGATGCACCAAAATAGTTAGTAAATGCGTTAAAGGAACTAGCAAATGTGCTAAAATAGGTCGTCAATATGCTAAAACAGTCCTCATATGTGCCAAAACCGAGGCTTGTATGTGCTAAACCGAGGCTCGTATGCGCTAAACCGAAGCTCCAGTCTATCACCTGTCAGAAAATTCTAAAATAAAAAGATTAAAAATGGGGAAAGGCCCCATGGTGGGTGCCAAAAATGTGTGTGAATATGTGGACTAACTAAAATAATAAACCAACACACCAATGAAACATTAAATCAAAGGAAACTAATTAAAAAGATTAAAAAAACTCTATATAACAATAGCTCCTTCAAAAGTGTTCCATTGTCCTCTATCTCCAAGGATTCAATGCAAGTTACTGGCTCTCAGTTGGTGTAAGAAGTAACTTGTTGGAATGACAACTTAGGAGAATGAGATTATGCAACAATGCATGTTTATTTGCTAAATGATTTAAACTATGATATGAAACTAAAATGCTATGAACTTGAGATGCTATGCTAAAATTTTCATTCCAATGCAACTATAATAACTGCGCTAAATTCACAAAAGTCTAGAATGAAATCTACTCACAAAAGGGTTGTATTTATAGATTTTTGGAGGCAAGAATCTAGTTGGAAAAGATCAACGGTCAAATTCAAACCTATCAAGATGAACGGTGGGAGATTTTGGAAGTTGAGAGAAAGATGGAAGGTTGAGAGAATAATCGAGGAATGTTTTCAACCCACAAAACCATCCTCATGCAAAAATGGAAACAAATTGCCATTTGTCTTTTCATTTATGAAAGCTAGTTGAAAGTTGAGGATAAATCCTAATTAAATAAATAAATATATTTAATTACATGTGACATGGATTTTAAAATCTTCCATAATTAAATAATTTATATTTAATTATGTGAGAGATGAAAAAGGTGTGTAATTAAATATTTACAATATTTAATTATGTGAAAGATGAGAGTATTAAATTAAATATTTACAATATTCAATTTAAATATGGAGTGAAGGATGAGTTAGCAGAATATTCTATTATTTGAAAATTCAAATTTAGAATCATGATAACTAATATAAATAAATAATGAAATTTATTTAACTTAATTAAGAAGAAGATAGCAATAATTAAATAAACCTATTTATTTAATTAAACTAGAAGATTTAGAAAAATGAACAATATAAATAAATAATTAAATTTATGTATATGTAGATGACGTTTAGAATATTAATTAAATAATTCATATTTAATTAATTAACAAGTTTTGCAATGACCATTTTTAGATGTATACAAATTGTTGTTTGAACTAGGAGAAATTAGGACTACCTTAGCATCTACCACACCATCATTTGTTATGTTGTTTTTAGGCTAGACACGAGGCTTGTTGTTGGAACTTGTTGATGGGTGGTTGTAAGATGGAGTATTTTGGTGAAGGGCACCATAGGTCTTAATATGAAAAGTTTCTAAGTGTTAGAATTTGATGTTGGTTAAGACATTTTTGTTTGTAATCAAGTATTTCAGACCATCTTTTCTATTTTCGGATGTCGATTGGGTCATTCGGGATTATCGGGTTAAAAGTTGTTAATTTTGCAAAAAGTTTCTTTACATTTTTGTGTGTAAGGGAAGTTGAATAGTTGGGGGATTTGAAAAATAGTTGTTAATTTTGCAAAAAGTTGTTTAAAATTTTTGTGTAAGGGAAGTTGAAAAATTGGGAGATTTGATTAATAGTTGGGGTCGGTTGTTTTGATGTGTAAAATTTTAAATAGGCCTTGTGAAGACCGAAGGAGTTTTAGTTGTTGAGTTTTTATTGTTGAACAATTAAAAAAACTTTGTTTTTCTATGTTTTAAGGCATAATCTACTGCTATACATTGTGGTATGGCCCTATATGACCCATAGGTGATTGAATTGTGATTTGAATTGATGGAAATTTTAATTCTTGTTCTTTTGCATCTTGTTTCATCTAATTTCATCAAAGTTGGGGTAAGTTAGAGCATTTTTTCCTAAAACTACCTATAACCCTAGTTTAGGGTTGGTTTGAGATCAATAAAATAAGTTAATATCCATTCCACCAGTGAAAGAACTTAAAAATTGATGGAATGGATATAGGTAGGTTGTATTTTAGTTTTTTGAAGTTGCAAGAGCAGGGTTGGTTGATTAGCATGGCAAGGTGGAGGCCCTAGTCTACTTTCTTCATAAAATTAGGTACTAGAACTCCAGAGGGCTTAGGGTTTTGTAGAGGAGTGATTTGGAGTTTTTTCCAATTATTGAAAATGATGTTTACAAACCCCATGTGACATGTTATATGCCTTGGATTGAAGATTGGAGGTTGGGAGATTGAAACCCTTATTGTTGCCTTGTAGTGCAGGCCTAATTAGCCTTCATTCAAGTGTAGTAGCATTTTTTTGACCTTTATGTTTCAAAACAACCCCACCTAAAAATGGGATATGTTGTCAAAGGGAATAAATTTTATCTGCAACAACAATTAGATTCTAGGTTTGAGGTCTTGTTTGGAAATTAGGTTGGAAAAACCACTTTTCTTTTCCCACTAGGAGAATAGGTAGTTTGTGCGAGAAACCCATCAAATTAGTGTTCTAAGGTTGAAGATTTTGAGTTGTTGAGTTAATTTGTATTCACCCACCCTGCTCTACACCAAATTGGTATTAGATCATAGGTCTGATCTGAAGAAGAGAAGTTGTGTTGAAAGAAGTAAAAGATGCCTCCAAAGGGAAACACTATGGCTAGGAAAATGAATGAAATGGAAGAGAAGACTGCAAGAGAGATTAGGATATTTAAGGAACTCCAAGATAGGATGATAGAAAGGCTTGAGGTTGTTGAAATAGGTCAGAGGAGAGGTATTTTCACTTGTGAAAAGAGTCATAGTGAAGAGGAAGGGGAAAAAGAAAACCCCCAAGAAGAGACTTAAGAAGAAGAGGGTTCAAATCTCGATGAGCAGAGGATGGCCAAGCTACTAAGAGTAGTCAAGGAAGATAAACAAAAGGTCAAGATTGATTTACCAATTTATGGAGGGAATTTGAATGATAAAGAGATTTTAGATTGGATTGCAACACTTGACAATTACTTTGAATGTGAAGATGTACCTGAATAGCAAAGGGTAAAGTTGGCTAAGTCAAAGTTGAATGGGCATGCCTTATTATGGTGGGATGGAGAGTAGACTGAAAGGAGGAAGAAAGGTAATTCAAAAATAGTTTCTTGGGATATAATGGTGGCTAAGCTTAAGAGTAAGCTTCTACTGAGTGATTATTCACTTCAATTGTACAAGAAACTTCAAGGTTTGAAACAAAGATAAATGGATGTTAAAGGTTACACTAATGAGTTTTATAAGTTGAGCATAAGATCATGTCACATGGAGGATGATGTGGAAAAGGTGGCTAGATATCTTAGTGGGTTAAGATTTAACCTTCAAGATGAGTTGAGTTAGCATAATCCAAGAACAGTTGAGGAATGCTATCAAATGGAAATTAGGGCTGAAGAAAAGCTAAAGAAAAGGCAAGACAAACAAACTAGGGGCAGAGGAAGAAATTCCAAAGGAAGATGATAAATTTCTAATCTAAGGCAGCCATATGAGAACCAAGAAGATGCAATCAAAGTCCAAGACCAAGTTATTGATCAAAGAGGTGGATTTAGAGGAGTTAGATCAAGGTTTAGAGGCATATTTGGAGGTCAAGGAAGATGCACTAGTGGATTCACGGGGATTTTCTATCAATGCAGCAAGTTTGGACATCGAGAATGGAAGTGCAATAAATTTCAAGCCTCTACTTCACATGGAGGAGAAAGAAGAGACCAATTGTTTCAAAAAGATTATAATGAGAGTGTAAACTCTCCATCACAACATGTTGCTCCAGAGGTTGGTGAGTCACTCATGGTAAGAAGAACTCTCGTCAAGGCATCAGTAGAGAAGGAGCCACCAAAAAGAAGGAATCTCTTCAAAACAACTTGTAAGTGCTTGGGTAAGGTATGCAAAGTTGTAATTGATTCAGGAAGTACAGATAATATAGTTTCCAATGAGATGGTTGAAAAACTCAAGTTTCCTAGAATACCACATCCTACTCCTTATAAAGTTTCTTGGTTTAATGAGGGTCAATATGTTTTGGTAAATTAACAAAGTTGGATGTAATTCAATATAGGAGGGTATAAGAACAAAAATTTATGTGACATATTACCTATGGATGTATGCCATTTTCTACTAGGGAGGCCTTGGACATTTGATAGGCATGTTATGTATGATGGAAGGAGGAATACCTATGAGATAGAGAAAGATGGAGTTTCATATAATTTGACACCATTGAAAGAGGAGGACAAATAAAAAAGTAAGGGAGATAATGTGATGATGGTAGGTAGGAAGGAGTGCATCAAAGTAGAAGAAAAGGAGGACATGGACCTTGTAGCCACTCCTAAGCTTGGAGATGTAGACATGAAGAATGAATTGATTTTCAAGGGAAATAATATTGAGTTGGTGTTAAAATATGTTGCATTGAAGGTCAAGGATGAATTGATTTTGGAGATCAAAGGTTTGATTAAGGAGTATGTTGATGTGATGGTTGAAGGAGTGTTACATTCATTGATTTCAAAAGGGGATATTGATCATTCTTTCATAACAAAGGCTAATGTACCTGATCACATAGCAGTCATAGGGACACTACAATAGATGGAAGAGGTGAGAAAAAAAGATGAAGAGGTCAAGTGTAAACTACTTGGGAATGTGGAAAAATCCAAGCATAAACCAAAGGTGAAGAACAAGAATGGAGGAGGTATGGTAGCAAGTAAAGAGGCAGGTTCAACAAAATTTTAGAGTAAAGAATAGGTCAGGGATCATCCATCAAGTAGCACTCTAAAGTTGGAGCATATCTTAGATGATAAATAATTCACAAAGAAAAGGGATGATGCATATTTCCAATTTTGGTCCATTGGAAATGTTCATTAGATGGATATTTCACTTGGAGGTTAGAGAATGGCATGAACACGCATCAATCCATTATTGCAACATTGTCCTCAATGGGACTTGAGTCCATTTTTCTTGGGGAGTAAGGTGTAGGGCACCATAGGTATTAATATGAAAAGTTGATAAGTGTTAGCATTTGATGTTGGTTAAGACATTTTTTTGTAATAAGGTCTTTAAGACCATGTTTTGTGTTTTTGGATGTTGGTTGGATCATTTGGGATTAGTAGGTTAAAAGTTGTTAATTTTGCAAAAAATTGCAAAAGGTTGCAAAGCAACTTTTGTATTTTTGTGTGTAAGGGAAGTTGAAATGTTGGGTTCAATTATTTTGAGGTTTAAATGTTTAAATAGGCCTTTTGAATGTCGAAGGAGGTTCTATTTTTGTCTTTTGATTGTTGAACAATAAAAATAACTCTTTTTTTTCTGTGTTTTAAGGCATAATCTATTGTTATACAGTGTGGTATGGTCCTGTACAAACTATAGGTGATTGAATTGTGATTGGAATTGATGAATATTTGAATTCTTGTTCGTTTTCATCTTGTTTAATATGATTTCATCAAATTTTGGGTAAGTTAGAGAATTTTTTCCTAAAATTGCTTGTAACCCTAGTTTAGGGTTGATTTGAGATCAATAAAATGAGTTTGTATCCATTCCAGAAGTGAAAGAACTTCAAAATTAGTGGAATGGATATAAGAAGGTTTTATTTTGGTTTCTTGAAGTTGCAAGATCAGGGTTGGGTGATTAGCATGAGTAAGGTGAAGGCCCTAGTCTGATTTTTCATAAAATTAGGTACTATAACTCCATAGGGCTTAGGGTTTTGTAGAGAAGTGATTTGGAGTTTGTTCTAATTGTTGAAAATGATGTTTAAAGACCCCATGTGACATGTTAGATGTATTTTATTAAAGAGTGGGGGTTGCGAGATTGAAACCCTTATTGTTTCCTTATAGTGTAGCCCTAATTAGCCCTCATTCAAGTGTAGCAACAATTTTTTGACCTTTATGTTTCAAAAAAACCCCACCTAAAAATGGGATATTTTTTCAAAGGGGAAAAAGGGTATTTGTAACAAAAATTAGATTCTAGGTTTGAGGCATGGTTTGGAAAGTATGTTGAAAAAACAAATTTTGTTGTCCTACTAGGAGAATAGGTAGTTTGTGAGATAAACCCATCAAATTATTATGGTTCTAACATTGAAGAGTTTGAGTTGTTGAGTTAATTTGTATTCACCCACATTGCTTTGCACCAAATTATGGTGTAGGGAACCATAGGTCTTCATATGAAAAGTTTCGAAGTGTTAGCATTTGATGTTGATTAAGACATTTTTGTTTGTAATAAGGTCTTTAAGACCATGTTTTGTGTTTTTGGATGTCAGTTGGGTCATTTGCGATTAGTGGGTTGAAAGTTGTTAATTTTGCAAAAAGTTGCAAAGCAACTTTTGCATTTTAGTGTGTAAGGGAAATTGAACGGTTGGGGGATTTGAAAAATAGTTGGGGTCAATTGTTTTGAGGTGTAAACATTTAAATATGCCCTGTGAAGGCCGAAGGATGTTCTATTGTTGAGTTTTGATTATTGAACAATAAAAGGAACTCTATTTTTCTATGTTTTAAGGCATAATCTACTATTATACAGTGTGGTTTGGCCTAGCACAACCTGTAGATGATTGAATTGTTATTTGAATTGATGGAGATTTGAATTCTCATTCTTTTGCATCTTGTTTCATCTGTTTTCATCAAATTTTGGGTAAGTTAGAGCATTTTTTCCTAAAACTTCCTATAATCCTAGTTTAGGGTTGGTTTGAGATCAATAAAATGAGTTTTTGTCCATTCCACTAGTGAAAGAACTTCAAACTCAGTGGAATCGATATTAGAAGGTTGTATTTTGGTTTCTTGAAGTTACAAGAGTAGGGTTGGGTGATTATCATGAGCAAGGTGGAGGCCCTAATCTGATTTCTTCACAAAATTAGGTACTAGTACTCCATAGGGCTTAGGGTTTTGTAGAGAAGTGATTTGGAGTTTGTTCCAATTGTTGAAAATGATGTTTACAGACCCCATGTGACATTTTAGATGCCTTGGATTGAAGAGTGGATGTTGGGATATTGAAACCCTTATTGGTGCCTTGTAGTGCAAGCCTAATTAGCCCTCATTCAAGCGTAGCAACAATTTTTTGACCTTTATGTTTGAAAACAACCCCACCTAAAAATGGGATAGGTTGTCAAATGGGTTAAAGGATATCTGTAACAACAATTAGATTTTGGGTTTGAGGTCTATTTTGGAAATTAGGTTGGAAAAACCACTTTTGTTGTCCTATTCGGAGAATAGGTAGTTTGTGAGAAACCCATCAAATTAGGGTTCTAAGGTTGAAGAGCTTGAGTTCTTGAGTTAATTTGTATTCACCCACCCTGATCTACACCAAATTGGTATCAGAGCTAGAAGACCCTGAGAGTGCAAGGTATGCACCAAGACAAGAGAGTTGAGAGAGAAATTTTGTTGCAGGCATGAGAGAGAGTCTGTAACTGCTATCCTCCAGTAGAGATAAAGAAGGGTAGAAGGTGTAGGGTTCCTCCACCATGAGAAGGTGGGTAGAGGAAGCATCTTCTAGAATCTTTGCTGGGTAGAGGGTAGTTGTGTGAAGGAGTACTTGTAATTACAAAGGGACTTATGAGTTTCTAAAAGTAACCTGATGGTTGAAGAAAGTGTTGTTTGAAGGCAGATTACAATAGATGAAGTGGAATCTTTGTGAGAATCGAGGTACAATTGCAACAGGGAACTTTCGAAAGAAGAAAATGTGTAGAGACTTGAAGACACCTTCCAAAAGATTTCAAACATGGATCTCATGTTGTTACCCTCCATTCAAGTGGAGCTTGAATATTTTCTTCCCCGAGAGTATGATGTAGGAGCATCCATGCGAATGTGCTTTCGACATCATCCAAAAAATAGTTTGGTTTGATTTTCCTTTCATTTTGATTTAATTCAGTCTCATATTATATTTCAGAATTGAAGTCATCTTTCAGGATTTGATACAAAGGCAATTTAGTCATTCATGTGTTAGTAAAGGAAAATATAAATGTGAAGAGGAATCAACCATATGGAATTTGAAAAGATAACAAAAAGGGGAAAATTATAGAATGTAAACATAATAGTGGAAAACCAAGAGATACATTCAAAGAGGGAGCAAAATAGTAAACACCCAACATGAGGGGAGAGCAATCAGCCAAATTGGAGAATTAAAAATCGACTATAGAATGAGAAGGTATGTAGTGGGAAGAAGTGAGGTGACTCAACAAGAAATCCAAAACAAGCTTATCCTTGCCTGCACCATGGGTTGAAGGCAACAGATAAAGAGATGGTGCATAATGGGTGCATATGTTATTGGATGAAGATCGAGTTGAGAAGAGTAGAGAATGTCCATTGCAAGATTCATATATCAAGGATGATTGGTATAAACAAATGATGGGGCAAGAATCTAAGAAACTAGACTCATGAGAATGTGGTATGATTGTGAACAAGTTCATTCTTTGTTTGATTCCATGGAATGAGAATGTAGTTGGTAAGGTTTGGTAAGACAACGGTGAAAATGACATGAGTGGTTGTAAGGAGGGGTCATGTGCGGTCTCAGGATAGCTACACCAAACATGATGACTATGGGAGCTATGCGGGGAGGTGGATGGAAGGTCAGCAACATGAAATTGGAATCCTATTAAACAAACTTACAAGTGACTAAAAGATATTGAGACTTGTGTGGGAAGAGGTAAAGGGGTTGATGTTTATTCATTACAACTAAAATAGACCAAAGCATATTGGAGGCGTATAGAGAGAATGAAGTCATTCGCAAAATTTTGGATGAATAAAAGTAGTTGAAAAGAGTGTTATTTTCCATATAAAAGTGAGTGTTTTCTTTTGCATCATATTTCCCTATGAGATTAGAGCTCATTCAATGTTAAGGGCTCTAGGGACAAGCTCATCATAGGATGTGATGCACTGCATTTTCAAGTGGAAAGATAGATTAGGATCCAAATTTTCTATGATGATTCCCACTTGTTGATCATCGGGAAGGGTCCACTTTCTCTTACTAGATTTTTGTCTCCATCGTTGCAAGAAATTGGAAAAATATTCTCCTTTGGTTTGTTTGAGAGTGTACAACTCTTCTAGACTAACGTCCATGTCAATCTTGAAGGAGAAGTGATTGATGAATTTATTAGTGATTTCTTGGAAATTTTTGATACCAAGAGGTAGATAAGAAAACCAATCCATAGTAGGACCTATTAAACTTTGAGGTAAGAGGTGCATTAGATAAGAATCATTATAGGCCACCTCCATACACATGACATTGAACTCTTTTACATGGTCCATGAGGCTTCCTCTCCATTTTTATTTATTGAATTTGGGGATTTCAAATCTGGGAAGGAATGGTACCATTGTGATGCTTTGGTCAAATGGATAAGGACATAGATTTTGTGTATGGGGCTTCTTTATCTTGCCCATTCAAAGGTCCTGTATTTCTTGGTAGAGTTTCTTGAATTGTGATGCTATATCATCTTGTGAGTTTCATGGAGGAACATATGGTGGGATGATAGAGATTTATATGTAGGATTTTGATATGATGATGTGTTTTATGGGGTGTATGGTGGAGTAGGGTTATGTGAAGGTGATTGAGGTGTTGATTTATATGTTCCTAATGCATTTGTACTAACAATGTTTTGTTGAGAATTATAGTAGGAGCTTTTCTATTGCTGATGTTGGGCATACTACTAAGCTAGCAAGGCTTGTTGTTGTTGCATCACAAGGGCTTGATGTTGAGCCTGTTGTTGCTGTTGTGCCACTAAAACTTGTTGTTGGGCTTGTTATTGTTATTATACTATGAGGGCTTGTCATTGGGATTGATGTTGTTGTTGGGCCTATTGTTGTTGTTGTGTTACTAAGGATGCTTGATAGGTTTCTTGTTGTTGATGTGCTACTAAGGATGCTTGATATTCTTATTCTTCTTCTTCTTGTGTGGCTAAGGCTACTTGTTTTTTTTTTGGATGGCTTGTTGATAGGCTTGTTATACTTGCCATAAGGCTAAGGTATGAGTTTTCAATGTAGGACCAGTTGGTTGTTGGGACACTTGCGATGGATTGTGAGCATTGATATTTTGGATGGGTTGTGAACTAGTGATGAGTGGTTGGGAGTTCCCTTGGTTTAACATTCCTTGTAAGATTGTGGATTGAGGTAGAGGAATGTAAATTTGAGGTCCCATTTGATTTTTCATAGTGAAGGGGATCGTGGGGAAAGATGAGGATGGTGTCATTAAATTTTGCAATGGTAATGAAATATTAGGACTTTGAGTTCATTGATCGAAAAGGTTCCCTTGTCCAATGTCATGAGGATTTCCTTTTTCTAGAGATGTAGATAAAGTATTACTTGTGTTGATGGGATTCATTACCAAAGGATTTCTTTAAGATGTGTTGATGATGGATGGGATAGATGTGTTTTGTGACACCAATGGTATAGATGAACCAATGGGAGGATTAGGCAAAGATGTCCCTATCTAGATTGAGGGTTGACTCTGTTGTATAGTATTGGAATTCCCTTGTGTACTATCTTGAGACACTTAGTCTATACTACTTTGTGTGATGGTGGGCACACTTGTGGTACTTATGGGTATGGATGAAGAGGGGTGTCCTTGATATATGGAGGTTGTAATGGAATAATGAAGGTCAAGAGGTTTATATAGTTTCTTAGGATTTTTGGGATAGGAGGAGCACCAAAGGTAGGTGTCCAGGTGGTTTTTGGAGATGGAGGATTGGTATGAAGGGTACCCACAAGTGTACTTCTTTCAAATGGAAGGGTCATACCAAAGCCCCTGGCAAGGCTAGTTGCAAGACTAGGAGTGGATGTTTGATTTATCCCTAATGGTGGAGTTGTGAAGCCTTGTGCCAAATTTTATGCAACAAAGGATGGGAAATGGGAGCTACGTTTCCAAAGGCTTGATGTTCCATGATTTACTCCCTTGTAAACTCAAATGGATTATTTGGGATGTCTTCAATATTATATGGTCCTGGCAAAGATGATGGTTGTTGTGATAGGGTGACTTGACTTCTTAGGTCAAATTATAGATGATTTGGATCACTTGAGGTAATTGTGACTTTGGTTTTCTTCATGATTCTCTTGTACTATGATCTTGTCTTTACCATAAATTTTGGGTCACTTATGGGAGAGTTGTGTTGATATTTGTAATTTTTGAACTCTCTAGTTGACTCAAATCTAGGTAAAAGAGAATCTCTAAGTCTTTTTGGAGAAATGATGATAATGGGGGATGAAAAGATGGGTGATATGGAAAGTGATCTTGGCAATTGTTTTGAGACAACAATTTTGAGTCGAGTTTGATGTTTTGATGTTAGGATAAAGGATTTTTATGAACTTGAGAATCTTTAGGGTATACTCATGACCTTTAAGATAAACTAGTCCAAAGATGATAAATAACCTAGATAGGTGTGTGGAAAAGGATAAATTTCACATACAAAGTAGCCAAGTTAGGGGTTGGTTTGATAGATGTTGAAAAAAAGTGTTCGTGTATTCGAAAGTTTTGAAAAGTTTGGTGAAGTGAAGGATGAAATTTTGATGAAGGGGTGGATGAAATGTTTGACCCAATGTTGACTTAGAATGAACCTTTGTTTTCCAAAACCAATGTAGTAAGAATGATACTATACCTCTAAAGATTTAAAATCTTAAAGACCCAATGTTGACCTAAATGAGAGGATAAATGTGGGTATGCAAATCTGATTCATTCCTCCTAGCTCGAGCATAATAGTTTATGAACAAGAGGTTACGATTGTGATAAAGTATTATAGCCCACTTCCTGCCAAACTTTGAATTACAATGCCTTTGTCTATAATGGTGGGATGTGGATCTTCCCTTATGGATTTTGATTGTGTGATAGATCATTCAGAGAAGTTCAAGACCATAAAAAAAAGGACCAATGTTTTAGATAGCTTCATTATCATGAAAAAGACCTAGGTTTTGACCAAAAAAGAACATATACAATTCTAGATTATTCCTTCAAACATGTTTGTAGAAGTAGTACAACAACTTGGTTCTATTTTGGTGAAGTGTTACAAGGTGTTTTTTGAGAGCTTTTGGAGTAAGATGCCTAAGTTTGAAATGATGATCTTTAGACATTCTCTTGGGGATTTTGATTTTTCCTGAGATCATTAGATAAGGAGAAGATATTTATTGCCACGCGGGGGTGGTAATATAGGCCTTCTATCTAAAATATTATCTCTTTTTTCCTTCTTTATCTAAGATGGTTGTAAAAATTCTCCACTGATTGGATGTTTCCTTGGTTTCAAAAAATTGAAGCTTCTCAAACTACTAATGATATTCATTTGTTTTCATTCAATGAATTCAAATTTTGGTTGAATGATAGCACCTATAAGGTTGAGTTGTTGAACGAGAGTGATTGGTATCCAAATGTTCATGTGGGGTTCAATTGTGCCAATTTATCTTGCTTAAGTGAATTTATTTTACCACACTCATCTTGATTATGTTTTCAAACTAAATTTTTATGCCCAAAACATCATAACTTTCATAATGTTCATTTTGTGAGAATCATGAGGTTGAGGCCATAATTTCCTATGTTGTCTTTGGAAAATATGGATTGAGATATAAGTCAAGATATTTATAAATATCTAAGGATAGAAATCCTTAGGACAAGAAGTAATATCAAGGCTAATTCAAGAGGTATCCATATCTGAGCCAAAGTGTTTGAAATTTTGAGGAAGATAGTGAATGCTTGCTTTTGTAATTTTTTAGAATCAAGTAATGTATTCAACTAACTCACAATAATTTACAAATCCTAGGTTTGAAATACCCATACTTGTTGAATCCCCACTCATATTTCTCCAAGCACTAAGACATTGTTAACAGTTAGAGATTTCGCAACACTGGCTCCCCTCCACGACACACACTTCTCGAGACCACCAAATCTAAAAAATATTACAGATTCGAAGAACCTAAGGATTTTTTTGTTTCAATAATGAATAGTGCAAATGTGAGGAAACTTCAAAATGACTGTTCTTGCACCAACAAGTATTAAGGATTTTCGATTCTAAACAATGGTTCATAATAAGGGCTTTTGGTTTAGGGAATACTATGATAAACTCCCTTGAGAGGTCTCCCAACCCTCAGAACAAGGTATTTTTGAATAATAAAGATACTAGGGGAGAGCTATCACATAACACTTCTTGTTGATTGTGATTTTTATCGCAACCACATATTTATATAGCAATTCAGAAGAGCTTGTCTTTAGCCCATTATCACTTGGGTCATTCCCTCCTTTCGAAGCGGGGAGGCAGACCCTCTAAAGATAAAAAATATCAAGGAAGTACATTTTTATTTTGATCATCCCATTTTGCATGAAACAAGGAGAGAACACACACCATTCCCTTTTCCCTACACTCGTAAAGGGTACATTTTTAATCCAAAATTAAAGATGTAGGTGATTTTGCAAAGTTTTAAGGAATGTTTCTATTTCTCAAGATCATTGAGTGGCATGAGATAATTGCATACACATCCAATAACAATGTTTTAAATCAAAACACAACCAACACTCATAAATTTTAACACCTCAAAGCAGTGATGAGTTCATTTTAAGCACCAGATGAAATGTTAAGTTGCCTTGTTCAATTTTAAACCCAAAAGACAATGACAAGATGAGGGTTCAATTTTAGTCCCATTTGTGCGTTCATTTTAAAACCAAATGAAATTTAGTGAATTCCTAAAGCATAAAAAGTTGAGCTATATTTCCTTGAAGAGTCAAATGCTTGTTACAATCATAAAATTTCAAGATAAGAATGCTTATCCACTTTAACTTTACACCATCCAATCTTGTAAAATTGTGTTAGTCTTAAAAACTAGAACAATGTTAGAGGCATGTTAGTACCCTAACGAATCAAAAAAATTAAAACACATACTGAAAAATGATCATTAAACTTCTTACCAAATTTGGGCATTGTCATTTGTAAATCTTCTATACCTCTATATTATATTAGCGTCACCATTTTTTTAATTAGTGTCAATGTATTTAATTGACATCACATTTTGAAATGATGATATCCTTTCTATATGGCGATGCCCTGTGAAGTGCAATGCTATAATTGATTTGAGCATCATTGTTTCCTACAAAAAGAAAAACAAACAAAATTCGAGCTAGAAATTGATAAAATGAGATCATTTTGACCTCCTTCTAGCACCAAAATGTGACTGAGGATATTAGTATGGTTTGATTACACTTGATCCATGAAGAATCAAAGCATAAAAAATCCACTGATACTCAATCTCAAACAAGATCATTCAAATGAAAGCTAAACTAAACATTTATTGAAATGAATCATTCTAAATATGAAAACATTAAAATGTCTACTCTAATCCATCTGAAACTTATCTCGTTTTGGAATTGGTGTCATGTTGATTTGGAACAATGACCCTTTCCCAATCCCATGATTAGTGAGCTTGTTTCAATCGATTCTATTGAAGAGAATCGATGAAACCATTGTGATAAATGGATGAAAACATGATTTATGTAAAATGAACATTATGCAAGATATATTAACATGATTTTATGTTAAAATTGATCTAAATATGCAATTTCTAATCTAATCTAAGATAATTCTAAGCTAAAAGATTCAAACATATATAAAATATCTTATCTCTCTTGAAAGGTTGATCTGTATGAGAAAAGAGATAACCCCAAGGTCTCTCGAGTGTCAGGTCATGACAATGCAGTGGAACCACTAAGTGATAAATGTGAAAATTTTGGTAATCACAAAGGGACCTTACAAAACAAATTTTGGAAGCTCTAAAATTATCAGATTTTATGATAGAATGATACTCAAATTCCTAGTTCTAACCAAAGTTCAAAGAAATAACAGAAGATAAGGGTTTTAGAAATCCTAAGATTAATGTTACTCCTAAAATCAACAATAATAATGATCTGAAATACTTGGAATGGACCAATCCCTCAAAACTAATTTCTGCTCAACCCAGGCTATACCTGCAATCCTACATAAATAGTGCAATCTTTTAAAGAATCAAAGATTTTTAGATTATGGACATTCATTCAATGGAACTAGATAAATGCCCACAATTGAACTAAGCAAACAAGTATCAGGTACAATTTGACCTTGTACAACAATACCACAATCAAGAATCTGCCCAAAGTATGAACCAGAGATTGCTACAACACTCCAAGCATTAAATCACAAGCATCTTTAAAAAATTATTTAACTCTAAATCTAAAGTGCATTCAGATATTTTCAAACAATTTCAAAGATAGAACAACAACCATGCAACACAAATCAATACACAGAAGACACCAATAATAACACAATATCTTCACTTATATTAAATCATTAGTAATAGCAACAATTCTGGTGTACAAAACCTGCTTGAAATATGACTAACTCCTAATTCTAACTTTGTACTCTACTTACTAATCTACTTAAAAGATCTAGTCTTCTAGCTTCAAACCAACTATTCTACAAACACTAGTTTTTCTAACCAACCCCTTCAAATGAGGCAAAATGTCATACTTATAGAAATCTTGCCCATGTTGGCCCAAGCTAGGGTTACAGAGAAATTCGGTCACCCACCACATCGGCCTAGATAGCCAGTAATAAATCGCCACCCATCATTGAATGCATGAGGCACCCCTTTAGATCAGCCTTGGACTTTACAAATCTTGGTACAGACCCAACAAGGTTGTGAGTCACTCTTTCCATTAATTCCTCAGCCATGTGAAGCAAAATAATGCCCATGTACAAATGAGCTTGACCCTCCCTTGGCCGCAAAGTGTACCTGGATGCAATCCTACAAATCTCACAAATCTTCAACATACATCAATTTCTTCCCTCCTTGGCCTTGACATCAACAACTTGCTCGATCCAGCCTGCACCCAAAATGACCATAATTAGTAACTAGTATACCATGAGAATCCAAGTTAGTCCATCATGAAAAAAATATCAATCTTTAGAAAGATCAAAACAACCATAAGAATCAACCAAAACTTCATCAAAGCATCCCTATCAAAATTTGGGATTTTCACCCACTTGCAGAATTCAAGTCAGGAAGGAAATTAAGGAAATTCCAGGTGAGAAGGATTTTAACGATGGAAGCACAAGAATTACCAAAAGTCTAATCACTCATTAGTCTAAAACTCAAGAAATGTCTACACATACCATTAAATTATCTAAATCCATCATGTAATCTAGAACCATAAACAACTAGGCCATGAATCCTCTTAGTCTTTGATAAATAACAGATTTTTAGGAAAATCCGACAGGGACGAAAATTGTCGAAATTGACAATACTTAGCATATTCAGAAAAATAAAGTAGGGATAGACTATCGAGTATTTCCCAAGGCAATGGATTCTCCTGAAGTCAATATAATTTGTGCGCCATTGACTAAAAATTTGACCTCCTAAAGCCCCCAAATGACCAAAACCACGCTATTGTGAGCCAGGAATTCGACCACCAAGGTAACATGGTAACCAAGCTACCGTGAGCCAAGCAAAAACCCCTCGCAATAAGGTGGTGAATTGCACAAGGTCGGGCTTGGAGAGACCTGCAACATCAAGGTAAACTATACCACAATGCCACTGACCAAAGACTCCTGTGGTAAGGTGGTACCACCGCCCATCCATGACCCAGATGAAAAGCCTTCATGGTGATGAGGTATGACCATGCTACTACGCCAAATGAACCAACCCTGAACTACCGCAATATTGAATAGAGACCCCCACGGTAAGGTGGTACCACTACCCAACTACAGCCTGACTCGAAGAGACCCACAGTATTGAGGTAAACCACACCACCGAACAAAAACTCCTGCGGTAAGGTAGTACCACTACTCAACTGCGGCCTAAATGCAAAGCCTTCATGGTGATGAGGTATGACCATTCCATTGCGCCAAATGAACCAACCTTGTGCTACCACAACATCAAACATAGACCCCTACTATAAGGTGGCACCACTACCCAAACACGGTCTAGCTTTGAGAGACCCACGATATCGAGGTAAACGGCCCAGAGACGCAACCCAGGAAAACAAAGGAGGAAAGGAAAAGTAAAAAAAACCTGGGGAGACAGAAATCCATGAAGCTCCAAAATATCCAGAATCAGTGCAGAACCAGCCCAGTTAGGTTTTCAAGGTAGTCGAGGAAATCCGCCAAGGAAGGAAAATCCAAAAAATAGGGAAAAACCCGAGAATGACCCAAAGGCTCAAAATTTTCAAAGTGTTAGCTCAATAGGGGCACTTTACAAGCAAGATAGGAATCGAGGAACATTGTAAAGTAGAAAAAATCCAAGACCAAAGGACCAAAAGATCAAAAAAAAAAAAACCCCAAGACTTCCAAAGATAGTCCCAAAAATGGCAAGGCCACATAAAAGAGCCAAAAGGCTATGCAAAAGAAGGTCCCTACTTTTAGTGGGGCATGTGTGCAGAAATGCACAACAAATGGTGACTCCATTGGGGAAATTCTCCAAAGCATTTCAATGATAAACTGGAATCAAGAACCCAGAATCTCAGGTTTCATAGACCATGCATTAGGTTACCTAAGAACCAAGTTTTAGAAATCACAAAGAGGCAAACCTTTCCTATACCAGGGTCGAAGTGTGTGTGCATGTATTCATTTCCCTTTTTTTAGTTGCAATAGGGACCAAACCTAGTCTGATAGGGCTACATAAGGATTCCAACTCCAAAAGAAACTTGGACAGAGCCTCACTACCATTCAGGCATCCATAGCCCTAGTGAGGTTATCATTGTGACCCTCCCTAGCATAGCTCTACTACCAGCCAGGTGTCCATAGCCCTGCTAGAGATACTAGGATACCCCTAATAAAGTGACATTTCTTTTGATTTTCAATATTTTCCCTTTTCCTTTTCTTTTGATATTCTCTTTGAGATCTCCCTTTTAAGCTTTCTTTTTCACCTTGTAGGTAGTGAAGCCTGCACTTAGGGATGAGAACCACAGTGACACTGAAGTAGAATATAAGATTGTTCACCCAGTTAGACCTCATAAAGACCTTATGCAACCTTGGAATCCTTAAGATTTATGTTAAAATATAAGACCCAAATACATTCCAGAATTTGACTTAATCAAGTGACTCCAATTCTGAGTACACGCAACATCAGATGAAGGAATTCCACCAATTCAGTTGACTCCAAAAAAATGATTAGAGTTTGTAAAAGAAATCCCTAGACAAGCAGTCATCCATATAGATACAACAAGCCTAGAGAAAAGAAAGAAAACCCAAAGCAAGAGCATATCAAGAAGCAAAACCAACCAAAGCAAACCCACCCCAACCAAAAGTAGAAAAAGAGAAAAACAAACAAAGGAAACCCTACTCTAACCAAAGAAAAAACAAAACAATCATAAAGGGAAACTAAACTACCTATATATAAGGAAAGAGTTGTAAACAGCTCAGGACTAGAAATAATGCTTCAAATACTACCCATTGACAGGTAGTGGGATATCTCCTCTAGTGAGGGTTTTCAAACAAAAAGCATTATCTCCCAGAATCTCTACAATCTGATAAGGGTCGATCCAAAGTATGTCAAATTTTCCATGCTATCCTTTTCGATCATGGGCTTTATCCCAATATAGAACTAAGTTAGACATTCTAAAGTCTTTCACCTTGGCTCTCTTGTGAAACCACCTTTTCACTACACCCTGATGTTTGGAATTTTTTTTGTAAGGATTCATCTCTTCTCTCTTCAAGGTATAACAATTCACTTAAGCGGGCTTCACACTTATCCTCACCATCATAGTATTCATTGATGAACTGCAAGGTAGGGATCTTCAAATGGATGGGAAATACAGGTTCCAAACCATACACTAAGTGATAAGGAGAGGTTCCTAGTGATGTTTTTTGTCTGGTATGATCTTCCCAGAGAGAAAATCTAAGCTAGGTGTGCCAATTCTTAGGGTTCTTCTCTAATAGCTTTTGGATGACTGTCAACAGGTTCTTATTGGAAGACTCAACTAGACCATTACCCTGTGGGTAGTAATTAGATGTAAATTTCAAAACAATTCCATGATCATAAGCCCAATTATAAAACTTCAATGATGCAAATGCAAGACCATTATCACAAACCAAAGCCACTAGACAACCAAAGCGATTAATAATACCTGACTCAATGAAATTGATTACCACTTTTGAAGTGCATTGCTTGCATGCAAGAGCCTCAGTACACCTAGTAAAGTAATCAACTATAGTAAGAATATACCTGTGGCCTATAGATGAAGGTGGATTGATTGGACCTATAAATTCCATTCCCCATTGTGCAAATGGTTTTACCTCTATGACTGGTTGAAGTGGAAGGGATGCATGTTTCTCCCTACTTGTTGCGGTTTGACATACATGGGAGGTCCTCACATGGTTCTATGTGTCCTTGAATAAGGTATGCCAATAATAGCTTTCCCTTAGGATCTGATTTGCAATGGAAGGTGTTGAGCCATGGCCTGTGCCATATCTATCATGAAATTCACTCATCACTCTCCCAGCTTCTCTCTTTTTGAGGCATCTCAAATAAACCCCCTCATGATTTCTCTTCTACAAGACAAATCTCTTCATCATAAAACTACCACTTTTCAAATGCAGAGCTCTCCTTTGTACTACATTAAGGTGTTTATGACACTATTGGTTCAATAGGTGGTAGATAATTTCATCATACCAGTCTCCTGGAGACACCTCTTGGAGGTGATATTGTTGAGCTGTGAGGCCAGGGCCTATCTCAGCCATTTTTTGTGTTAGTCCTTACCCTCTCACCAATTTCATGGGCTAGATCTCAATCTCATACTCTTGTAACATGGTCACCCACTTGGCTCTACATTCTCCCAATTCATTCTGCATCAACAACAACTTAACTATAGGATTAGGCACTATGGCAAATACTTTATTTCTCAGTATATAATGTTTGAAATTCTTCACAGTTGTAACCAGGGCATAGGCCTATTTTTCTACATTGGGATACCTTAGTTTTACATCCTTCAGAGGAGCACCCATAAAGGCTATGGGATGTTCATTCCCTTGATCAGATTTTTGAGTTAGCATTTTGACACGGGAGTGATCAGAAGCAAATAAGTATATGAAAAAGGACTTGGCATAATCTAGACTTATCAGTATTGGAGCCTCAACAATAGCTCTCTTAATCTCTACAAATGCCTTCCTGGCTTCTACACTCCATTCAACCTTTTATTCTTGTTCTAGCATGGCATTCAATGACTTCACTATTTCTACAAATCCAATGATAAAATTTCTAACAAAGTTAATTTTCCCAAAGAATGATTTCATTTATTTTTTTCTTGCAGGAGGTTGAATCTTCAGTATAGCCTGTACCCATTCTAGATCAATGGCAATACCCTGTTCTGAGATGACATGTCCTAACACCTTTCCCTCCGTGACTCCAAAGATGCATTTCTTTGGATTAGGTGAGATGCCAAAATCTCTACACCTTTCGAATACATTGCACAAATATGCAATATGATTACTTCTCTTCTTAGAAAAGATTGTCAAATCATCCATGTAAATAATGATGCACCTACCAACGATGTCTTTGAAAGAAATATCCATTGCTCTTTGGAATGTAGCTCCAAAACTGATTAATGCAAAGGGAATTCTTCTGTAAGAAATGGTTCCCCATTTTGTAGTAAAGGAATTTTTGTGTCTATATTCATATTGGAACATAACCTGGTTGTACCTAGAGTACCCATCTATAAAAGACATCATCTAAGATCTGTTGACAATCTGAAGTACCTCATCCTGTGAAGGGACCGAATAATTATTTTTTTCTGATGCCCTGTTGATATTCTTGAAATCAACACACAGTCTAAATTCTCCACTTTTCTTTCTTACTGGAACCAAGTTTGTGACCCATGTTGAGTGTCTTACTAGAAATATGATCCATGTTGAAAGTAGCTTTTGCACTTCCTTCTGAATGATAGGCTCCAATAGAGCATTAATTGGCCTTTGTCTTTTCCTGAATGGCTTAACATTTGACTTCAAGGGAATAGTATGTGTAATGATTGAGATATCATAAATCCTTAAGCCATCATAAATCCATGCTATCACATCTTGATATGTGTGTAGGGCATACATAATACATCTCCTTTCCTCTAGAGTACACACTTTACCAATGAAGACATTCTTTTCACTTTCTATAGTTCCCATGTTATAAGTCTCGCATTGAATATTGAGAGACTCCCTCTTCACTTGTTGTTCCTGATATTTTATCTTATCCAGATCAAATATTCTCTCCAATTGCACCATACCTCTTGGGATAGTGTTAGTTTTCAAGTTAATGACTCCTTCCAAGTCAATTTCAGCCTCTTGAGGCTCTACCTCATCAATAACTTGAGAAGAAAACAAATCACAACTAGTAATGAAATCAAGAATATGCCTATCATCCTCAAATACCTAGAAATTAGTGACATTGTCAGGCACTAAGGGTACTGGAGTGAGTTCCATAGTGAACTTCTTCAAGCCTAAAAGTGACGAAGGCTGCAATGTGGTAGCTGCTTGTGCTAGAGAATCAGCAATTTGATTCTTACTTTGAGGGATCAACTGAATGTTGAAGGCATCAAATCCTTCAATGAGATCCCAGACTCAATGTCTATAATTAGTCATCCTTCTATCATGACATGAGTATTGTTTCCTTACTTGTCTGACCACTAACTTAGAATCTCCAAACACTTGCAAAATTTTAACTTTCTTTCTTAATGCCATTAATAGCCCATGAACAAGAGCTTCATACTCAGCTACATTATTGGTACACTGGAATTGGAGCCTATGATTAGAAAAGTAGGTTTTACCTTTAGGGCTGATCAGCTCAAGTCCTGCTCCTACACCTTGCTTTGACCTGGATCCATCAAATCTCAATGTCGAGCAACCATTAGCTCCTACTTTCCTTGAAATACCCTTTTCCTTGCTAGTGCTCGAAGGCTCTTCAAGAGGCCTTGGGCTCTTTCCCTCCAGATCACTTTGAATGCTTCGTATATCCAGCATGGAAGTTGGAATTGGATTAATACATATTTGTATCTGCCCCACAACTACTTGGAATAGGCAACATTCCAGCTTAGAGTGAGGGGCATCGTGAACTCTACACCAATTGGGGAGAAAGAATTCCTTAAAATCCATATGTCTTCCCAATTGAATTTGATCCTCCACACACTTTTGGATAAACTCTTGGAAATTATCCAACAAGTTGAGTTGTCTATCTTCCTGATCATCAACCTCCTTTGTTTGTTCAAATAATACTTTAGAACTATTGGCTTCTGATATGGATTCATCATAGAAGCCTTGCAACATAAATACTTCTTTTGTATCTAAAACGGGGATGGCTAGGACATAGTTCCCCATGCTGACCTTTAACACCAATATCTCATTCGAAGTATTCTGATATTCAGTTATCACATACTTCATTATGGGTTCTCTTTCAATTCTAATTTGATTAGGGACTTCTTTCCAGGGGAGCCACATGTGAGAATGATTTGTGGATGTATATCCATTTAGTGCCTTGGTGAAATCTCTACCCAAGATTAAACCATAAGTGTTAGGAATATCTACCACCTAAATATTAAGAACTTGTTGCACTCTAGGGTCTGAAACAACTTGCATGAGAATCATGTTCAATTCTCCCACTATATTTAACTTTGTCTTGTCCAATTGGGTGACCTTCTTCTAAGAAGCTACAAGGGTAATGGCTAGAGCCCTAAAAACAACAAATGGCATAACATTTGTAGATGCCCTTGAATCTAGCAAAAAATTGTGTAGATTCTTCCCAAAGATACAAATAGAAACCAGAAAGGGAGGGGTTTCCATTTTTCCCTAGAATAAACTCAACTGAGTGTCAGCTTGTGCAACTTGGTTCTTATCTTTTTATTTCCCTCTATCTCCAGGTGGTACTTGTCTTAGACCTTTAGGTGCTTGTGAACTAGGAGGCCTACCAACTACCTCATTGATTGCTACTCCTTGTGATGTTGTACTTGAATTGAAAGACCCTAGGACCACATTTTTGATTTCAGGAACCCTTAATAACTCAAAAGTAGAAAGACTCACCTTTATTTTCCTATGTTCTTCAGTCACATATTCACCTAATTTTCACACATTCATGTCAGTGTGGGTCTCCCTAGAATGACCAGTCGACTTATCTTTTGTTTCATAGGCATTGCTTCCTTTTGACATGTCAGGGTGTCCTCCTTTTGCAAAGTATTGTGTTGGCACCCGAGGATAAGATGGATTATTGTTGGCATGTGGTTCTGGTGGAGTAGTAAAATTGTTTGGAGGAATAGATGTAGTAAATGGGCCTCCACCTGGTGGATTCATGTTAGGCCTATTCCTCAAGTCATACTTTCTTGTAGGTTGCTAAAACATCTGGACTTCTTCAACACCATCTTCTTCTTCATCCAATGGGCCATTGAAATTCTCAGTTTCCTCATTAAATAATTGAAATATTTTATCTTCATTGAGAACTTGTTCTGCCTCCTCATTCTGGCTACTTGACTCCTCTTCTGGTTCATTCTCTTCATCCCTAGGAAAAGGAGCATGATTCAACACCAAAACTGGGGAATCATAAGGATTTGAGGGTACTAATTACTGACCAGTGGAGTTGTTCTCAACTTCATACTAAAATATGGAAGCAATAGTTTGAAATTTAGGACAATCAAGCTCAAAGTGTTGACTTGTTTTGTGAATTCTGCACCACCTTGAAAAAGTAGCCTCTACTAGCTATACACCACTCGAAGGTTTGTCTTGATTGGAAGGTTGATCCAATGGAGTGAGGACTCCTCCATTATTAGGTCCAGTATTCCTTGGCCTCTTTTGTCTAGGTGGTTGTCTCCTTTCAAATCCTTGTCCACCTTGTTGACCTCTATCAAAATTATGACTAGAACCTTGTCCTCTATCAAAGTTTTGACTTATGTCAGTGTGTTTCCCTCTATTGTAACTTGATTGCATGCTCTTCTGAGCAGTTTTAAGTTGGTGATTCTTGTTTCTCAAGTGGGTTACCTCCATATTCATTTTTTTTACTTGCTTAGTTAGCTCATCCAACCTTTCCTTATCAGTACTATTGTATGGCACCGAATTCACATTTTTTGGAGGGTATCCTGACACTCCTCCACAACTAGTAGACTAATTCAAAACTTCTAAGTTCTACAAATATGTGGGAAAATGAGCCTGTTACTATGGATAAAGGGAGCGATTGGCATTTTTATTGGGATAACTAGGCATTGGGTGAACCTGACTTATTGGATGACCCAGTTGTGGAATGGGAGTGTGATTAGTCAGTGTCTAGTTAAGAGCTTGGACTTGCCCAGGGTGAGTAGCTAATCCCAGAGATGGCAGGGGTCCTGAAAAATGTTGTCTCAAATCAATACTGACCTTAACAACCTCTATATATGCAGTGAGCAAGTTGGTTGGGGGATTAGTTCTCCACTTAAGGAAGGTGGATGTAAGACTATCAAGGGCCTCAAAATAGACCTCTAGGGCAATGGCGTCATATACAACATAATGTGCTTGAATTCTAGTGTATGCTCAGTGGAACCTCTTGTTGAATGATCCTATAGGCTCATTAACTTCTCTCTTAACCTTGGTAAACTACATGCAGAGATCATTGGAACTGATGGGAATTTTAAAATTTTGTAGAAATGCAACCTCAAGTTCAACCCAATTATGAATGGATGCAATAGGTAGATGATTGTACTAGTAAAAAGCCTCCTCTCCTAGAGAATAAAGGAAAATTCTACATGCAACATCCTCATGATTAATCCCTCTATCTCTCAGACAATTCTGAAAAATCCTAATATGCTCCTTTGTTGTTCTATTAGGGTGATCTATGTGAAACGTAGAGAAAAAATGCTTAGGGTTCTTGGGCATAACATTGTAGTTATTGAATGATAGAGGTGATGGGTTACTTTCCAAGAAAGCCATTGGTGGAGGTGGAGGTGGTAAAGGCTGATTAATGACTGGTTAGGGTTGTTGAATGAAACCAGCCTCAGAATCAGATGAAGATGAGGTGGATGAGGGTGAAGATGGTCAGATTAATGGATTGGATGATGATTCCTCCCTTCTTTTGGTCCTTCTTGACCTAGTTGGAGGTGGCAATTCTTGAAACTCTTCTTCTTCTCTTGGTGTATATCTGGTTCTCCTTCTAAGCCTATCAAGAGAAAGGGCATCTAGAAAAATCTCCAGCTTGCTTATTCAGGCTCTCCTTCTAGCACCAATCCTGTTGGTGGTGTTTTTCTCCATAACAACAACTCAGAAAAAATATAAAATATCCTATCTCTCTTGAAAGGTTGAACTCTATGAGAAAAGAGATAACCCCAAGGTCTCTCGGGTGTCAGGTCATGACAATGTAGTGGAACCACTCAGTGATAAATGTGAAATTTTTGGTAATCACAAAAGGACCTTACAAAAGAAATGCTGGAAGCTCTAAACTGTCAAATTTAATGACATAATGATACTCAAATTCTTGGTTCTAACCAAAGTTCAAAGAAATAACAAAAGATAGGGGTTTTAGAAATCTTGAGATTAATGTTTCTCCTAAAATCAACAATACTAATGATGAAATACTTGGAATAAACCAATCCCTCAAAACTAATTTCTGCTCAACCCAAGCTATACCTGCAATCCTAAAGAAAGAGTGCAATCTTCTAAGGAATCAAATATTTTTTAGATTATGGACATTCATTCAATGGAACTGGATAAATTCCCACAATTGAGCTAAGAACACAAGTATCAGGTATAGGTTGACCTTGTAAAACAATCACATAATCAAGAAGTTGCCCAAAGTATGAACCAAAGATTGCTACAACACTCCAAGCATTAAATCACAAGCATCATTAAATTATTTAACTCTAAATCTAAAATGCATTTAGATATTTCCAATAAATTTCGAAGATAGAACAAGAACCATGCAACACAAATCAATGCAAAGAAGACACCAATAATAACATAATGTCTTCACTTGTATTAAATCATCAATAATAGCAACAATTCTGGTGTTCTGTGTTACAACACTTGCTTGAAATATGACTAACTCCTAATTCTAACTTTCTACTCTACTTACTAATCTACTTACAAGATCTAGTCTTCTAGCTTCGAACCAACTATTCTACAACCATTAACCAACCCCTTCAAATGAGGCGAAATGCCATACTTATAGAAATCTTGCCTGTGCTGGCCCGAGCTAGGGTTACAGAGAAAGTTGGTCACCCACCATGTCAGCCTAGATAGACAACAATAAATTGCAACCCATCATTGAATGCATGAGGCATCCCTTTAGATCGACCTTAGACTTTACAAATCTTGGTACAGACCCAACAAGCCTATGAGTCACTCACAATTAATGCCTTAGCCACGTGAAGCAAAAGAATTCCCATGTACAAACAAGCTCGACCCGCCCTCAGCCACAAAGTGTACCTAGATGCAAACCCACAAATCCTACAAATTTTGAACCTACATCCACTTCTTCCCTCCTTGGCCCTGACAACAACAACTTGCTCGATCCATCCTACACCCAAAATGACCACAATTTGTAACTAGTATAGCATGAGAATCCAAGTTAGTCCATCATGAAAAACATATCAATCATTAGAAAGATCAAAACATCCATAAGAATCAACCAAAACTTCATCAAAGCATCCTTGTCAAAATTCAGGATTTTCACCCCCTCGCAGAATTCAAATTTGGAAGGAAATTTGGGAAATTCTAGGTGAGGCGGATTTTAACGAGGGAAGCACATGAATTACCAAAAGGCTAATCAATCATTAGTCAAAAGCTCAAGAAATGTCTACACATACCATTAAACTATCTAAATCCATCATGTAATGCAGAACCATAAACAACTAGGCCATGAATCCTCTCAATCTTTGATAAATAACAGATTTTTGGGAAAATCTGATAGGGACGAAAATTTCTGAAACTGGCAATACTTAGCATATACGGAAAAATGAAGCAGAGATGGGAAATTGAGCATTTCCCAAGGCAACAGATTCTCCTGAATTCAACATAATTCATGCATCGTTGACTGACAATTTGACCTCCCGAAGTCAACATAATTCATGTGTCGTTGACTGACAATTTGACCTACCGAAGCCCCCAAAACAACCAAAACTGCACTACTACGAGCCAGGCATTCAACCACCGAGGGAGCACGGTAACCGCACTACTGCAAGTGAAGCAAAAACCCCCTGTGGTAAGGCGGTGAACCCCAAAACTATGGTTGGGATTGGAGAGACCCACGACATCGAGGTAAACTATGCCACTGACCAAAGACTCCCATGGTAAGGTGGTACCACCGCCCAACCATGGCCTAGACGTAAAGCCTTCACAGTGATGAGCTATGACCATTCCACTGTGCTAAATGAACCAACCCCACAACACTGCAACATTGAACAAAGACCCCCGCGGTAAGGCAGTACCACTACCTAACCGTGACCCATGACATTAAGGTAAACAATGCCACCGACCAAAGACTCCCGCGGTAAGGCGGTACCACCACCCAACTGTGGCCCAGATTTAAAGCCTTAGCAGTGATGAGGGATGACCACACCACCTTGCCAAATGAACCAACCCCATGCTACTGCAACATCGAACATAGGCCCTCATGGTAAGGCAGTACCACCATCCAAACGTGGCCTGGCTTAGAGTGACCCATGACATCTAGGTTAATGGCCTAGAGACACAACTCGAGAAAATAAAGGAGGAAAGGAAAAGTCGAAAAAAGCCTGGGGAGACGAAAATCCGTGAAGCTCCAAAATCTTTGGAATCAATGCAGAACCATCCCGATCAGGTTTTGAAGGCAACCGAAGAAATCTGCCAAGGAAGGAAAATCTCGAAAATAGGGAAAAACCTGAGAATGACCCAAAGGCTCAAAATTTTCAAAGTGTTAGCTCAATAGGGGAACTTTACAAGCAAGATAGGCATCGAGGAACATTGCAAAGTAGCACAAATCCAGGACCAAAGGACCAAAAGATTAAAAAAAACAAAAACCCCAAGACTTCCAAAGATAGTCCCAAAAAGGGCAAGGCCACAGAAAAGAGCCAAAAGGTCAGGCAAAAGAGGGTCCCTACTTTCAGTGGGGTGTGTGTGCAGAACTGCACAACAAGTATGACCTATTTCAACAACATAATTTTTCAATTGAAAGATGGATCTATTTGTTTCCAAATAGTGTTCTATTTAAAGTAAAGAAAATGAGAAATGGAGGGTTGAGATTGAAAAAACTAATCAATGGTCAAGGATGTAGGAAATAGGAGGCATGTACATGGATTCTCATCAATGGGTGAGAATACAAGATGAGATTTAATCAAGGGTTCTCATTCCTTCCAAACAAGCACATTTTTGACTTGTAGAAGAGGTCAAAAGTTAATTTGCATAGGAGGTTACAAGATAGCTTGCACTTGAAGCTAAGTGAGAATATTCCCTTTCTTAAATGATTGGAGGAGAAAGAATATTCTTTGGAATATTCATGGATGAGGAAATGGATATTTTTCTAATTAAAATAGTTTAATTGTACAAAAGGGAAGGGAATATTCCATTGCAAGTGGGATGAATTGGATTAATTAGATAATTGGTAATTAAACAAGGTTTAATCATACAATTAGGGGAATTAGAAGAATAAAGTGATATTCATGAAATTAAATGATTTAATGAATGGGAAAAAGATGAAATTAAATTTAATTAAATAACTTAGCATTATTTAATTAAATGGGAGGACTTAGGGAATTAAATTAAATACTGTGATTTATTTAATTTAATGAGATGAAATGTTAGCGTGAGAGGGGATTAATTAACCCAATTTTATGAATTAAGTCAATAGATGCAAATGATGCAATTAATTAAATAGCTAGGCTAATTTAATTAATCAAGAAAACAAACGATGGGTTACAAGAGGAAATTATGTTAGTATACCTGATTCGAGTGCATGATATCATTTGAGAAATTTTTCAGTGTCTACAATTTCTTATTGTTGTTTGCATCTTTTTCCTTTCATAATTGAATGTTTCATAGTGAAATTAGTTCATTCCTCATCTTGATCCATTCATATTGGTGGTGAACCATCATATTTTTCTATACTTCATTTTGGTGAACCAAACATATTGAATATTGCAATTTCTTATTCTTGAAGTCTTTGCATCTTAGATTAGATCTTGCATTCACTTGCATTTCATTTGCATTGAATTCAGATCTCATTTAGGGTTTAGATTTGTATTGTTTTGCATCTCTCTAAATTTTAAAAAAAAAAAAAAATCAGTCATTTTCCATCTCATTTAGATCTTACTGAATTTCATTTGAAAATCAAAACAAAATTGCATTTCAAATTAGGCCTTTGCATTCACATTTTCATTGCATTTCTGAAAAAACTGAAACTAAAACTCACTGCCTTAGATCTGGAACTAAAAGATATTATTGAAATCTTGCAAATCATTAAAAAATAATTTAAAAATACCTTATCATGACCCATTCACCCTTACTAGAGAATGAGTCCCTGATCAGGTCAAACCTACATCTTTTGGCATCTGAAAAAGCATTAGAAATCAGTATGAAATCCACTAAAATATCTCAGAAAAACTTAACCAAGACCCATTGACCCTTATTGGTGAATGAGTCCCTGATAGCTACAAATCTTCCTTTTTTGGGAGTTGAAATCTTAGTTTGAGGATTTTTTTTGGTGTTGTTACTTTCCTATTTCAATTTCCTGATTTTCTATTTCACCAAATTCATTGCATTTAGCTTAAATTTCTTCATTTTAGTACATTTTTAAAATTCAAAATTGCATTCAAACATTTAATTTTTAGTTTACTGCATTTTGTAATCAATAAATTGTATTACTTAGAATTTAAAAATTGCATTTCATTCTAAGTTGTTGCATTGCCTCTTTGCTAGTTTAGGGTTTGTACACTAGGTTTGTGAAACTTGTATGAGCTTTACAACCTGGTGTCCTATTCACAATACTATTATAGGACATGTTTTGAGGCTCATGTCATCCTATGATATCTCACTCATCATGGATCTTGGGTTTTTTGACTCTCTTTTTGATAGTATTGAGAATCAACCCTCCATGGCTCATAGTTTGCATACTTCATTACCCCTGACTTCACCCCCTACAACCAATGTGCTTCATATTACCAACACTATCCCTAACTCCACTCAAGCTTTAGAGTCTACTCTAAGCCAAGGTGGAATTCCAATTCCATCCTCCACAATACCAATGTACATCCCTACGTATGCTAGTACACAACCCACAACAACCTTCCAACCCACAACAACATCCGAACCTACAATAACATTCGAACCTACAACAACCATTCAACCAACCACAACATTTACACCCACTAGCACTGTGTACACTTCCACAGGTGTTCTCAGAAGAATTCCTTCCACCTTTGTTAATTCAAATACAATAATTCCTCAACAATCAAACTCCACCAACCCGCAACTCACTAGTCCTCCACATACATACACTACACCACCTTATTCCCCTCAACCTTACAACTAAAACTACCCTCTCATTAACTCACTTTTGCAAACTATGACATCTATTCAACAACAAGTGGCAACATTACAACAAAACAACAACAATCAACCTTTACAATACATCAATTCTACCTCATTTTCCTTTTACATATTAAGAGCACAAATGCCACAAGGTATAAAAGTACCTCACTTTGATAAATATAGTGGAAAAGGAGATCCTGTTAGCCATTTTTTTTCCTTCACAACCTTGTGTAGTGATTTTATCTTTGAGGATAAACTTTTGGCTAAGCTATTTCCTAGATCCTTAAAGGATACAATTTTAGAGTGGTTCTCCTCTTTGCAAAAAAGTTTGATTGGTTAATACAATGAACTTATTGATGCATTTTATAACCACTTCCATATTCACATGGTTCCCAAGATGAACCTTGCATATTTAATGACATGCAAACAAAAAGAGGAGGACAAAGTGACTGATTTCATAGCAAGATATCAAACGCTTTATTCACAAGTCAACGTTAAAATTATTGATGCTGAACTTCAATGAATTTTCATTGCCAAATTACACGATAAACTCAAAAGAAAACTTGAAATGTTGATATTTTCATCCTTCACATGGTTATGTACAACCCTTTGTGATTATCAAAATTTGATTGGCGGTTGTGATGTCAAAAATCCCCCTAGTCATCTTGAAAAGTCTGAATCCACAACTCAAAACCATTATCAACCTTTCAAGAAGCAGAATAAAGGTGTTTTAGAGTTGAATTCCACTCAAACAAGTCAACAAACTAATAATCAAGTGGTTGATATCAAGATGACAACTCCTTACAGGGAACGGGAAAGAGAGCACTCCTTTACCCAATACATGCTTACCCTTCATCCTATTAGAGAGCATGATCCTAATATACCATTACCTAAAGGCTTTCGAAAAATGCTTATTGTGATTACCATCAACAAAATCGACATGGTACAAAATACTATAAGCATCTTAAACATATTGTGTAAGACCTTATTGACAATAATAAACTTCAAATTGGAGGTGTGAATGATCAATAAGTCTGTAGCCCCTCCTAATCAAAATTTGTAAATCTTTACAAATCCCATGCCTAAGCACAATATTTAATTTGTCAAAGCTAGTAAAAAAAAATGGTGTGATGAATGTTGATATAAATGATGGCATGCATCCTATTGAAGAACCTCCCATGGAAACTATGATAGAATTTATTGAAACTAAATCTCGTAAGTGATCAACTAAAAAGCCTCTTGACATTTCTTTCTCACAAAATGACATACTTAAATGTGCACTTGATGGTCCTCTTTACATTGTTGGCTGAATCAATAACAAGCCCACTAATGGGATATTGATTGATCCCATATGTGGAGAGAATGTGATCATTGAATAATTCATATATGTGCATGAATTATATCAAGATACATATAACAAAATGAAAGCATGGATCAAAATGCACAATGGGTTTTCTTGCCCTATGATAGGCTTGATAGATCTATGTCTAAAGGTTGGACCGAAAACATTAACTATCTCATTTTCTATCATTCTGTAATCAGACCAATTTCATGTGAAGCTAGGCTATCCATGGCTTCACTCCATGAATTTCATTCCTTTATTTGTACATAAATGATATCTTCAATGTGCATCATAGAGGATTTAATTCTATGTTGGCCCGAGGGAATTTTTCATTAGATTACTTTTGGCTTGAGCCTATGGAACTTATCAAGCATCGAGAGGATTTGTTTTTCAAAACATATCAAAAGTTCAGGGAAATAAAATAAGAGAATTATCCCTTCGAAACATACCTCAACCTGTAAATGAAACACCTATCCTTAACGAAACAATGATCAAACCAAAAGAACTTTTGAACATATAAGAACAACCTATAGAAAAACCTCCTGGAATTTCCTACAAGAGACCACAAGATAACACAAACAATATTGTTATTCCTCCTAGATTCAAACAAGTTTATTAATCCAAAGAGAAAGCGGTTGAACAATATACTATTGTTTCTTCTATTCCTCCCAAGGAAGATAAGGAACCTATGATTGACAAACCCGCTTTTACAAAAACACAAATCAATAATAGAATGAAAAGGAATCAAAGTGCTAGAGAGATTAGGCATAGGGGTTGCACTATTTCTTGTAGATTACAAACTCAAGAAGACGATAACAACATAGAAAATTAGAATCCAAACTTACCTGAAGCAAAGCATGATGATCCTATACCTTCACCACAACATAAACAAGAACATTGCATGGACATTGTTATTTGACCTCCTATTGTGATAAATTTAGATGATGAAATTGACATAGCAAAGATTCATGAACAAGTGCATGATGAGTTGAATACACTATTTTCTTATTCTATGAGTTTAAATGACAAATCTCGTAAAAAGAGTGTTGAAATTGGTGCTTCCCCTAGTCTGGCACTTGCACTTGTACCTTTGGTTATTTTTTCACCTTCCATTTATACCAACCGAGATTGGGATGTAGATGACCTACTTTAGGTTGAATCATGTGTGCCTTATGTTTTGTTAGAAAATGTGGATTAATTAAACAGTAAACTAACACACCATGGAGACATTATATTAAAGAAAACTAACTAGAAAGCATAAATGCAAACTCTAATGACAACAACTTATTCAAATTCATCCCATTGTCCTCTATCTCTAAGGATTTGATTAAAGGTGTTGGCTCTCAATTCTGTAAGCAACAACTTGTTGAAATGACAACTTAGGAGAATGAGATTGATTGAAAATGCATGTTCATCACAATATGATTTAAGCTATGAAATTGAAATGCTATGATGCTAGAATTCTGATGATACTAAAATGCAACTATAGTAATTACATATGAAATCTAGGATATAGGGTTCTTTTCGACTCATAAGAGGGTTGTGTTTATAGATTTTTGAAGGCAAGAATCTAGTTGGCGAGGATCAACGGTTGAGATTCAAACCTGTAAAATGAATGGTGAGAGATCAAGAAGTTGAGAAAAAGATGGAAGGTTGAGAGAAAGATGGGAGATGTTTCCTCAAACACAACCTTTTTCCATTCAAAAATGAAAGAAAGTTGCCATTTGTGCACTTCATTTATGAAGAGTTAGTTGATAGTTGAGGAAAAATCCATAATTAAATAAATAAATTTATTTAACTATATGTGACAAAGAATTAGAAGTTTCCATAATTTAAATAAATAATATTTAATTATGTGAGAGAGATGATAAAAGGCACTTTAATTCAATATATTAAATACTATATTAAATATGAAAAGAAGAAAGTTTCTAATTTATAGAGTATTTAATTATTGAGGAAAGAAAGCTTTTAATTAAATATTTTTAGAATATCTAATTATGGAGAAAAGAAAGCTTTTAATTAAATGTTTTTAGAATATTTAAATATATGAGGAGTGAAGAAATAGAAAGTGTTTAATTAAATATTGGAAATATTTAATTAAATGTGAAATGAGGAATATCATTTAAAACTTGTGATAATTAATATAAGTAAATTGTGAAATCTATTTAATTAATTAAGAGGAAGATAGCAATAATTAAACAAACTTATTTATTTAATTAAACTAGAAGAATTGGAAAAATGAAAAATATAAATAAATAATTAAATTTATTTATATGTAGATGACTTAAGAATATTAATTAAATTATTCATATTTAATTAATTAATAGGTTTGATTAACTATGACCATTTTTAGATGTGTACACCTTACTATTATTTTTCATTTTCATGTTCTCTTTGTGTGATTTCATGTGCATAATGTGATCCCCTATGTTGTTTCATTTGATGTATCTCTCTCCTTTTGTGCATTCCTCTATATGTACCTTTCATTCTTCTATTTGTCTTGTGTTTTCCTTTTGGGTATGATGAAAGGTTTTGATACATTTAGGTCTCTTTCATGTTGACACAAAATATTTTCATTATCATTTTTCATTGGTCTTGTGTTTTCCTTTTGAGGATGACACAAGGCGTTGAGATATTTAGGTCTCTTCCATGTTGACACGAAGGATTTTTCTTTGTTTTTGCTCTCTTTGTGTCATTCTTCTAGTTCTATGTGTATTTGGAGAATGATGACAATTTTGTGCTCTATGATAACATTGTAGCAAAGACATACTGACCCAAAATCCATAGATCCCTTATGTATTTTTGGGGGCAACCCTTTCTTCCTATTTCATGACATAACTTATTTTGGAAACATACGACTTGGCATAGGGTTTTCTAAGGTAAGATCTCATGTCTTAGGCAAAAGTTTTGGCTACATTAAAGAAAATACTCACAATAATGGTCTAGCAACCGCTTTAAAGTGGGGGCATACATCAATGACATCTTTTGACAAAATTTCATGGCATGATTTTTCTTTTTTCTTCTGATGTGTCCTCTTCTTGGTGGTGTCATTGGGTTTGATGACGTCCAAGAGTGTATGATCTATCGTCATGGCATGATATAAACAAGTTATCCCATGAGTGACGATTTGACACCTTGAATTTTCCTCTCTTGGAGACATTAGGCACAATGCTCCCTAAGAAGAAGACCTTTACATGAACACAAAAAAATCCACTTTAACCAAAAATTTACATTACAAAAGCATTACATTGTGGTGCCTTATCGAAGTTTTCAAGAGGATAAATTTGGTATGATATGAGAGGCTAATATGGTTCTCTCATTTTCCACTTCGTTGGGATAACTCACCTAGTGGAAAGACTGAGGTTCCACTACCCCAGAGTGAGAAACATATGTTATAACATCCTAGATCTATTCCACATCATGTTGGACCATTGAAGCTTGATCATTTTCTTAGACAACAAACCCTATTCCACCGCATTGGGACAGTTGTGCTTGATCCTTAGTTTTTATCTATTTCTCTTAGCCTTTGACAAGGTATGATCATGTATCTTTTTTATTTATACATAAATAAGTGTATTGAATGTTTATTGTAGTGTGAGTTTGACATGGGTCCATCCTCTCACTAAAGTGGGGGCAAAATATAGTGTCAAAAAAATTAATCCTTTTTTCACACTGAATTTGAATAATTGACATATATTTGAATTAACTATATCTTGGAATAGTGTTGTAATGTGTTGTACACATTCACATCAATCTAGAGTCCCTATTCAATTAAAATTTAGCTTAAAATTTCCTTTGCAAGAGTCTTGTAAAGTGTTGTAGCACACTTTCACACTTTTCTAGGGTTTATTTAATGAATTAAGCCTAATGGACCCCTTTTAATGAAATGTACCTAATGTGTACCCTATTTAGGTGGTGTAAAGTGTTGTAAAAAATTTCACATTCATCTAGGGTCCCATTAGTTAATTATGGTTAATTGGAGTTAATTAACACCATTAATTCAAATTTAAACCTTATTTATGACACTTCTTGTAGATCTATCCCGACACCCATTATTCAAATTGCAACATTTAATTGGGAAATTGAGGTCCTAGAAAATGGTGCTAGAACCAATTCACCCTAGGTGGTGAATGGGTCCTCCCTTAATAGGACCCCCCTTTCTTTACTGATTTGGCATGGGTTTTTGACCCTCTTTCCATTTCCTGGGGTTAGGTCCTAGAAAACAGAGTCAAAACCCCTTCGCCTTAGGTGGTGAATGGGTCCTGATGGAGCTCTCAAAATTTTCAAATGTTGGTTTATTAAATGATTTTAAATCAATCAATGTGAACCCTCTTATTGGCAAGAAGAGATGTAGATGTAGTGACTAACTCATCTAATTTCTTATTGAGTGATACTTCTCTGACAGAGGACTACTTCATAGCTATCCCAAGTGGTTACAATCCCTTTCACCAGGGAAAAGATTTGATTTTGTTTACATTTTAAGTCTAGGTGTATCCCTAATCCAATTTTACCAAGAAGGACAATGATTCATTAAGAAATTATGATCACTTATATTTACAAAGGATAGCCTTCCCTCCGCAAGTCACAAATATAAGACAGACAATATGACAAGTAGAGATGATAGTTTGAAGGGGAAACAAGCTTGTGAGGGTAGTCCCTAGCATTTAAAAGTAGTGTTATGGGGAAAAGAGGATAGTAATGTCAACTCATAGGAAGCAATGTTACAATAGAAGGCAATAGTTAATGAAATTCAAGGTGCATGCAAGAATACAAATAAGGCCAAAGAAAAACATTGCATAAGATGATAGTGAGTTTTAAAGATAGAAAGGAAATCTTAAAGGCTTAGACAAGGAAGCCTTGAAGGATTCATATGAAAGCAACTTTCAATAAAGGAGCCAAATGAGATAGAAATGGAATCAACAAAGAGGAAAAACACTTCCATAAAGGGTATGTCTTCATTGATAGATGAATGGGAGATTGAGGATTGGCAAGGTCCTATACTTAAGGATGAAAAGGCTTCCTGAGTGGTACAAGTTTACACTATTCAGTGATCTTTACTTCTTAGTTGCTAAAGTAGAAATGACAGTCACATTTTTTGCACAAAATGGTGATTTGAATTAAGTTGCAGAAGTTCAGAGATTGGATAACTATAATGTTGTTTGAGGTAATTTAGAGAACATCATATCATTCTCAATGGGAAGATAGATTCAAAGGCTCTCATACATAGGCTCTAATTAGATGGAATGAATTATCGTAATTCCCATCTCAGACCTCCTGAATTGGATGTCGAGGAAATGCATTTGGAACATATTAATACTATCATAAAAGAAATTAGAGGATAACAACTTACCAGAAGCATTGCCTAATGTTGGATAGTTTGAGCTTCAATAGGAAAATAATGTGGTACATGGGAACTATGAAACACAAGCTAAGGATTATAAAGGTGAAAGTGAAAGGTAGGAGTCTAGTCTTGAAGAGAAAAAAGAAGAACCAACAATTGGTTAGTTTGAAGATAGGACAATAAGAAAGAATAATCCAATATAGGTGTTAGCAATTCATAAAATTGGAAAATTTAAAATGTAATGGCTGGTCCTGACTACATCCTATTGGATAGGACAATTGAGAGGTGGGGTGGATCAGTTGTCATAGATTATAATTTTAAATTCAATTACCAAAACTAACATATAAACAAAAACCATCAAATGCCAATGCATAAAAGACAACACCAGATTTACGTGGAAAACCCAATGAGGGAAAAACCATGGTGAGGATTAACTCACACTATAGAGAATATCAAAACCAGTTACAAAAAGGATAATTTCCTGAAATAAGGCTCACTACCTGAGATAAGGCTCACTGCCTGAAATAAGGACCCACTGCCTGGAATCACTGTCCATAGGTCTACAGCATGGATGTCTCCTTTCCATAGAGACACAAAGAAGACTTGTTATAGAGAGTAAAAAATCCCAATGCAACAAAGGATTCCACCACAATCACTGATCAACTTGCATGAATGACAGAGTTCTCCTTCTACTCACTGGATCTAGAAAATCAACGTTAAGCTTCACACTAATCAACCACACACATAACTCACACACTTTAAAAATAGCATCAAATTCATATCTGCTCTTTCATGTATCTTCCTTCTTTTCTTATGTACAATTTTCATTGCTAGCACATTTTGTATTTACACCATCTCCAGCTTTGAAAAGATACAAAGTTGGCTATCCAACTTCATATTCAAATTAGGTTGGTGCCAAACATCCTAGGGTCGAATTATAATGAGGTTGACCCAAACACATGCTTCACTAAGACCCATAATAGATCCAACACACTTTATCAACTTCGAAGATAGTGCTTGACACACGATCGGCCAAACCAGTGTAAAACACATAGATCAATTAAGCTCGATTCTTCCAAATACCAAAACCATCTTTAATAGAACCAGGGAAACACAACTCTAGAAGCACAAAGTGAAATCCAAACCAACAAAAATTCTCTTGGACCTCAGCCAGAACACAGAGAAACATAGTTCACAAGTACTGGATGAACATCCTCAACACTTGAATAGCTGTAATCTTCTTTTAATACAATTTTCTCAATATCCTCAACATATACAGTCAACAACAACTAGTAGATAACCAACTAACCGATTGACATCAATGACAACACTTTCATTCCTCTTTCCATTATTGCAACAATATCCCCCTTTGTCATTGATGGAAACACATGATGTGAAAAACCATCAACGACACACACCAGTTTTGAAAATACTTCTCAAGATTTTTCATTTTGATTCTCCCCCTTAGAAGATCATGTTATTCATTACCTATTTTTTCTTATTAGCTTTATTTCCTCTTCACATGCTTTCTCTCTCTCTCTTTCACATGATCTATCTCCCTTTTTCACATGCACTCTCTCTCTCCCTTAAAATAAATGGAAAAGGGAAAAGATATGTTCATTGAAACTTCCTTTGACATGAAAACAAAATACTCATAATGGAAACACTTAAAACTTCTTGCTCCCCCTGAGAGGTAACCACTAAAAATATAGAACCATGAATCCACCAGACTGATGCATCTCAAAATGCATCTTAGTTTGTAAAAGGAGGGGAAATAACCCCTAGATTATCTCAGAGATACTAAAAATTATCTTTAGGAAGAGCCTTTGTAAATATATCCACAATTTGATCCTTTGTCAAAACATTACTCAAGCTTGACTTCATTCTCCATCACCTTCTCTCTCAAGAAATGATACCTGATAGATATATGCTTTGTTCTTGAGTGCATTATAGGATTCTCCAAATTGTTAATTGTACATGTATTATCATAGAAGATAGAAATAGGATCATCATACAACACTATGATATCCTTCAATGTCTATTTCATCCATAAAAAAATTGTACAACAAGATGTAGCAGCAATATACTTCACTTCAATAATAGACAAGAGACTGAATCTTGCTTCTTACTCAACCATGCCACCAATCTACATCCAAGAAATAATGCACTACCACTTGTACTCCTTCATTCATCTATACTTTTGGCCCAATCTACATTTGTATAGGCACTAAGTATAAAGTAAGTGTCTTTAGGATACCATAATTCATAATCCGGAGTTCCATATTTGGTTGATCTATTAACTAAAATCCTTCTGGTTGTTCTATGTAGACCTCTTCTTCTAGTTCACCATTCAAAAATGTTGACTTGACATCCATCTAATAGAATTTGAAATCTTTATAAGAAGCTAATGCCAAGAACATCCTTATAGCTTCCATTCATGCTATTGGGGAAAAATTATCCTATAAATATATAAATTTCACTTGTGAGTAGCCTTTACACACAAGCCTTGCTTTGTTTCTGACAACTTTCATGTTCTCATTTAACTTATTTCTTAATACCCATTTTGATCCAATGATATTTTTGTTTGATGGTCTTGGGACCGATTCCCAAGTTTGATTATTCTCAATCTACAAAAGTTATTTCATTGCTTCCTTCCAATGTTCATCCTTATAGGCTTCACTTACTAAATTTGACTCAATCTCAAAGAATAAGCAAAAAATTACTTCAATAGTAGCTTTGCTTCTAGTTAACACACCTTTTGTCTCGTCTCCAATAATTTCACTTTTTTAATGATTCCTCTATACATATTTCGGTGTCCTAGGGGAAATCACTGGAGCATCTTCTTCACTTTCATTCTATTCATCCTTATTTTATTTCTCATCTTTATCCTGTTCTTCCATAATTTCTTCTATTCTTGCACAGTGATGTTCATCAGAAACATACCTATCAATATCAATAGAACTCTTTATTGTTTCATCAACCTTCACATTCGAGATTTCTACAATTTTCCTCAATCTTTTATTGAAACATATGTATGCCTTTATTTTAGTATAGTATCGAAGAAATATTCCTTCATCACTTCTTGTATCAAACTTACCCAAAGTTTCCTCATCTCTTCTGATATAGAATTTTCTTCCGAATACCTTGAAGTATTTGACTGTAGGAATTATTTCGTGCCATACCTCATAGGGAGTCTTTGTACTATTTTATCTTGCTTGAACTCGATTGAATACATAGATAGTAGTGTGAATATCTTCTTTCTAGTAAAATTTTGGTAATCTAGTTCAATGATCATTGACCTAGTAGCTTATTGAACTATTCTATTTTTCCTTTCAACAACTCCATTTTGTTGAGGAGTTCTCAGAGAAGATAGTTGTCTCTTTATACCATGCACTTCAAAAAACATATTGAACTCATAGGAGGTGAATTATCCACCTCTGTCAAATCTCAAGCATTTTATCTTTAAATTCACTTCATTTCCAACCATAGCCTTGAATGCCTTGAATCTATCTAATGCATCTAATTTCTCTCTTAGAAATGTAACCCATGTATATCTAGAATAATCATCAATTAAAAAAATAAAGTACCTTTCACAAAGTAGACTTCACACTCTCATGGGACCACAAAGATCTGTATGAACCAAATCCAACAATCTAGTAGTAGATTTTTCTCTTGATGTGTAATGATTTCTTGTTTGCTTCTCGAACTGGAAATTCCTACAGATAGCATTTATAGGCTTTGTAATTCTGGATAAATCTCTCATGGCCTCCTAAAAACTCATTATTTCCAAGTTATCAAAATTCATGTGACACATTCTCCTATGCCATAACCAACTTTCATTTATCTGAGTCATACAACATCGTCCATCAAAACCTTTAAGTTGATAAATATTCCCTTCAGATTTCTTCCCTTTAGCAATCAATATTCCAAATCCTTTTTGAATCTCATGTTTCTCATCCTTAAACACAAGATCATATCCTTTTCCACACATCTGACCAATTCTCAAAATATTATGCCTTAAACCCTTAACATAGTAAACATCATCAGTATGATGCTTGCCATCAAAATTTATTAAACCTATCCCACATATTTTAGCACTAGTATCATTTCCAAACATACCCAAACCTCCATCATATTTCTCAAGTTTTGCAAACTTACTCTTGTCACTAGTCATGTGGTTTGAGCAACCACTATCAACTACCCAATTTTTTTTCTTGTTTAGCATGTAGGGTAGAGATAATTGTACCTTCATTTTTCTCCTTCTTCCTCTCCTTCTCCTTCTTCGAAGGACTTTCCTTTGACTATTTTTTAGAATTAGTAGAAGTAAGTTCATCCTTAATCACCAAGAATAAGCATTCATTTCCATCTAGATCTTCATATTCTGAATCTTCATCTGAAGTACTAGCATTCTCATTAACATAGTAAGCTCTATTAATGTTCTTTCATTTCTTTTCTTTCTCATATCTTTGTTTATTCCTTTTAGCTTTTTCTAGACACTTTGCAGCATAGTGACCAATTTCTCCACAGCTAAAACACTTAAAGGGAAATTTACCTTCATACTTAGTGGAGCCTTTTCTCATTATTCTTACACAGCTAGCCTCGATTTCATCAAAGTTTTCTTCATCTAGATCTTCAATTTTTGTAGCTTTAAAGGTAGACTCTATTTTACCTTCACTTCTTAGATTTGGCTTCCCCATCTCATAAGATGTCAAAAATCCTTGTAGTAGATCCTTAGTACAAGTCTTATCATCTATAGTCTTCTCAATAGCACTCACCTTTTCACTGTAAGCAAGGAAGAGTTATGATAATATTCTTTAAAATTCTAGTTTCATATATAGTAGCACCAAGAGATCACATTCCAGCCACTACCTCATCCAATATTTGTACATAGGATTTAACATTCTCATCTTCAAACATATGTATAATATCAAACTATGTTTCCAAATTTTGTAGTTTTTCCTCTTTTACCCACTCATCACCATCATGTGATCTTTCTAAAGCATCCCTAAATTCCTTAGCTATCTTCAAATTTTGAACCTTAATCAACTTGGAATGTACCAAACTATTCTTCAAGATGAATTTTGTCTTATTATTTGCTTCATGTTCTCTAATTTCTTCAAGTGTACTCAGACCAGTAGTAGGAGGAGTGTAGGGTTTCTTATAAGCTTTCTCTACATAATATCTATAATACTCTATATATTCTTCCATCAATACTTTCTAGATTCCATAATTAGTTCCATCAAACCTTAGATAATTATAAACCATTTTACTAGCCATCTCGAACCTTCCTCAAGCGATTAAGCTCTTCAACAAGGAACCAAGCTCTGATGCCAATTTTTTGATAGGACAACTGAGAGGGGGGGTGAATCAATTATCACATATTATAATCTTAAATTCAATTATTGACACTAACGCATAAACATAAACCATCAAATGACAATGCACAAAACACAACACCAGATTTACATAGAAAACCCAATGAGGGAAAAACCATGGTGAGGATTAACTCACACTATAGAAAATATCAAAACCAACTACAAAAAGGCTCACTGCCTAAAATAAGGCTCACTTCCTGAGATAAGGCTCACTGCTTGAAATAAGGACTCATTGTCCACAGGGCTACAACCTAGATGGCTCACTACCATAGAGATACAAAGAAGACAAAGAAGATGTGTTATATAGAGACAACAATCCTAATGCTACAAAGGATTTCATCACAATCACTGATCAACTTAAATGAATGATAGATTTCACCTTCTTCTCACTACATTTGAAAACTCAACATTAAGCTTCGCACTAATCAACAACACACATGACTCACACACTTTCAGAATAGTATCAAAGTCATGTTTACTCTTTCACTTATCTTCCTTCTTTTCTTATGTACAATTTTCATTGCTAGCACATTCTATATTTATACCATCTCCAACTTTTAAAAGATAAAAAAATTTCCATCCAACTTTAAATTCAAATTAGGTCAGTACCAAAAATCCTAGGGTGGAATTAGAATGAGGGCAACCCAAACACATGCTTCACCGGGACCCATAATAGATCCAACAAACTTCATCAAATTTGAAGATAGTGCTTGAGAGACGGTCAACTAAACTAGTGTAAAACACATAGATCAATTAAGCTCGATACTTCCAAATGCCAAACCATCTTCAATAGAACCATATAAATACAACTCTAGAACCAAAAAGAGAAATCCGGACCAACAATAATTCTCCCAGACCTCAACTAGAACATAGAGAAACATAGTTCACAAGTACCAGACTAACATCTTCAATAGTTGAATACTTGTAATCTTTTTTTAATACAGTTTTCTCAATATCCTCAACATATACAATCAACAAAAACTAGTAGAAAACCAAATGAATAGTTGACATCAATGTCAACACTTTCATTCCTCTTTCCATTCTTGCAACACATCCCTTTTCTCGATAATGTCAAAGCTAAAAAAAACTAACAAGAACTAAACATTTTGAGTACCAAGAGAGGCATTTCCCTAAGGGGCCTCCAACATTCCTTGTTCCTCTTCCTCAAGGATATAAATTTCCTATACATTGGTTAGAAAGAAAAGAGAGGATGAATGGTTTGAAGCATAGGAAACAATTGAAGCTGCACAAAGTGAATCAGATGTGATGAGTTCTTATCTTGATGTTTCACTTGAGAATTGGAATTTTTCTATAAGTTTTCCAAATGAGAGGAGGGAACCGAGGAATGTGGCAATACATCTTTAGCGGGCTAGATAATTGTATTGTAAAGTGTGGCATAGATATCATGAAATATTTATTTTGTTGTGGGGCAGCCATCGTGTTGGGTGAAAACAAGCCAATTTGTTATTGCAAGGCAAGTTTTGCATTGGTACATGAAGTCGTTGTGAGGAAACATATTTTTTTACGCTTTAAGGGCAGCCATTGTGTGACACAAGGAGGTTAATTTGATATTGTAAAAGAAATGTTTACACTATTACAATAATTTTCTATAGGGAACATCTTTCTTTGAATCCTTGATGTGTGGGAAGATCTTGTACATGTTTGATTTGCACAATGGGTCAGTTTGTGTGTGTTGTAAAAATGTATCAAATTGTTTGAGGAAACGTTTTTGGAATTGACACCCAAATTCTATTCTATTTGATTCAAACACATTGGAGTAGAGTAGTGCTAACATTGTAAAGGGACATTGTTAAGAGCTATTTTTTTGGCACCCTCAAATTATGTGTTGCTCTTTGGTGTTAGGTCACAATGTATATTGTTCTCAACTCCAACATTTCGAAGGTAAAAATGTGTTGTTTATGAGGTGTCACCAACATCATAAAAACTAATGAATTCAATCTATGTTTTCAGCCATTGTTAGCCATGGCAAGCTCGAATACACAAGGTTTCAATGAGGAGAAGATAGAGTTGTACATTGATCACTCTGAGAAATTTCTTAATGCTGCCATTGTTTGAAGAGAAGTAATAGTACTTGAGGAGCATATAGATTAATGATGGATGGCGATGAGTTTTGAAGCTCCCTATTTCATATCGCCCATCACAGGTTTCAAATCCTTTTTCCTCAGTGTATTGGCAATGGTGCGATAGTATCTTGCCCATCATTGTTTTGATTTGTTTTTTCCTCATCTCCCCAACGATGTGTGATGGTTATCTTCTTATTTTTCCCATCGGTATTTTCTTTCCTCTTCTTCACATCTTGTCAATGATGCATGATATTCTACCAGGCAATGTTGGTAAGGTGTGGTGGGCCCATGGAGAATGAACTATGGTAATATTTAATAGAATTTTGAAGGTGAATTAATTAAAAGGTGTAATGTGAAATGTATGGGTATGTGGGTTTTTCTATAGCCCGATTAAAAATTAAAGCCACACCAAATAAAAACATAACTTCAGTTGTTGGGAAATGAAATACAATATTTCATGGAGATGCACAGGGGAGAAAAATGGGTTTTCCCACGGCCTGGTATAAGAGTAAAGGATTTTGTGTTAAAACAAAATATTTTTAGTTGTAGGGTAAAAATAGGAGGAAGAAGTGAATTTTTTCATGAGCTAAGAGCAATTTTTTGTTGTAGAATGGGTAAGAAAATGAAATAAGCATGAAAATACATTGAAAATGAGCATTCTTCGAATGCAGGTGGTTATTGATCAATGAAGCCGAGTTTTCCAGATGTCTACTTTTGATCTCCATTTAGGGTTTATGTATTTTCCTTAAATGTGGTTTTTTGTTTCATTTGCAAGAGAGTTGTTCACTATTTGGTCTCACAGGGAAAATGCATTTTGTAATAGGGTTTGGAATGGTAGTGTTGGCTTTAAGTTTCTAGAGTGGTCTGAGTTTTGTAATAGAGGATTTAATCATGGCATTGTTATATTTGTATGTAAATGACATAATATTCTGAACTAGTTGTCTCCATAGTGCATATTGTATGGATTTTAAATACCAGTAATTAAAGATTGCAAATATTTTTCTTTTTCTCTTTCCTTGATGTTTGTTTAGTGTTATTACTATCATTCAAAGAATAAATTAAACTGTATTAAAACATATAGAGGTTTATATAACTATGTGCTAGGATTAGTAAGTATGACTAGTTGAGTTTGTGGTATCAGTGGTGTAAGGAATCATCTTGTAGGCATAATTATGATAGGGTAAATGTTGTGATGTATTTTAAATTACATGGTCTGTGTGAATCCACCCTAGAATATGGCATTGGTCTTTTAATGCTACAATTTCTTGAGATTGTTTGTGAGCACCTACAAATCAAAATCAAATTTACTTATCAATCTTGGTACAATTGTGTGTTAAATTTAATGATTTATATCTCTCATGTTTAAATTGTACATTACCATGAAGCTCAGCCAAATCTTTACGGTATTATGTCAATTAGGCATTAAAATAAGACTTATATGTTTATAGTGTATTTGATAATCTGATAAAAAAGATAATAATTATACTATTAGGATCACCCTCCCGGGTTCTGAAGAACCCAAAGTGCAGGGGAGAAAGGGTTTTAATTCAATATCCCATTCATTAGCCAAATCTCTCCTTGAATTTGACCATAAGGCCTAACAACCCTTTAGGATTCAATGTGATTGCAGATTTAGGAACCAACAGATTGGCGACTCTACTAGGGAAAGCTCCAGTATTATCCATTTGAAGAGAGTTATTAAGTTTGCTGATTTGTAGTTTTGGTTCAAATGATCCAAGGACCTACATACTGGAAGGATATTGCCACAATTTTTTTGGTGTATTCTTGAAGTTTGGTGCTCTACTGGTGGAGAGAACTCAAAAATACTTAGATCTTGGTAGAAGCTTTATGCTGCTTGAATATATTTTCCTCTTTCAGAGAGGTGCAAACTTTGCATAATTTTCTACATCATTAGAAGAGTTGGTTGCAGTAGTTCTCAGGTATTTTTCTATTACAATATTTTTGTATGAATGTTTTCAACAAAGGTTCTAGTTAATATTGTCCCTTATCTAGTACTCTGAGATACTAGTAAAAGGGGAAATGAGAAAATAGGATATTCTAAATGGTATATTGAGAAGAAATTAGTTGTAGAGGGAATAAATTCTTAATTGAAAAAATGTATGGTTGTCCTAGTTCTCCCACTACAAGTTATAATTTCATGCATGAAACACAGTCATGTCCTCAAAGAAAGGTGTTCACTAGTGAAATATATAACCCTCTAGACTTCAGTAAAATCTAGGGTTATCCACATTCTATCCCAAGAATAATTAATGAATATTTTCCTAAGTTTAGAGGAGATCTTGAAGAATCAACATTAAGAAATGTACATGGTTTCATTGATTTGATGGAAGATTGTAAAATAATAGAAGAAGATGCTATCATGAAGTTTTTTGTAAGAACTTTAGAAGGTACTTTTGAATATTGGTTTTCTAGTTTTCCAGTGTATTCCATATTTTCATGGCAAGAGCTTGGAACACTTTTCATTGATCAATTTGAAGGAATACCAAATGATAATATGTGCTTGTCTGAAAATAGAAATTTGCATACCTAGGAAGAATTTAAAGAGGAATCTGAAAACAAAGTTGAATCTATATCATCCACTAATGCATTGTATGATACTATAAGATTTGAGGGTGAATCCTTCTATGATTTTCATGATAGATTCATGAAAATTTTGTTTTTTGCACCAATGATAAATAGACTTTATGAATCAATAGGCATTGATGTTTTTTGTGAAGGGATTAGTTAGGTCTAAGTACCATGCCAACTCACTTTAGGCCCCCTAACCTTAAATGCATATATCAATAGCTTTTAGTGATTGAAGAAATGATAGAGAAATATGGAAGTCATCTATTGACTAGACTATGTGATGGTACCTTTTCCAAACTTAATAGAATATATCTAGATGGTATAGTAGAAGATAGCAATAATGCATCATTTAGTGGTGAGAATTTTGTTTTTGAACAACCCATGGAGAAAATATATGTAGAAGAATATTGCAGCCTTAATGGTGAGGATGTAAACCATGATGAGGTAAATGGAACATGTTAAATCACCCCTATTTTCTTTGAAAATATGGAAATGGGGAGTTAATTTTTGGTATCAAAAGAAGGATGCAATGATGCAGATGATACTGAGAGAATTTTCTCCTCTATGGACTTTAAATATACAGTTGAAGATTATGCTAATTCTGAAGTTTCATGTCTTCATGGTGATAAAAATAGTGTTGTGGATGTGAATATATAATCAAATGAGAAACATTCTTATCCTGGTCATCGTGATGATTGCAATTCTGCTTGCATCCTTAGTAACTGTGAATATTTTCAAGAGAAGGAAGAAAAAATAATCTCTTTGAGTGAAATGTGTTTCAACAAAGAAAATGATGATAATTTCTTTGAAACCTTACAAGAACAAGACAGTGGATATGAACTAAATATCTTATTTAAAGAATAAATGTGTGATCAACAATGCTATGGTACACTTTTTCATGCCTCTTCTACAAGTGTTGAGTGTAGCATTAATACAAGATTTCATGATGATGAGACAAAGGAGTTTGCTGATTTGAGGAATTATTTTGATAATGTCAGCATATCAAATGAAAACAACAAGGAGTGCAATGAGTTTCAATTGGAGAGATCATCCATGAGCAGCTGTAATGAAGAAACACATGATGGTTTTTAGTTTGGAAATGAAGAATTTGACCTTGCTGATTGTTTTAATAGTATAAATTAGGAAGGAGATATTTATGCAAGAGATTCATTGGATGAATCAGTTCAAGTAGTTGATTATGAGGAGCATGCATATGTTGGTAATGTAAGTTATGAACAAGGAACTCCATTTTTGTTTGATGATTTACCTTCTTCTACTCCTTTTGTTGGCTTTGATGTTATCCTTGAATGTTTGCATGCTGATAACATAGACAAAGTTGTAAATGCAAGTGAAAATGTAGAGACAAATATTGGTACAAATAATGAAGCTTTTTATGATGAGTTTGGACTTGAAGAATGTGATTGTGACAATCTTGTTTATGAACCTAAAGTGGAAAACATTGTCTGGGATGTTGATACATTTTTTGATTTCTATAATTTGAATGTGAACAACGGATTTGTGGATGTTGACAAGTCTCGCTTGTGATGAAATTCAGTTGAAGGAGCTACAATTGTGTGATCAATTTTTGCTTCATACATAGGAGGATTGCATATTTTTTATGAAGGATGATATCTTTTCTGAGCCTAATCATTATGAGGATGTTAGTAAATGTGATAATATTTTGTCTTCATATAGCCTTGATCATTATCCTCACATTTTGTCATTTTCTGTAGAATCAAAAAATAAAATGAGTGGTAGTGATGTGGTCTATGTGATTTGGTTGTCATGTGACAATAAAGCTAAACAAGGAGAAAGTTCTCATTTGTTCAAAGGTAGCATGACACTTGTTTTTGCAGGAGTGAAGTTTCTCATGTTTTTGTGGTGTGATAGGAGAAAGTATGGATTAAGGGAGATCAACTCTTTTAATAGATTTGTGTATGATAAGGCAAACATTGGTTTAGCTTTTTCATTTGGTGGCCTGGGGCCACCAAGTGAGGTTAAAAAATCAAAATATAAAGAATTTGTTGCCTAATGATTTTGGCACTTAGCCTTCTCCTCTAGAAGATTTTGAGATCTTTCTCTATTCACTGAGGAACAAACGTCCCTAGAAAGAGACACTAATGGAGCTCTCAAAATTTGCAAATGTTGGTTGCTGAAATGATTTGAAATCAATCAGTGTGAACCCTTTTATTGGCAAGCATAGATGTAGATGCAGTGACTATCTCATTTGATTTCTTATTAAGTGATACTTCTCTAATAGAGGGCTACTTCATAGTTGTCCCAAGTGGTTACAATCCCTTTCACCAGGGTAGAGCTTTTCTTTTATTTACATATTGAGTCCATGTGAAGCCCTAATGCAATTGTTCCAAGGAGGACAATGACTCATTAAGAAATGAGGATCACTTATATTTGCAAAGGATAGTCTTCCCTCTGCAAGTCACAAATATAAGACAGTCAATATGACAATTAGAGATGACAGTTTGAAGGGGCAACAAGCTTGTGAGGGAAGTCCCTAGAATTTAAAAGTAGTGTTATGGGGAAAAGAGGACATCAATGCCAAATCATAGGTAGAAATGTTACAATAGAAGGCAATAATTCATGAAATTTAGGGTACCTGCAAGAATACAAATAAGACCAAAGACAAACATTGCATAAGATGATAGTGACTTTTAAACTCAATCACAAAGAAATCCCTTAATCTATAAAAAGGATAGTCTTAATGATTGTAACAAAATCAATAGGACAATCTTATGGACTATAATAAAGATAGAAAGGTAATATTAAAGGCTTAGACATGGCAACCTTGAAGGATTCATATGAAATTAATACTTTCAATAAATGAGCCAAATGAGATAAATATGGAATCAACAAAGAGGACAATACCTTACATAAAGGGTATGTCTTCATTGACAAATGAATGGGAGATTGGGAATTGGAAAGGTCCTATACTTAAGGATGAAAGGGATTCCTGAGTGGTACAAGTTTACACTATTCAGTGATCTTTACTTCTTAGTTGCTAAAGTAGAAACAAGGGTTACATTTTGTGCACAAAATGGTGATTTGTATCATGTTGCAGAAGTTCAGAGATTGAATAACTCTAATGTTGTTTCAGATAATAGAGAGCAACAAATCATTCTCAATGGGCAGAGAGATGCAAAGGCTCTCATACATAGGCTCTAATTAGATAGAATGAATTCTCATAATTCTCATCTTAGACCTCCTGAATTGGATGTTGAGGCAATGCATTTGGAACATATTAATACTATAATAAAATAAATTAGAGGATAACAACTTATGAGAAGAGTTGCCTAATTTTGGATATTTTGAGCTTCAATAGGAAAAGAATGTGGTACATGGGAATCGAGAAACACAAGCTATATAGTCTAAAGGTGAGAGTGAGAGGCAAGAGTCTAGTCCTAAAGAGAAAAAGGAAGAACCAACTATTGGTCAGTTTGAATATGGGGACAATAAGAAAGAACAATCCAACCTAGGTGTTAGAAATTCATACAATTGGCGAATTTATAATGTAATGGTTGGGCCTAACTACATCCCTTGTCTTGATAATCTTGAGGCTAAAAAAACTAACAAGAACTAAACATTTTGAGTACCAAGAGAGGCATTTCCCTCAGGGGCCTCCAACATGACTTGTTCCTCTTCCTCAAAGATATAAATTTCTTGTACATTGGTCAAAAATAAAAGAGAAGATGACTGGTTTGAAGCACAAGAAACAATTGAAGCTACACAAAGTGAATCGGATGTGAAGAGTTCTCATGTTGACGTTTCACTTGGGAATTGGAATTATTTAGCAAGTTTTCGAAATGAGAGGAGGGATCCAAGGAATGCGGAAATACATCTTAAGTGGGTTGGAGAATTGTATTGTAAAGCATGGTGTAAAGATCAGGAAATATTTTTGTTGTTGTGAGGCAGCCATCGTGCTAGGTGAAAGCAGGTCAATTTGATATTGCAAAGCAAGTTTTGCATGAATAAATGGAGCTGTTGTGAGGAAACATATTTTTTTATGATGCAAGGGCAACTATTGTGTGGGTCGAGGAGGTTGACCTGATATTGTAAAGGAAATATTTACATGAGTACAATAAGTTGTTATGAGGAACATATTTCTTCAGATGCTTGATTTTTGGGAAGATCTTGTACATGTTTGCTTTGCACAATGGGTCATTTTGCACATGATATGAAAATGTATCAAATTGTTCAAGGAAACATTTTTGGCATTGACACCCAAACTATATTCTATTTGGCTCTAACACATTGGAGCAGAGAAGTGGTAAGATTATAAAGGGGCATTATTAAGAGATTTGTTTTTGGTGCCCTCAAATTATGTGTTGCACTTTGGTTGTTGGGTCGTAATGCAGATTTCTCTCAACTCCAACATTTTGATAGAAAAAACATGTTTTTTATGAGGATCGACCAATATCATCAGAACTAATGAATGCACTCCGTGTGTTCAGCCATTATCATCCACGGAAATCCCACATACACAGGTTTCAATGAGGAGAAGATAGAGTTGCAAATTGATCACTTTGAGAATTTTCTTGATGCCTCCATTGTTTGAAGAGAAGCAATAGTACATGAGGAGCATAAAGGAATGGTGGATGGTGATGCATTTTGAAGTTCCCTATTTCATACTACCCATCATCTATTTCAAAGCCTTTTTCCTCAATGTATGGGCAATGACACAATGGTATCTTTCCCATCACTATTTTGATTTTTATTTTCCTCATCTTTGTAGTGATGCGTGATAGTTATCTTCTCCTTATTTTTCTCATCATTTTTTTTTTTCCTCTTCTTCACATCTTGTCAATGATGTGTGATACTCTACTATGTGTTGTCAATCAAGATTGCACCCTTAGCTAAGATAAACTTAACTATCCTCTTCAAAACATGGAAAAACTCTTAGATTGTGGGTAATCTATGATGAGAGTGAATCTCTAGAGCGAGTTGGATCCCATAGCAAATAACCTAATCTAAAATACTTTCAGAGGAAAATTTTAACTTGAATTTGATGACATTACTCACAAACAACTTCTCAAAACCTTAACCCTCAAAAAATCACTTAACACATATAATCCAATAGTGAATTGTATAAAGGTTCACAAAACTGAACAAAAAATAGAACCTGAACCATATGAAATTTTGTACACAAATTCACACTAACAAGACACAAAAAGATTTTATATTTTGAATTACAATGACATCAAATTGATACTGCAAAATTGAAACAAAATGTGAGGAGGAAAGCTCTATTGTTCATTGAAACTAAAGGAGTATCAACATCAAAATCTAAGTCCAAATTTTTTACAAAGCTCTCTGAAATGAGACAAAGAGAAAGAAAATAATATTCTAAACTGAGAAAAAACAAATTTTTCTCCAACTTATATCTCCCAAGTGTCTCCAGTAGTGTGAATAGAAAAATCAGAGTGAACTGTATCTCAGAATAGCAACTTTGATCCATTTTCGAGCTCAAGGAAAAGTCCTCCAAAATAGTGCCCAAAACTGATCCAAATTGATTGAAAAAGATAGCAAGATTCTCTCCAAAGCAAGTCGACCCAAAAAGACCAAAAAATCAAGCTCAAACTATTTGAAAACTGAAATAGAAGGTCCAGTTTGACTAATGTTTTCAAACTTCACCCAAGTGAGCTCAAAATCAGAAATAGAAAGATTCTAAGGAGATTAACTGCATTTTAAAATAACAAACATTAAGGTAATTTATAAAAATATTTCCTTAATGATGTTTTACATCATTTATAGTTCAAATTTACAAAATAGAAAGGCTCTAATTACACTTGATTTGATTTTTTGCAAAAAATACAACATTTCCTAACTTGATGATTTTTATTTTCAAAATCAAAATACATCTCCTATCAACCTTGATTTTCTATAAAAATCAGAAAAATGACCCTTAGATCACAAAGTCTCATGATTTTACTTGAAAATTTTCAAAACACCAAGGCATTAAGGAGGCTCGACCTAGGGAATGAAAAGGATAAGGTATAAGACTTATGATTTTCTTGAAAAATCACAAAATGAATAAAACATAGGAATTGACTTAGGCACAAATCATATGCAAGGAAAACTTTAGAATAATACCATAATGGTATTAGTTGGGAATTTTATTTTTTAATTTAACATTGTGATAAAAATCACAAAGCTCGATTTTAGGGTAAAGGATGAAACCCTAAAACAAAACTCATTCCTTCCTCCACTCTTTTTGCATTGTTCAACACTTCAATTTTTGAGAGAAAATTCTTTGTTGATGGATGCCATCAACTAGGGTTTTGAAGCTCAAACCTATTGAATCATGTGTTGTTTTAAGAAACTTCTTGAAGCTTTCATGTCAAAATATCTTTAGGGAAACTGGCAGGTGATTATATTATTTACAAAATATGCAAAAATCTCCTCATTATCTTCATTTTGAATCCATTCTTTAGCCTTTTAGCCACGACCTAGCATAATTTATGATGCATTTTAATTTTGTTGATGCTCTTTGTATTTGATGTCACCATGAATGACCCTGGCTCAAGCTTTTGGGAGCGGTCTTCTATGTTAAGATGATTGAATCTCCATCGAATCTATGAGGTAAGATTCTTATTTATGCCCATAATTTGGCCTTCTCATGGCTGCATACAAATCCTTAATTTCAACATTCTTAGCCTCTGTAGAAAACCTTGACATTTAACGTAGGCTTCTTGGTTTTATAAATGCTTGAAAGTATTTTCCATTTACCTCTGCAATTAGCCTTGAAACTTCCAGGCCACGGATTCTTTATCGCCCACATTATGTCTCTCTTTGCATGTCATGCTTGGCCTTGTCCTGTGCAAGAACATAAAATTTCAATACACAGTTTTCACTTACGAAACTTTAGCATTACTCTCTTGTAGCCATCTATTTTTCGTGTTCTATTATGGGTTCTTATTTTTCTACAAGAAGAAACATTATGTGTGAGGTTGTATTTTGGTCGAGGGTTTTATTGTAAAAGACAAAAACCAGTAGTAGCTTTGGATGGAAATGTTGTGTGTGAGTTTTCACTATGAATGGATTTGAAACTCCAAGCTCTAAAAATCATTATTATATTATTGTTTCCTTTCACTCTATTTCACGGATCTAGTCTAAATTTCAAGGCACCAAAACATAGTGATAAGACTATCAAAAAATGGATTGACTTCATTCCAGCAATGATTATACTATGCCATTTAGAAATTTGAAAAAAAACCCACACAAGTCAATGTTTTATCCCTGTGTTTTAGAAGGCTTGATAGTTAGCTCATGCAATGATTGTCATTTGAAGAAAGCAATATATATAATGAATGTACAATGAATGTTAATTACAATCTATCTTTTTAATGAGACCCCCTCACTGCATCACCTATCTTGACTATCAAACCATGGCATATTTGTTTCAAAGCTAAAATAGACTATCACCCTAATATTATAACTAGATTGTGACTACTTTCAGCCTCTTATAGCCTACATCAAGTTACAAACTTCCCTCCATGAAATCATAGATTATTGCATAGATAGTTGAAAATGCATGCTTGTCTCTCATGAAATGACACTTTCCCAAATAATGCATAATGCCTTTAAAGAAGTCAAACACATATAGAGGAATATTTGAAACATTTGAATTCTTTTATTGCTTCATGATTAAACATATCTTTGAGTACTTACAACTGCTTACACTTGTAAAGAAATGAATGTTTTTGTCTTTCTTGCTATGACTTTATCAGTTCCATTCTTTACTATTTTTTCACTCCTTATGGCCATGTACTTTCAACACTTTATTTATGAGAAGCCATAAAATTACTGCCCCAAATCAACATTGTGATCTTTGTAATGAAAGCTTGGTGATCATTCCACCTCAACACTCTTTGTCAAACATGTACTCTTTTTTTGTTCCCTTATGTGTGAGAATTATCTGCCAGGCACCTTGATGAATATGTATGTGATGAAACCTCCATACTGATCATTACTAATAGCATAATCAACTACACACTCTTTACTGCCCTATCACTATGAGCAACCAAAATATGGAGCATGACAACAATATGATGCTATAGAAACACTATTTAGTCAATCAATGATGGAATGACATACTTGTATGCAAATAAAAATTTCCAATGGAAGATAGTGAAATTTTATTTTTTGTTCTGCATATTCATTGATCATTTTGAATGAGCCATTGTTCCTTCATTATTCTCAATTCATTGCACATTCAAAGTTGATTGTCATGAATGATCAATGTATTGAAGCTCTTGCAACTACTTTATGATTTACTCCTTTAGTTGAGATGTTTCCTTTGAGCATTGTGAACATGATTTTCTATTTCAATCCCCTCTTAAGAGTTAAGGGGCATCATTTTGGGAACAACCCTTGTGGGAGCCCATTTTTGCACCACATGTTATGATGTCTTCAAAAATGGATTAGAAACATGAATTCTCCTATACCTGCATAGTGAAAAAACATGTTAGATAAAAAATAGTGAATCTCAATGCTCCTATGATATTTTATTTTTCAGGCTCTCTTGCACACTTCTGATGTTTATTCAATTGATTCAATACATTATAGACAATGCACTATATTTTTTTTGATAGAGAACATACTGAAATTCATATCTAGAGCTATAACAACTTTTCTCATCATGATGCAGATTCACTCAAGATCAGGAGTAGGTAAGAGCAACAATAATGAAGACCAACACCAAACACTAACAGTCAATGATGGAATTTTTTTTTATTATATGCTTCTTTTCCCTTTTATCTTCAGATGTATAGTTTATTCCTTGTGATGTGTTGGTTCAGCTACTCCCATGGCTTTTGTGGGACAATTGATCTCTCTTTTCTTTCCAATGAATGTGAAAACAACATTTTGCAATCTTGTACAATTTTGTATATATCTCCTTTGTGTTGCAAAATGTGCCTCAATTTACTTGCTTGAACCTCTAAGAGAGGCTTGATGAATTTATACCCTTATCGCTTTACCGCAGTGTTCTCATTTGGTCATATTGACCCTTTGGTTGTTGAGACTTTCAGTCTGATTGGCAAGACTCTGAGAGTTGCCATAGCGATGGGCCGATAGGCGTGGAGTTGGCAGAATGTATGTTGACTTTGGCTTTATCGGCAGATTGGTCGCCCATCGGTGAGAGGAAATGCTATGCCTCACTGATGTGCCGATGATCTACATCAATGGCTAATATTAGCTTCATCTGACGATGCTGGTTGTTTTCCGTGACATCCAAAGGAAAGTACCTTTGTTAACCCTTTCACCAAGTGAAATTGCTTATGCGCATGATGTATGGTAGCTTGTCAAAGTGGTGAGTGCAACGAAAAGATGGTGGGCCTCGAGATGCTTTATGTGAGGGTTTATCCAGCCATGGACACTTGTCTGCACCTTAGGAGTTCCCTAGGGAATCTAGCGGATGTCACTAGAGATTTCCCAAAGGAGCTCCAGCGGCCTCCACATAGGCCAAGCAGAGTGGGCAAGCGGTGGACACATGGCAGACTCGAAAGCTCATTCCAAGCGGGCTCATTGGAATCTTGGTGATTCCTCCTGGATGCCCCAAAACCTCCTAAGCAATGGACACGTGGCTTGTGGGACCCAATAGAGCTGGTGGTTGGTGTTTTGGCGATAGCGGATTATTGCCACCTCAAAATGTGATGCAATAGTTAGCGATAGTGAAGGGATCTTAGACCGCGGGGTTCGTTGACCAATCACTGCTCGGTCAAGTGATCGAACAAATAGCAGTACGACACATGGTGATTTCTCATCGGTGGTGATTTCTCATCTGTTGTTTTTGCACCGTTGTTGCAAAATAACATTTATTTCTAGAAGCTGGATTGGTGAAAAGTGAATTATTATGCAGTCTTTTGTGATAGGATTTTGGCGATTTGTAGAGCCCGGATTATATTTTCTTTGGAACGAATTTATTGTGGGGATGGCTCGATGCAGGATTGCAGGTGGATCCGATCTGAGATCGATTTGGAATGTCAGTGAAGAACTGAATGCAATGCACTCTAGTTGGTGGTTGTATAGAGACTTGTAATAGTCGGTCTTGACTAATAGTCAGAAAGACAGATTTGTAGAAGAGCAGTAGAATACTAAAAAATAGGTGTTGATGAGTTTTTTATTTTCGTTGTATGTTGAAATAGCATTGGAACAGTGAGTGCATGAAAAATCAAGTGCTGCTATGAGCTAACTATTAGAGAGTGAGGACTGTAACTTTGTATGTAATCTTTTTCTTACTGTAATACAAAGTGTCTCTCTCTTGGTGTGGTGAGTTTTCTCCCGAAAGGGTTTTCCCACATAAATCTGGTATTATCTCTGAAATCATTTTATTTATGTTACTCTTGTTACCCTGAATGTGTTCATCTTAAGTGTTTTAATGTTTTAAAATTGGTCTTTGCACGTCTCCTCTATGGTTTTAGCATTAGGAAAGTGTTTCTGCACCTTTTATTTTCCTTACAAGTGGTATCAGAGCTTGGCCAGTTGTGTTATCCTTATTAGTAGGGCTAGTTTTTTGTGCTAATACTATTTTAGTGGGAGTCTTGCAAAGTTATAAATTAGTTCTATCTAAGATGGCGAGTACATCAGGAAGAGTGGATATTGAGAAATTCAATGGGGACAAATTTGAGTTGTGGAAACTCAAAGTGGAAGACCTGTTAGTGGATTGAGACCTCTGAGTAGAAGTGTCTGGAACTATGCCACAAGGTATGAAGCAAGAAGACTGGGACCTCATAGATAGAAAGGTAAGAGGTTTGATAAGACTTTGTTTAGCCAATTATGTACTCCTGAATGTCCATGAGGAGAAGTTTGCAGCTTCGTTATGGAAGAAGCTTGGCGATATTTATTAGGGAAAGTCTCTGGTAAATAAGTTATTCCCGAGGAAGAATTTGTACTCCTTGAAGATGGAAGAAGGTGCATCTATTGTAGACCATCTTAACTTTTTTAATATGAGTGTTGCTCAGTTGGCATCTATGGGTGTAAAGATAGAGGAGGAGGATAGTTGCATGCTCCTATTATGTTCATTACCTGACACTTGGGATCATCTGGTGATGGCTATTGGAACTATGAATGCTACTTTCAAGATAGAAGATTTGGTTGCTTCACTGTTGTCTGAAGAGATGTGGAGGAATTCTTCTAAGATGGCCAAAGAGGCCCTTGTTGTTTGAGGTAGATTGAAAGAGAAAGGCAAGAAGAAGGCCAAGAATTGCAAATCTAAATTTGTAGGGAGATCAAAGTCTCCTGGTAAAAATTCCAAGGTGAAATGCTGGAATTGTGGGTAGCCTGGTCATATCCAAAAGGATTGTAAGGAGAAGAAGAAGAAGAAGTGTAACTCTTCAAACCATGAATCTTCTTAGAGTGTTGTAGATGCCTTCATTGTAGCCTTGGCAACTTAGGTATTAAATGATGTCTGATTGATTGACTCGGGTGCATCCTTCCACATGACATCTCATAGAGAATGGTTCACTAAGTATGAGAAGTATGATGGTGGAAAGGTATACCTAGTGATTGATTCAACATTAGAGATTTTTGGCCAAGGTAGACTCAAGATACAGTTCCCTGATGGTAGAATCAAAGGGATTGGTGGCATACTACATATACCAAGTATAGCTCATAACTTACTTTATGTAAGTAAGTTGAATGATGCTAGTGTAGAATTTTATTTCTCAAGTAAAGGATGTAAGATGGCTAGAGTTGCAATGGTGTTGGCTAAGGGTGTATGTACTAGCACTCTATACAAGCTAGATGCACATCCTGTTCAATGCAACAACATCTCTATAAAGTCAAGAAAATTTGTTCCTATGGAGGAAGATGAAGATGCTACTCTGGTTGCAAATGTGATGCAGGTGAAACTCCCAATAGAGAAGACCATGTTGTGGAATCATAGACTCAGTCACATAGGTGAGAAAGGTCTAAAACCCTTGAAAAATAAAAATCTTGTTGAAGGCCTTGTAGATTGTAATCTTGAGTTTGATTTTTGCGAACACTGCATTTATGGAAAGCAACAACGTGTTTCCTTTTCCTCAAGTTCTCATAAATCTTCTGGTGTACTGGACTATCTTCATTCTGATGTGTTTGGTCCAATGAATGTTCCTTCATTATCAAAGTCTATATATTATGTTTCTTTTATTGATGACTATTCGAGAAGGGCATTTATATAGTTTCTTAAAAGTAAATCAAAAGTGTTCAGTCATTTTAAAGAGTTTAAAAACTTGGTAGAGAATTAGACTTGAAGGAAAATAAATTTTTTGAGGATGGATAATGGCGGTGAGTATTTTTCTAGAGATTTTGATAGATACTATAAAGACCATGGGATTAAAAGGCATACAACTACACCTTATACTCCACAATAGAAGGGAGTTGCTGAAAGGTTAAACAGGACGTTGATGGAAAAGGCATGGAGTATGTTGAGCAGTGTTGGTCTAGAGCAGATGTTCTGGTCTAAGGTTGTGGCAACAATATGTTACCTGGTAAATCATTCTCCTTGCTTTGCTCTTGTTGATAAGACACCTTTGGAAGCATGGTCTGGTAAGAAGCCCTCTCTGAGACATGTTCATTTTTTTGGCTGTGAGGCATATGCATATGTGCCAAATGAGAAAAGATCTAAGTTGGAGAACAAAGCTATTAAATATATCTTCATAGGCTATGGTGTTGGTGTGAAGGGATACAAGCTTTGGAATTCTAATAATGAGAAGGTTTTGTATAGCAGAAATGTAATATTTTGTGAGCTAAAACCTTCTACAGTTGATCCACAACTAGAGACAGATCAAAGAGAAACAAAGAATGATGTAGTTGAGATTCCCCAAACCCCAAAAAGGGGAGAACTGCATGGTGTACCTAAAATAGAGGAGAGCTCTAGCAGCTCTGAGAGTTTCGAAGATGAATAACCACAACCTCAGCCAGTGAGAAGGTCTACATGTCAAAAACAACAACCTGATAGGTATGGTTTCTCCATTTTGGATTCAAAGTGTGCCTATGCTTTAATTACTAGCATTGAGGATCCTAGGACTATTAAAGAGGCAATTAATATGCCCGATGCAAATTCCTGGTTGGAATCCATGAATGAAGAAATGGAATCATTGGAAAGGAATGAAACTTGGGATTTGGTACCTTTGCCTAAAGGAAGAAAGTTTGTTGGCTATAAATGGGTATTTAAGAAGATGACTAGTCTTGAGGGTAGTATTGAGAAGTATAAAGCAAGGCTAGTTGCAAGGGGGTATTCCCAGGTAGAGGGAATTGATTATGGAGAATTTTTTCCCTTGTAGCTAACCTAACATCTATCAGATTTATGTTGTCACTTGCACCCGTGTATGACTTAGAGATCAAGAAGATGGATGTAAAAACAAAGTTTATCCATGGTGAGCTAGGAGAAGAAATGTACATGTCCCAGCTTGGGCATTTTGTTGAAAAAGGTAAAGAAAGCCTAGTCTGCAAATTAAAGAAATCTTTGTATGGTTTGAAGTAGTCTCCTAGAATGTGGTACTAGAAGTTTGACATCTTTGTGTTGTCTATGGGATTTGTGAGATCAAAATCTAATCATTGTTTGTATTATAAAACTGCAAATGATCATGTGCTTATTATTATCCTGTACATGGATGATATGTTGTTCATAGGAAATAAAAAGTCTATGATTTTTGATCTTAAATCTCAGTAACCTGCAAAGTTCGAAATGAAAGATCTGGGTGAAGCAAGGTATATTCTAGGGATGGAGATAACCAGGGACAAAAATGATAGAAATCTTTGGGTTAGCCAAAGTAAGTACATCAACACTATTCTAGAGAGATTTGATATGAGTGATTGCAAGTAGCTAGTTGTTCTAGTTACCTAGAGAATGAACCTATCTATTGAGGACTGTCCAAAATTATCTCCTAAGATGGAGGACATGAACAGAGTACCTTATGCAAGTGTTGTTGGTATTTTAATGTATGTGATGGTCTGTACAATGCCAAACATTGCCCAAGTAGTGGGAGTACTCAGTCGATTTATGGAAAACCCAGGAAGGACATATTGGGATGTTGTAAAGAGAGTGTTTAGATATTTCAGAGGTACCTCAGAATGTGCTCTATGTTACCATTTAAATTTGTTTGCATCATAGAGAAATCTTAGAATTCATGGATATGTGGACTCTGATTGGGTAGGGGACATTGACAGCAGAAGATCCACCAGTGGATACACTTTCATGTTAAATGGAGGTGCAATCAGTTGGATGAGCAAGCGACAGGCTGTAGTCGCTTTGTCCATGATGGAGGAAGAATACATGGCATCGAATCATGCCTACAAAGACATTGTTTGGCTCAGTCACTTATGTTTAGATATTGGTTTTAATGCAGGGAAGATCACTATTTTTTGTAATAGTCAGAGTGCCATTTTTTGGCGAAAAATCCAACTTTCCATGCCAAGATGAAGCATATCGATGTGCAGTATCACTTCGTGAGAGATATGGTGGAGGATGGAAAGGTTTCTTTAGAGAAGGTGGATACTCTGAAGAATGTTTCTGATGCATTGATCTGATGCATTGACAAATCCAGTAAGCACAAACAAGTTCATATGGTGTGCAAGTTCGATGGGCCTTGGGGCCTATGATTGTAAAAAAAATTGAAGTCTAAAGGAAGCCAGTAAGTCTTCGTGATGTGGGAGCTTGTTGGAAAATGTGCCTCAATTTACTGGCATGGAACTCTAAGAGATTCTTGACAAATTTATGCCCTTATCACTTTACCATGGTGTTCTCATTGGTCGTCTTGACCCTTTGGTCATTGAGACTTTTAGTCTGATTGGCAAGACTTTAAGGGTTGTCACAATGATGGGTCGACAGGCGTGGAGTTGGCAGAATGTTTGTTGACTTTGGCTTTATCAGTGGATCTATCATCCATCGGTGGGAGGTAATGCTATGCCTCACCGATGTACCGATGCTTTGCATCAATGGTTTCCTTCATCCAACGGTGCTAGCTTCTTTCCATGACATCTGAAGGCAAGTACTGTTGTTAACCTTTTCACTGAGTAGAATTTCCTGTGCGCATGATGTGTGGTGGCTTGTTAAGGTGGTGAGTGCAGCGAAGAGATGGTGGGCCCCGAGCTGCTTTATGCGAGGGTTTGTCTGGCCATGGACACTTTTTTGCAACTCAGGAGTTCCCTAGGGAATCTAGCAGATGTCATTATAGATTCCCTGAAGAACCTCCAACGGCCTCCACATAGGCCAAGCGGAGTGTGCAAGTGGTGGACACGTGGCAGCCTCGAAAGGTCATTCTGGGTGAGCTCATGGGAATCTTGGAGATTCCCTCCTAGATGCCTCGAAACCTCCTAAGCATCAAACACATGGCTTGTGGGACCTAATAGAGCTAGCGGTCGGTGTTTTGGTGATAACGGATTATTGTCGGCTTGAAATGTGATGCAAAAGTTAGCAATAGCGAAGGGATCTTGGACCGTGGGGTTTGTTGACCGATCACTACTCGATCAAGTAGCAAAACGAATAGCAGTATGACACATGAAAATTTTTCATCAGTTTTTTTTGCACCGTTGTTGAAAAACAACATTTATTGCTAGAAGCTAGATTGGTGAAAAGCGAATTATTATGCAGTCTTTTGTGATCGGATTTTTGTGATTGGCAGAGCCTGAATTTTATTCTCTCTATAATGAATTTATTGCAGGGGTGGTGCAATGCAAGATTGCAGGTGGATCCAGTCCAAGATCGATTTTTCATGTGAGTGAAGAACTAAATTTAATGCACCCTAATTAGTGGTTGTATAGAGACTTGTAATAGTTGGTCTTGACTAATAGTCAAAAAAACAAATTTGTAGAAGAGCAATAGAATACTGAAAAATAGGTGTTGATGAGTTTTGTAATTTTGTTGTATGCCAAAATAACATTGTAACAATGAGTGCATGAAAACTCAAGTGTTGTTGTAAGCTAACTATCAAAGAGTGAGGATTGTAACTTTGTATGTAATATTTTGCTTACTGTAATGCAAAATGTCTTTCTCTTGGTGTGGTGAGTTTTTTCCCATGTAAATTTGGTGTTATCTCTGAAATCATTTCATTTATGTTACTCTTGTTACCTTGAATTTGTTCATCTTAAGTGTTTTAATGTTTTAAAACTAGTCTTTGCACGTCTCCTCTATGGTTTTAGCGTTAGGAAAGCATTTTTGCACCTTTGCTTTTCCTTACACTTTGCAACATGTATACAACACTCTGAAATGAATAAATCATTACAAGATTGAATGAAAGAAATATCCTTATATCTCATGTAATCTCTTTTATGTTGTAAAACACTGAATTGAAAACTAAATAATTTCTTTCATTGAAAACACATTGCATGATAAAACTGAACTCTTTCTCTTAAACTTCAATATATGCAATGGTTAAGCAAAGCAAAAATAAATTGAAATCTTTCACCTTAAAATGAACATAAGTTGTTTAAGCTCTACCAATTTGAGCTTTAGGTGAAAAATTGGTAACACTAGGCAATGTTGGTAAGGCGTGGTGGGCCCGTGGAGAATGCCTTATGGTAATATTGAATGGAATTTTGTAGGTGTAATGTGAAATGCATGGGTATGTGGGTTTTTCTATAGCCCGATTAAAAATTAAATCCACCACAAATAAAAACATAACTTCAGTTGTTAGGAAATAAAATAAAATATTTCACAGAGATGCACAAGGGAGAAAAATGGGTTTTTACACAACCTGGTAAAAGACTAAAGGATTTCATGTTAAAACAAGATATTTTCAGCTACAAGGTCAAAATGGAGGAAGAAGTGAAGTTTTTTCATGATGTAAGATAAATTTTCAATTGTTGGGTGAAAGTAAAAAGAAAATTTTATGTTGTAGAATGGGAAAGAAAATGCAAGGAGTAGGAAAATAAATTACAGATGAGGATTCTTTGAGTGTAGGAGGTTATTGATCAAAGGGTCTGAGTTTTCCAAATGTCTACTTTTGATCTCCATTTAGGGTTTCTATATTTTCCTTAAATGTTTTTTTTTATTTCATTTGCAAGAGAGTTGTTCACTGTTTGGTCTCACTGAGGAAATACATTTTGTAATAGGGTGTGGAATGGTAGTGTTGGCTGGCTTTAGGTTTCTGGAGTGGTCTAATTTTTTTAATGGAGGGTTTAATCATGGAATTATTATACTTGCATGTAAATGACATAATATTTTGAACTGGTTGTCTCCATAGTGCATATTGTATGGATTTTAAATATGAGTAATTAAAGATTGCAAATATTTTTCTTCTTTTCTTTCCTTGCATGTATGCTTAGTGTTATTACTATCATTTAAAGAATGAATTAAACTATATCAATGCAGATAGAGGTTTATAAAACTAAGTGTTGGGATTGGTAAGTATGACTAGTTGAGATTCTGGTATCAGTGGTTTAAGGCATCACCTTCTAGGCATAATTATGGCATGGTAGATGATGTGATGTATTTTAAATTGCATCGTTTAGGCGACTCCACCATAGAATATGGTACTAGTGTTTTAATTTTGAAGTTTCCTGAGATTTTTGTAAGTAGCTACAAATCAAAATCAAATTTACTTATCAATCTTGATGCAATTGTGTGTTGAATTTAGTGCTTTATATCTCTCATGTTTAAATTGGAAATTCCCATGAAGGTTAGCCAAAACTTTAGGGTATTATTTCCATTAAGCATTTAAATGGAATGATCTATTTATAGTTTATTTTATGATGTGACACATAAAATCAGAATTATACTGTTGGGATCACCCTCTTGGGTTCTGTAGAGCCTGAAGTGTAGGGGAGAAAGGGTTTTAATTCAATCTCCCATTTGTTGGCCAAATCTCTCCTTGAATCTGACCATAAGGCCTGGCAGCCTTTTAGGATTCAAGTTGATTGTAGATTTGGGAACCAAGAGGTCCTCCCTTAATGAGGAACCCCTTTTTGAATTTCATTGTGGTGGAAATTCCATAATTTTTATTTCCAATTCTGGTGTCGGCCTTAATTGTTTGAATTTCAGGGCTAATCTCCTAATTTAGTATAAACAAGGGGCTAATTCACATTGTTTCTCCTAACAAGAGCTGGAAAATCATTCTAAGCCTCCAAGTATTCAAGTTTACAAGCCTTAGAGCATTACAAGAGCATTTTTAAAGGCATTTCATGGAAAATTATCAAGAGTTTATTGTAGCAATTCAAGATCATATCATCATGTCAAGGGTTTAGTGCATTCATGCATGGGGTTGAGCTAAGAAAGCAGATGTAGTATTGAAGATCTAATTGTAAGCATTATTTGAAATTTTATTCAAGGATAAAGATCTACATTCTTCATGTCCACTACATGTTAGATTACAAATTTGCATTACAACACAACTTCCAAGGTATCTACATTGCATCATTTCATGTTTCGTGCTTCAATTTCATTGTCTCATCATTTGGTTTAATTACCTACAAGGGGTTTGACTTAGGCAAACCTATATTCACTAACAATCAACAATTTTTTCTTCCCTTGAATTTGTGTTTTCATATTTTCAGGTTAAAGATCAAGTGGAGGAAATATTTGAAGAAAAAATGTCAAAGTTGCAAAGTTGCAAAGTTGCCTTTAAAGTGCAAGAACAAAGAATTGAAGCTACAAAATTAAGTAAATATTTTTGGGAGCTGACAACCAAGAATCTAAGAGTGCACACATCAAGTAAAGTAACTCAGATCTTACTTTCAGAAACCCTAACAGGGACCCATTCACTACTAAAAGCGAATGAGTCCTTTGTGCCCTAAAAATAGGCTTCTTGCAGCAAGGTACACACCTCTTTGAGCTCTAAAAACTCCCCTCATAGTTTTTATAACAGTTAGGGTTAGTTTCGGATTGTTATTTGCATCTTTTTAATTTCATCATTGAATGTTTCATAGTGGAAATTAGTTGGTTCGTCATCTTGATCCATTCATCTTGGTGGTGAACCCTCCCATTTTTTTATTTTTCAATACCTAGGTGCATCATGTCTATCTTCTATATCAATAAGGATTGCTAAACATTACAAAGCGTTCATGAATAAAAATAAAATTCATCAAATCATATCATCAATGCTATCCAATTTATTCTATCTTCTAAATCCTACTAGTTACATTCTCTTCTAGTCAACATTTGTTCTATCAATCCTCACACTTAAATGCATCACATTAGCTTGTTGAAAAATTTGGTTCATTATCTAGAATTTTCACAAAATTTCTTGAGGGGGCACCATGCTATATTGTCATCACTGGGGAAAATCTTGAGCAAGAAATTTTGTATTTTCCTTAACATAACTCTCAAAATTTCATTGTATCAAATAGGGGCAAAATGTAGATACCCTAAATTGTCCTGACCTGTGAATAACACTTTTTTGACTAACTCTCACCCTTCTCCTCCTGAAATGGTTAAATAATACATTATTATTAAATTTATTATCATTTCTCATATTCTTCTATTAATTAAGTAATTTAACATTATTTAATTAATTCATCCTCAATCATCATTTCTAACTAATTAAATAAATGTCCTAATTTAACCTTATTTCTCTTGATTAATTAAATAAACATAAATTATTTAATTATGTCACTCATATACCTTATTCATCTAAATCAATTAAATTTTTATCATTAATAATTTAATGAAATCCACTTTTCCTTCTCTAAACTTGAATAATTAAATCAATTATTCAAAATCATTCAAAATGGTCAACAAATAAATATACTTTATTTATTAAAAGTCAAAAAAGGCAATTTGCATGTTCATCTCCAATATTAATTAATTATTCAATTAACAAATTATCCTCACCCCTTTTTGATTGAGTAAATCATGAACACTGATTTCTCACTCTATTTTGATAACTAACCCATATATTTCCCAATCCCACTGATTTCGTCAATCCCACTAACCACTCAATCTAATTTATTCAATCCCACCAATCATTCCAATCTAATCCCACTAATTATCCACTTAAAATCCTTAATTGGATCAATTAGAGAAGCTAACTGGAAAATCTATTTCCTCTCAATGGTTCTCGACCTTTGATAAAGATCTTTCCTTGTTGCATCTCGATCGTTCATATGAAAATCATAAATCTATAAAACAACTTTCTTCCTTCTCAAAAACAATTAGGGAAATCTAGAGAATTTAAGAAAACTGGTCATGTTGAATTGACATTCAAATTCTTGAGAGAAAATACACACATCTTTGATCACCATTAACACACTCTTTGAAGATTTTGCAACAACAATGGAGGCTTTGAATTGACTCAAATGCAATCCAACATCAATATGAATTACACTTTAGCATGGGATGGTATACCTGTATCTCATGAATTCATTTATTGTTTCTTGCTTATGCTTATCTTTATTGATTGAGTTCATTGCTTTAGAATTCATCTTATGAGTATGGTTGGAATTTATACTTTTTCTTCAAGATTTGATTTGATCGATTCATTGTTTTTTTCCTACGCTTAATTTCCACCTTACAAAGGTGACACTAAAGAATGGTTGGGAGTTGTTCCTATATGCATATAGGCATAGGTTTTCACCTCCTCCAACCAACCACTTATGGAATTATGATCTTGGTAAATGCATTTTCCCAAATATATTTGTAGAGGTGGGTTTGATTAAAGAGATAGCTAAACACTATGATCCTATAAAAAGGGTTATCAAAAGTGATAAAGGAGCCCCATTCCTAGATATCACACATAGTTAGATTATGAAGGTATTTGGGTTGAATCCTTCTACCACTATTACCATACATTTCAATGCATTGTTCCAAGAATGTGAAAGAGATAAGTATGGTTACAGGAGGCTTGTATTTCCAAAATGCAAAAGAAGAGATTTGGGAGAAAGAGATGTGTGGTTCACACTAAAGGAGGTTGAACCTTTTGATTGTGATGAATCTGAGGACTATTTCAAGAACACATAATTTGGTTCATTCCAAGTGCTTGGATGGAAGTATGACTTAAAAATACATGTTCCTATGATGGTTCTATGAATGGATATTCAAAATAAATTCAAACAAAGGGTCTGACTATGTTGCATATATTGAAGAAGAAATATATAAAAAATTGATTGAGTTGAGGAGTTCAAACCTCCACTATGCTTCATACACTATTATGTTCTCATGCACATGTTATGTATTAGATGCAAGGCTTGGAGAAATTGCATGAAGTTGAGAATGAAATATGAAGAAGGAAATGATTTTCTAGTCCAAATGTGGACTCATATCTAGGATCAAAATTTCTTAGGGTCAAACTACAATTCTTTTTGTGATGTCTTGAAGATGGAGATCTTGGGAGATTTGGGTGCAAGACCAGTATAAAAAAATTATAGGTAAATTAAATAAATTCTAAGGCCATTGGAGTTCAGGGAGGGTACCAAGGTGAACCATAACTGTGGAGACCAGTACCTCCACATGCATTATACATTAATCAAATTTTATGGAACTTTTTTAAAGGCCCACTACTTACCAATTTATTTTTCTGACAGATTATCTTTCATGGAGATTATGTGACAGTTAGATGCCATGGACAAGGAACACTTCAGAGATTCGAATAAAGAATATTTTATCCTCTCACAATTTTTCTATTCACATTTTACAATCACCTCAAAGGAGGGAGTGGAAAATTTTGTAAATATGTTAATTAATTACAAGATTAAATTGGAAAGGGTGAGAATTTGTGACCCTAAGGGTTTTGTTAACAAGGCACAAAAAGATAGGGGTAGGTTTGGATTATACCACCACTTCTTATACATAGAGAATGTCATAAGAAACTTTCCTTCAGATGCTATGGTGATTAAGAGTTAAAAACAATGGATGCACATATGTGATGTTGAAGAATCAAGGGCAAGTGAAAATCCTCTCTATGTCACCCCTTATGCACAAATAGAGGACCCTTTTAAGAGGGAAATGGCATGATTTATGGTTACAAGGATGGATCTTTCTTCAACAAGATCAAGTAGGAAGAGGAGCAGGAAGCTAAACTCAGGAGCCACCTGACTCATTCATCATCTCAGGGTTCCCCCACTCAAGTGATTGAAATAGGAGGCCTTATGTCAGCCCACTTGTTGAATATTCCATGGACATGGAGGGAGGAGGAGATACAATAGAATTTGAATATACAAAGGATATTCCTGGTGATTAGGAAGTGCATCAGAGATTCCCCTCCCTAGTGGGAATGATGACATGGATTCACCTATCCCTAATGAGGAGAATGCCATAATTGTGTATGGTGATAATGTTGAAGATGAAGTGGATGTAAGGATCAGAGCCTACAAGGAATTTATGAATGATGATTCCTTTGTGAATTCAAAGGAATTCAAACAATTTATTATTCAAGTAAAGGGCTAGGACATAAAAGAAAGAATTGAGAAAGTAAAGGTCGAGGTTGATCCCTCAATGAATGATCAATTTGAAAAGGAAGAAGAAGAGAAGATAATGTAGGAAATTTCTGCAATCACTCTTGAAGAAGGAAGGAAATTGGTTAAAGAAAGTGGTATTCTTTTTTTTCCCAGGTGGAACATGACTTCAGCTATTACTTTGGATACTATAAGGAATGATCTCAAGGCTTTTATTTTTAAACAAAAAAAATTAAGTTTTTGGCTCTAGTTTTAGTCCAAGATTCCATACTTTGGCAATCTGTTCAATGGAACCCAACATTAGAAAACCAAATATTATCAGATCAACATAAAACATTGTTGGAGAGGTGGTTGTCAAAAGAGCTACAAAAATCATACCAACACAGGTCACAAAGCTCACTATGCATGCATATATGATAAGTGCTAACACTACAAAAATGTCATAGGAGAAATATAAAAAATTGTTGGATAAAGATACCAAGTTATTGGATGAGTATATTAAGATAAGGGAAACCAGTGCAACTCAAGAAAATCAACAAAAATGTCCTTGCTTGCACACAAGAGCTCTCAACATAGGACATAAAATTTTTATCTTTGAGGATTCAAAGTTTCAAGAGAGAGTTGAAAGTTGCTAATGAGGAAGAAAAGAAGTTTGTGAGATATGTCATAGATGACACTCTAGGTCACATAATTTCATGTATTCTACACAAGTTGGAGAATGTATGGAATGTTTACAGAAACATCCATGAAGCTTACAAGAAGCATGCACAAGTTCAGGAAGCCTTCTAGAATACATAGATCAAATAGACTACAAGGGCAATAGAACTAAAGGAAATTGAAGTAGCTATGGAAGGTGACCTATAAATTTTAGTTAATTTTCCTTAGTTAATCAAGGCAATTGGATTGGTTGGACATATTTCTAGTTTCCTTTAGTGTAGAAAAATGTCACCGTTTTCATTTCCACACTTAATTTGGGAATGATTAACATAAAAATGGACGTAATGTTGCCTTGATCTAGTGTTGTAATGTATTTTCCACATTCACATTGGATTTAGGGCCCTTTTAAGCTAAATTGACCTAATTGTGCTTTATTTTAATGTTGTAAAGTATATTTATTTACACCTTCACATTGATTTTTGGGCCGTCTTGCATTTATGACCTTCATATAATAATCAATAAGCCCCTAAGACCCTATATTATGTATCTTGAGGCTTATTTCAATCAAAATTTTGACAAGATAAAAAAATATACTTAATTTCTCAACTCCCCGACATTTCCTACACCTAGAAAGGCCAAGTGGGACCCATATGCCACCTTGGGTGTATGAGCCCCATCTAGATGGGACATATACACCACAAGTGGCATATGAGTCCCATTTTCCCCCTTTTTAGGGTTTTGAGTGGGAAATTAGGGTTTTAATATCAAATTTCATGAATGTCAGTCTCTAGGATCTAATAAATGGTAAGTTGAATGGATTTAATTGATAAACAAGGTCTTAAATCATTATTTCATTAAGCATTCATGATATCAACCGAATTTATCAAGATTTAATCATTCCAACACTTCACAAGAGTGTCAAGCGAGTTTACAAGAGAATTTCTAAGGCATTCAAGGGCATAATTCTTCATCATTTGTTGTAGCAATTCAAGATTTATTATTATGTCAAATATCCTAAAGCATCAAGCATGTTGTTGAGCTAGTGTTGTGATGTAGCATCCAAGATCCAAGATTAGGCATTTTTCTACCTCTATTCAAGATCAAGATCTACATTCTACATGGCCACTTCATGTTAGATTGTTGATTTATATCTCAAGACATTATTCAAGGTATCATTATTCAACTTTCATATTTCATGTTTCATGTTTATATTTCATTGTTTCATCACAAGGTTTAATTACCTAAACATGGTTTGACCAAGGCAAACCCCTATTTCCTAACAAATCAACAAGTTTCTCTCTACATGTGTGATTATAGATCTAGGTGCTTTAAAGCTTGAAGATCCTTTGAATATTAGGTTTCAAGATTGAGGAAATTTTTCAAGTTGTCACCTTGTTTGCGAGATCATGAAAAGTCACCTATAGGTCATAAATCAAGGTTTCAAACCCGGAACCAAAGTGTGGAAGGAAGAGTAGAGATTTGAGACTTGATTTAAATATTGACCCTCCAAAAACATAGAGTTGGATTGATACACCACTTGTGGTGTATGAGTCCCAACATAGCATATTTTCCATATTTCAAGAGATTCAGAATCACCACTATCATATTCATGTTTTCACCCAAAAACCCTAGTCTAGGAATAAATTTCCCAGACTGGAATATGAGTGATAGTGGTAATTAAATAGAAATATTTTAGGGTTTTGGAGCTGGGTATGTGTAGGATCATGATGGGCCAAAAAGTGGTGATATGTAAGTGATATGATGGCCCATGTGGTTGGCTACTTTTTTTTTACCCAAAATTGATGAAACAAAAAGGGTTTTTAAAGGAGATTTTCAGCTTTCCACCAATATAAATTATGCTTTACTTTGAATTTAATAAATAATTATTATTCATTTTATATTTGAATTACGATTAAAGTCCTGATTGCTAGGTTGATTGAAAAACATCTATAGCTTTCAAATGGTATCACATTTTTTGAATTTAAAAAATTTGCCGCGTTTTATGCTTTGCATACTATATGATTAAAAAAAATTGAATTTCATGAAGTTTTGACCAAGTTAAGGTGGTTAAACATACGAGTTTTTATATTTTTTAAAAGTTGTAATAAAAAATTCATAATTAATTATTTACTTGGGAAAAAATTACAAAAAATTATGCATCACATCAGGACATGAGTCCTCTACTTATATGTAAAATCTTATAAAAAATATTATCATTTTATTGTGGTTAGGGTGGTTTGACAGACACCTACTTCTTATTTTTTCCCTAAAATTTAAGTACTACTGCATTGAAATTTCAAATTTTCATGAAATAGATTTTAAAAATAAAAATAAACCTAGTATTTTAGAAAATACATTCAATTTTCTATAGATTCTATTCTTATATATTTTTGAAATAATATAGATAACTTATTCAAATTTTTATGTCAAGTTGCCTAACTCTAATTTTTTGAATTTTGATTACCACTTAAGGGCCTATTTTTTCCATGATGATCCTACACATACCTAGCTTGTTTTGACCCCATACTTCTTCCAGGTGCACCTTTGTTCATTCTCAATTTTTTATTTTGCATTTTAGTTTCATTTTCTAGGTCATTTAGTTAGGTTTTACATAGTACTTTGCATGTCATTCACATCTCTAGTCTTTCCAAGCACTAGCATGTGGTGAAACCTCTTTTAGTCTCTAATCATATCCTAGGACACCCTATTGAAAGATCTATTTCCCTTACTTCACCCTTGTATTGAGATCTCTAGGGTTTCCTTGAATGACTTTTGGAGAAAACTTGTTCTATATCCTAAACCATAGAGTGACATTTTTTGACAAATTATTTTGGTGAACCCACATCTAGAACATCTTAATTCTAATGTAGAGTGCATCTTAGTCCTAGATTTAGCTTACATTAAATTTTCATTTGGTCTTGCATTAGTTAATTTTTCATTTGAGGCTTCTAAATCTTGCATTAGTAAAGTGCATATAGGTTGCATTTTTGCATCTTACATCATTGAATTTCATTTGAAATCTGTAATTGCATATAGTATATACATCATACAAGTTAGAAACATTAGAAACAATTTAGAATTTATTAATTTTGGTGCAAAAAGCCTAAATTGGGTCTCATATGCCCCTCTAGGTGATTTAGTCCCAATACAAGTTGTTTTTCCTACTTTCTGGGATTTATGTGTTGTGTATTTTTCAACATTTTAACCCTTGAAATACCTTGATTGGGACTCATACGCCCCTCTAGGAAAATTAGTCCCAGATCAGCCCTAAAACTACCTTTTCCAACATTGAAAACCTTGTTTCTATAGTTCTTCTTGTTGTCATTAGTTATCTATATTAGTTGGCTAAGTTTTTGTTACATGCATTTCACTAGATCTAGCCTAAATCAATTCATTTCATGCATTTCTTAATTCCAAAATTGTATTTACAACATTTCATTTTCAGATTATTACATTGTTTGGAATCTGAAAATTGCATTTACACATTCATTCTAGGTCATTGCATTACATTTTAAATTTATTTCCATCTTCAGTTTTCATATAGATTACTTTTCACAAATGTTAGTATTTGTCTTTTCCAAGTTTGCAAAGAAAAATTTAGTCAATAAGCATGTTAGTCATTCATTGAATACATTTCCTAGTTATGAGGGTCTCTTAGTGCAAGAGAGTAAAATTTTTAAAAATTTCCTTAAACCTACAACCCCTCTTATCTCTCCTATTTGTGGGAATGATTTGATAGAAGAGGATACAAGCATAGATAATCATGAAAATCATAAATTTTCTTCTCCTGATACCCCTCTTGTTAGTGACGAAGGTGTCTTGGTGAAAGAAGATGCAATCATTGAGACTCATGAGAGTCTTGTTTTTCCTTCTCTTCCTCCCCCTTGGGAAGATATTATGACACAAGATAATGAGACCATATACACCTTTCTAAATATCACCTTACCTAGTCTCCATTCATCCCTTTCATGTGAGAATGTTTTAGTGAAAGAGAATACAACCTTGGTCAATCATAACAATCATATTCATTCTTCTCCTAATATCTCTCCTAGTTGTAAAGAAGATATTTTTGTGTTAGAAGAACCACTTGATGAGATTTTTGAGAACCCTAGTCATTTCTCTCCTCTTACCTCTCCTATTAGGCAATGCATTACTAAACAAAAGGACATAACAATAGGTAATCATTATGATCACATAACGCAACAAGATACCATTGAAACCTACCTACATAACACTCCAACAAGTCTACATTCATCTAAAAACATCTTCCCCTCTTGTGATAATGTTGTAAACGATGAGGATATGTTGGTGTTAGATAATCAAATATTTAAGGTCTATAACAACCCTCTTTATGTTCCTTCCCCTACCTATCCTATTTTGGAAGACATTATGGGACAAAGGAATACAATCATGGACCATCATGACAATCACATTTTTTATTTTCCTAGTATATCTCCTAGTTGTGAACAAGATACTTTTATGTTATAAAATCCAATCGATGAAAGTCATGAGAATATTAGTTGCCTCTCTTCCTCTAGGGAAAACATTATTGATAAACAAGACAATCCAACAATTGATAATTCCCTTATTTGTGATAAAGTCATTTTAGAAGAACCAAACATTGAATATCATGAACATCTAGTTTATTTATCTCCTAAAAAATCTCCTACTAGGGATGATATCATGGTGGAGGATAAGAAAATTGTGAATTCCTTAGTTGATGAAAATATGACACTGAATTCCCCTTCATTAGAAATAAATCAAAATAAAACCACTGAGGTATTTAATGTGCAAGTGTCCATTAGATCCCCCTTCATTAATGGACTGCCTACATACCCTGTGGAACATCCTAAGAATCCTCTAATTCTTTACTCACCCTCACAATGACCACAAACTCAAAACAAACCTAAACTTATCCTTTACCCACCTAAGAATAATATTTTGCAATAGCTGAGTTATAATACCATTGCCACCCCTCCCACTGACTAACCCTATCTTACCTGGTCCTCCTCATTTTCCTTTACATAATGACAAGGAGTACAATCTTGTTGAAAAATAAAGAGTACTCCTACTAAGATATCATTATGGGACCTTATTCAAGCCTCCCCTCATTATCATAACATGATTCAAAGTGCTTTACAACAAGTTCATATTCCTCATAATACACTATCAAATGAATTAGCAGCCCAAATAAAAGCTATAACTATAGTCAACTTAGACATTAATTTCCATCAAGATGAGTTACCCACACTATAAGTGCAAAAACAAAACGAACCTCTTGATTATAGCTAGATATAATAGGACTGGGATAAAAAGTACCCTTGTTGATAATGGCTTCATTCTTAATGTGTGTAGTGTAAAATTTTTGGATAGGCTTGCAATGGAAAAATCAACAATTCAACCTACCCCTTTATCTATTAGTGGATTTGATAATGTTGGAGAACAAATGCTTGGTGTGATCACTTTTCCTATTACAGTTGGAAAGGTCACATTAGAAACACCGAGCCATGTTATGCCTCATGATCTTTCATACAACCTTCTTTTAGGAAAACTGTGTATTCATGCAATGAATGGTGTGCCTTCTACTCTTCATAATATCATGAAATATATCTACAACAATAAAATGTATATAATCAAATCTGACCTTGAACCAAAAATTTGTTTAAACATTGAGAAAAATAAGGAAAATCCTTTGAAAACATTGACACCAACTACACAAGCAGAACCCATGCAAGAGAAATACATAAAATAATATTGAAGAAGTCATGAAGCTATTAGAAGATGATTGGCATTCCTTAGATTTCACATAATTCATGGGAGAATACAAGATCATAAACAAAGACTCTGAAAAGGGAAAATAAAAAGAAATAATATCAACACAAAATTTAGAAGACCCCTCAAAAGAATCCACCTCAAACACTTTACAAGAAACAAAAAATTCCACATCAAACTTTGATGAACTTGAAAATGAACAACCACCAAATCCAAAATCAATAAAAAAAAACTATGGAAGAGATTATGAACTTATGAAACAAACTTGGATATAGTGGAAAAGGATGTGGTGCTAGAGAACAAGTCATACACATCCCTATAGAGCCTAACACACAAGGAATGACTAATGGTCTTGGTTATTGTACCTTGAAAGAAACAAGAAATCCTTCACTTAATATCAACACTATTACAAAATATTCCTTCAATCCAACTTTAACATCAGTGCATCCTGAACTAATAGACACTAGTGGTCCTGATTTTTATCTTATGAAACAAATGAAAGAAACAAAGAATTATTCACTTAATCTCAATGTCATCATACACAACACTAACGATTGGAGTTCATTATATTCTACACCTTACTTTCAAGGAGAGAACTAAATCTCACAATCTAAAGAGTCTTGTGTAGGTATGACACCTTGTACTAAGCAAGAGATATCTTTTTTGAAAAATAAAGGAACATATTTTACTTTTGATCAAGAGAGTATCTTGTTGAGACTACTCCAAGATCATTTGATATCCCTCCCTCCAAGAACATAATATAAATTTGACTACAAGAGATCATTTTGTGCATATCATAGAGTTCATGGTCATTCTACTAATGAATGTAAGGCTTTGAGAAATCGAATTCAACATCTTAAGGATTTTTGTGCTCTTCTTTGTGTTGAAGCACCTAGTTCCTCTAATTGATACTAATTTTCATGCTTCTTATCTTGGCTCATCCTTGTCCTACACGAGGTGGGGGCAAGGGGTTAGGTAACCTTTTCCTTTTATGTCACTTTTCATTGCATCCTTTGTCTAGTTGATCACATTTCATATATATAGGAGCAAACTTGGGATGTGGGAAACATGTCTTAAGTTGGATCACATGTGACATATTGAGTTATGCAACCCCTTTTCATGATGTAGTTTGATTCAGAAACATATGACTTGGCATAGGGATTTATAAATAAAATCTCATGTCTTCTTCTACTTTAAAGAAATTTCTCACAACGAGGGTGTTAGAAACTTCTTTAAAAAGTGGGGGCATACATTGACACTCATGTTTCAGTATACGATTTTATTTCTTCTTGTGATGTGTCCCTTTCTTGGTGGTGTCATTGAGTTTTATTCCCTCTGAGAGTATGATATTTCTTTTACTTGTCATCTCTTGGAAACATTAAGCATGATGTTCCATAAGAAGAGACCTTTCATGAACTAAGCACAATCCCTTTGAACATACCTTATACTATTTTTCATTTACAACAATCATTATATGACCAGCTTGCATAATACACTTTTCTTTCTTGTGGAGCCATTATGTTTGTTCACGAGTTTCAAGCATATGAAGCTTTTCTTGCCTCATGAAGCTCAAAGTTCATTGTTATGTGGCACATTTTCAAAGTTATCAGGAGGTATAGATTTGGTATGGTTAATGTATGATGATAATCCTAAACAAAGGCATGAATTTCTCATTATATAGTGAGAAGATGATACAAAGGCACAACTTTCTCACTAAGCCACCCTTTGGATACTCACACAACAAATAGCCTAAAATTTCATTGCCTCAAAGTGAGAATGTATTTTTAGAAAAAAAAGTTAGATCTATTCCACATCACATTAGACAAACGGTCGAGGCTTGATCCACCTCTTTTTGTTTGTGTTTTTTCTTATTTTTTTATTTCTTTTAGTCATTGACATTGTATGTTTGTGTATCTTGATGTTGCATATCATACACCTTATGTTTGTCCTTTCATGCTTATGTTGGTTTGATGTAGGATCTTGGATCCTAGGGGCTTTTCCACATGCTTTGATCTTTGTCATCCTTTTCCATTCACATTGGTATGCTTGGACCCCTCTTGAAGGTCTACTTTAGTGTGAGTTTGAATCAAATTCATCCTCTCACTAAAGTGGGGGCTAAATGTAGTGTAGAAAAATATCATCGTTTACATTTTCACACTTAATTTGGGAATTATTAACATTAAAATAGACCTAATATTGCCTTGATCTATTATTTTAATGCGTTTTCCACATTCACATTGGATTTAGGGCCCTTTTTAGCTAAATTGACCTAATTTTGCCTTAATTTAATATTGTAAAGTGTATTTCTTTACACCTTCACATTGAGTTTTGGGCCTTTTTTCATTTATGACCTTAATATCATCATTAATAGGCCCTTAAGACCCTATATTATGCATCTCAAGGCTTATTTCAATCGAAATCCCAACAAGATCAACAAATATACTTAATTTCTCAACTCATCAACATTTCCTCCACTTGAAAAAGGCTCGGTGGGACCCATATGCCACCTAGAGTGTATGAGTCCCATCCAGATGGGACCTATATGTCACAAGTGGTGTATGAGTCCCATTTGCCCCTTTTTAGGGTTTTGAGTAGGAAATTAGGGTTTTAAGCTCAAATTTCATGAATGTCAGCCTCTAGGATCTAATAAATGGTAAGTTGAATGGATTTCATATATGAACAAGGTATCAGATCATTATTTCATTAAGAATTCATGATATAAACCTAAGCTATCAATATTTAATCATTCTAAGACTTCACAAGAGTGTCAAGAGAGTTTACAAGAGCATTTCTAAGGCATTCAAGGGAAAAAAATATTTATCATTTGTTTCAACAATTCAAGATCCATCATTATGTCAAATATCCTCAAGAATCAAGCATCTTGTTGAGTTAGTGTTGTTATGTAGCATCAAATATACAAGATTAAGCATTGTTCTACCTCTATTCAAGATCAAGATCTACATTCTACATGGCCACTTTATGTTAGATTGTTGATTTATATCTCAAGGCATTATTCAAGGTATGATTGTTCATGTTTCATATTTCATGTTTGATGTAAATATTTCATTGTTTCAGAACAAGGTTTAATTACCTAAATGGGGTTTGACTAAGGAAAAACCCCATTTCCTAACAAATCAACAATTTTCTCTCTCTCTACATGTGTGATTGCAAATCTAGGTGCTTTGAACCTTGATGATACTTTAAATATTAGGTTGCAAGATTGAGGAAAGTTTTCAAGTTGTAACCTTATTTTTGAGATCATCAAAAGTCACCTACAGGTCACAAATTAGGGTTTCAGACCCAAAAAAAAGCATGGAAGGAAGAACAGAGATTAGAGACTTGATTCAAATCTTGACCCTCCAAAAAATTATTGTGAGACTAATACGACACTTGTGGTGTATGAATCCCAACATAACATCTTTTCCAAATTTCAGGAGATTCAAACTCACCACTATCAGATTCTTGTATCCACCCAAAAACCCTATTTTGGGACTAGATCACCCAGAATGGCATATGAGTCCTAGTGGGCATTAAATACAAAAATTTTAGGGTTTTGGAGTTTTTCTACCTCATACTTCTTCTAGGTGCACCTTTGTTCATTTTCAATTTTTTATTTTTCATTTTAGTTTAATTTCCTAGGTCATTTAATTAGGTTTTGCATAGTAATTTGCATGTCATTCACATCTCAAGTCTTTCCAAGCCCTAGCTTGGTGGTGAAACCTCTTTTAGTCTCTAATCATACCGTAGGACACCCTATTGTAAGATATCTTTCCCCTACTTCACCCTTGGATTGAGATCTCTAGGGTTTCCTTGAATGATATTTGGAGAAAACTTGTTGTTCTAAGTCCTAAACCATAGAGCAACATTTTCTACAAATCATCTACAAAGAAAACTTGATTTACAATTCAAAGGAAAGTTGAATTTATTCAAAGATATGGTGGATAATAATTTTCATAATATTTTGAGTGATGAAGGAGGGGTTAAAGAATTCACAATGTGGAATGATGAATTTAGGACAATTGTCCCATCAATGTTAAAATTCATATACAAGGATGGAAAAGTAGAGCTATCTCAATTGAATAACTCTTTGGATGAGTTATTTAAAATGGAGATAAATTTGGATACCTTTGTCAAAGAGGCTAGGGCTGTTATAGATGCAAGGTATAATGCACACAACACTAAGGTACACAAATTGTTTGAAGTCTAATGGCCAAGTGATGAGGAGTACAATGCATGACTCAACAAGTTTATAGATTAAGCCTATGTTATATTAACATTCAGAAATTGTCTCCTTAGTTAAAAAGTGAATGTTGTGATGTGTTGATGTGGAAGTCTTTCTTTGTCTTTTCCTATTTTTATGCTTTATGTCCTACATTTTTGGAAGCATGCAAAAATAATGTTTTTCTCATGGATTAAGTATTTTCTTTAGCAAAAGGTTTTTGGAAGGCGGGAATATCTTCACCAACAAATGAAAGTGGTTTTTGTCTTATATGGATATTCCCCCATAGGATGAAAATATAATAGTATTTTGGAATGTAATTTTGATTGTCAAATTAATGTGACAAGAGTCAATTGGCTTGAAGCTTGTTTTTCTCCCTTGTTTATATCAAAGGGAATTCAAGGCCATTGACAAGGTTGTTGATTGATCTCCAAAAGAAATTTTGTAATAGACAGTACAAAGAATAGAATTTGAGGTTGTATCTAGGTTTTTTAGTCTTTGTTTTCTGCTAGTTTTATGTTGTATAATAGTACTAGCATTTGAATACAAGAAACGAATTTTCAAGCCAATTCTCTCCTTGTGTATTCTTTATATGAATTATCAATGGAAATGACTAAAGGACTTTTCAATGATCTTCATTGTGTTCCAATAAATGTAAGATTTTATCTTTGTTCTAATTCAAATAATAAGTTAAATCACTTCGATTGGATCATATATTTTTGTATTTTGAATACAAGGATATGATAATGAGTTTTGGTTTTGAATATTTCAGTATAATACTATAATGCAGTATTGTAAAAGCTCCGTGATGCTAGGTTTTAAGACATTATTCATCATCGTTTGTGTTAAGCTAGACTCCATACCCTAGGTTAAGGCACTGGTCTAGGATCTATACTTATGTTGCATATTCATGATCTCTTACAAACACTACATTCAAAATCATTAAATCTTTAATTTTCTGTTGAAATGTACGTTGAGTTGAATTTTACCATGCTCTACTAATTATGAAATTATTACCATTTAAAGATGTTTCCAAATATTTACATTCTTTGAATTGTCAAGCAATTATTTGTAGACCATATCTATTTTCTACAATTTTCATCTATAAAATGGCACAAGAGAGCTTGATAACATTGTTTGGGATCACCCTCTTGGGTTTTGTAGAGCCCAAATTGTATAGGGAAAGTATTGCAGATTTTCACTTCTTAAGTTGGTCAATCCCTCCTGATAGTTGATTATTGAATTAGGAAAATTCATAGGTAATTGGTTAGATAATCTTGGTATTTTAAAAATACCAAAAAACCCTATACCTTAAAACATAATCCCTCAACCCTCAACCCTTAAACCCTAATCCCTCAATCCTATAACCCTTAACCTTTAACCCTCAACCCTTAAACCCTTAAACCTCAAATCTAAACCATCTACCCTCTACCATATAAATTAAACCCTCAACTCTAATCCCTCAACCCTATACCTTAAATTTTAATCCCTCAAATATAATCCTTAAACCCTAATCCCTCAAGCCTCAACCCTAAATCTTATCCCTAAACCCTTAAACCTATACAATAAAAACTAATACCTCAAGCCTCGACACTTAAACCCTCAACCCCCAACCATCTACCCTCTACCCTCTACCCTATACATTCAACACTCATCCCTAACTCCTCAACCTTACATACCTTAAACCCCTATTCCCTCAACCCTCAACCCTTAAAACCTCAACCCTCAACCCCCTACCCTTAAAACCTAAACCCTCAACCCTCAACCCTCAACCCTAAACCCTACTCCCTAATCCCTCAACCCTATACATTAGATAATAATCCCTCAACCCTCAATACTTAAACCCTAATCCCTAAACCATCAACCCTTAAACCCTAATCCCTCATCCCTCAATCCTCAACCCTTAAACCCTAATCCCTCAACCCTCAACCCTCAACCCTTAAACCCTAATCCATCAACCCTCAACCCTTAACCCTAAACCCTCAAGCCTCAAGCCTTAAACCCTAAACCCTTAAAACCTCAACCCTCAACCCTAACCCCTCAACCCTATACCTTAAACCATAATACCTCAACCCTTAACCCTTAAACCCTCAAACCTTAAACTCTAATACCTCAACCCTAAACCTAACCATCAACCTTTGAACCCTAATCCATTAACCCTCAACCCTCTACCCTATACATTAAACCCTCAACCCTCAACCCTCAACCATAATCCCTCAACCTTATAACTTAAACCTCAATCCCTCAACCCTCAGCCCCTAAACCCTAATCCCTCAACCCTATAACCCTCAACCTTCAACCCTCAACCCTTAAACCCTCAACATTTAAACCCTAATCCCTCAACTCTTAAACCTCAAACCCTCATCCCTTAACCCTTGACCCTTAAAACCTAATCCCTCAACTCTCAACCCTCAACCCTCAACCCTTAAAACCTCAAACCTTAAACCCTTAATCCATCAACTCTCAAACCTTAAAACCTCAACCCTCAACCCTATACATTAAACCCTCAACCCTAATATCTCAAACCTATACATTAAACCCTAATCTCTCAACCCTCATCCCTTAAGCCCTCAACCCTTAAACCCTTAATGCCTCAACCTTCAACCCTTAAACCCTTAATCCTCAACCCTCAACCCTATACATTAAACCATCAACACTAATCACTCAACCCTATACCCTAAACCAACAACCATAATCCCTCAACTATAAACCATATACCCTATTCATTATAACCTCAACCCTATACCTTAAACCCTAAAACCTACACCCTCAACCCTAAACCCTCTACCCTCTACCCTATACATTAAACCCTCAACCCTATACCTTAAACCCTAATCCCTCAACCCTAAACCCTTACAACCTAAGGAGGGAAGGAATGGTAGAGAGGGTGGGAGAGGGATGGGTAAGGAGAGAAGGATAAAGAGGTAGAGAGATAAAGAGGGAAGGAGGGAGATTCATGGAGATGGGGGGGGAGAGAATGTGGGAGGAAGAGGTAGTGATCAAGAGAAATTAGATATATGGGGAAAAAAAAATAATAGAGGGAGAGAGAAGTAGATAGAGATAGGGAGGCAATGATATAAATAGGGGTATAGAGGGAAGACAACGTAGAGAGGTAGATAGGGAGAGAGAGTGGGAGAGACCTAGAGAAGGGAGAGTGAGGAGAGATGGATAGTGAAAGGGAATTATTAATAGATGAGTATTAGAGGATGGAGGGAGAGGTACACATGGAGGGAGGGGGAGATAAAAAGGTGATGAGCTAGAGAGGGGAGAGAAGAATGATATGGGAGATAGAGGGGGGATAAAGGTGAGTAATGAGACAAGGTTGGAGAGACTTGGAGATGGGGAGAGAGAGAAGAAAGAGGTGAGAGAGAGGGGCAAGAAAGGTGGGTAATGAGACAAGGAGGGAGAGACTTTTATATGGGGAGAGAGAGAGAGGTTGGGAGGGAGAGGTAGTGGTCAAGAGAAAGGATAGAGATGGGTGAGGAATAGTAACAAATGGATATAGAAGAAGATATAAGTAGGGAGGCAAGGATGGAGATGGGTTTAAAGAGGGAAGGAAAGGTATAGAGGGTGGGAGAGACCTAAAGAGGGTTAAGTATTAGTTAAGAGGGAAGGAGGAAAATAGGGAGTGAATGTTAAAACCTCAACTATCCATCATCAATCATAAACTGAAAACTTTAAGCCTTATCAAATAGGGGTAGAGAGAGATAAATAGAAAGAGAAGTTGGTTTTTTGTCAATATAATCCATTTAGCACTTTCCAAATGTAATGCAACATTTGGCGAGCACCAAATTTATTGCTCGCCAAATGTTGCAATACATTTGGCGCTCACCAAATGGGTTGCACTGGGAAATACCAACCCAAAGGGTTGGATGACCATTTCATGCCAAGGATGTGATTTTTGAAAGTGCATTAAAATTTCACATTTTTCTAGCCATGTGAACAGCCAGGTTTGCACATCTTTCAATGAAAGTTTATAAAACAACCATAATGACATTAGGATCTCTCTTAACTATATAGCCATATAATTTTTTTAACATTTTGACTATGTTAAGGTTTTCATATATAACTTATCTTGTTAGTGCCTTTGTTTTTTTCAAAAAATAACATGTTCTAGTTTTGGTTTAGATTTTTACTCATTCATCAAATTTTGAAAAAAATTACATTTTTATAAACTAGACTCCATTCTACACATAATGAAAAAATGGTTTTTGATTAGTTTTAAAAAAAAATAGGGGAGAGCGTGCTCAAATTTTAGCTTTTTAGGATGTGTCCACTTTGAAAATTTGTAAAATATTATATATTCACTAAAAAATTAGCCAAATAAATTGGGATAAGTTACATGGTGTTAGCTAAATTTCTCACTATTCAGATTTTTGAAATAAAACAAAAAAAATTTTTTTAGGGAGGTCACAATAGACACTATGCTATTTTTTTGATTAAAGCAAGACCACTTTTGATGACCACCCTTTTTGAAACCCTTAATATTCATTGTTTTCAAACAAAAAATAGTAGCTTGGAAAGTAGACTCAGCACAATAAAACTCTTGTTCTTGTTGCATTTTCAAATTTTGAGCATAACTATCTTCATTTTCTCATTAACATCAGACTTTGAGCTGATTTCAAAAAAAAAAGTGGCATCTTAAGAGCCATTTTGTGTCAGAACTTGGTGCACTTACCCATCTATCATAGGATAGGTATGTTCTTTGGATAGATTCTTAGACTCATCAAGATTAATTGGTCCTGATTCACTTATTTGAAGACCTCAATTCCTAATAGAAGTGCATTGAGGTCATTGTCATTTAGGGGTACATATTTAATATTCAAAAGCTTGAATCTTGCCTTCGAATTTGGTCTAAATCCTCAAGGAATCAAGAAATCCATACAAGATTATTCCAAGTATATTTTGAATGTATTTTATTTTAGTAATCTTTCAAATTTATTTAGGTGATTAGTCTCACCCTAAACCTCATCCCCAAACACTTGAGTACTAGAAACATCCTTCATTTCCTGGATTGCCTCTATATCCTACTTTTGAACAAGAGCAAGGCATAAAACATGTAGATTTGTTTTCTATTATATTTTTATTTGAACTATTTAAGTGGGTATGAAACCATTTATAAGGTTATATTCCCTACACATTTCCTCTACAACTACTACCCATGAAGGGAAGATTCTATAAAAAATGGTCGATATGACCATTTTTTGTTTCCTAATTGTTGATGGTGAAAATGACACAAACAACGTTAAAACAAAATATTTCTACTCTATTTCTCCTGAAAAAGAAAGACAACATATAGTAGCCTAACTCCCAAGGTCCTGGTAGTTGGTTCTCAACTGTTTGGTGTCTTTCTTTTCTAGGAGAAATAGAGTAGAAATATTTTGTTTTAATGTTGTTTGTGTCATTTTCACCATCAATAGAAATTGGTGCTAGAAGGAGGGCCTAAAAGAACAAGCTAGCTCGCATAGGGTCATTTTCACTAGATAAATATGGAAGGATTCTCAGATCTTCTATGGATCCTGACCCATTACAAGAATTGCAAACTCCGATCAGACCTAGACCCTGTGCTCGAAGGGTAGAGATACCTACACTGCCACCACCACTTACTCCTCCTGGATTTCCTCCAAATCCACCTACACCACCACCAGTTCGACCTACATTACCACCTCCAATTAGGCCTGTGTTGCCACCAATTCAACCTATATCACTGCCTACCCAACCAATCCCACCTATGGCTTACTTTGTGAATAATCCCTCCCCATTAGGGACTATTGCTGGGGGATTCCATGATTTACCAAAGAACCCAGAGAAGTTCTGTCCAAAATACATGCATGGAGAATCGAGAAGTGCTGAGGAACATATACAAGCATTCAAGGATGCTTGCACGTGAGCTCAAGTTGCTCATCAAGATGTGGTATGTAGATTGTTTCCTTACTGTTTAAGAGATATGGCATATAATTGGTATTTAAATTTTCCCCAAGGATCTATTTTGGGTTGGACAGATTTAGAAAATGCTTTTATTAATCCATTCAGGGTTTTTGTAGACCCTGCAATATTATATCACTAGTTTTCCACCATAAGAAAGGAACATCATGAACCACTACCCTTGTTCAACACTAGGTTTCATAGGATGTATCGTAGGTTACAAGAACCTTACGTAGTGATAGAGGCTATGGCCATACAGGTGTATTTGAGAGTTCTTGATTCTTTGATTGGCCTATTCTTTTAAAGAACTTATCAACCTAATGAGATTGACTCGCTATCTAAAATTTATCATCTGGCTATTAGATTGCAACAATAGATAAGTCTACAATCTAGAGGTTTAGGAGCAGCTCTTCCTCCCGTGAATTATCAAATGCCTAATCCACCCTTATACAACACTGTCCCAGGGATGTCTTATTCCCAATATGGACCTACATCTGAGTTGCAAGCCTCACCTACTATGCCTTTCTTTGGAAATGGCATTCAAGATCCCTCCCATCAACCTCAACATCAACCACCACAAGGGGGAGGATCAACCCATGTTCATTCCCCAGCCGTAGTTCAAAATGTGCAGAATGAACAAACTGTTCAACTCACAACTAAATTAGAAACTCTTAAGAAGACTCTCTCTCAGATGTCAAATGACATGGCACAACTTAGGCAAAACCCTCATCCCACAAAAACTAGAATTATAATAATCAAGGAGGTTATAATACTCAGGGAAATTACTTCAACCAAAACCAAAATCAGAACACCAATAGGAATTTCTAGAATCAGAACTCCTCAATTCAAAATTATCAAAATCAAAATAGAGGATACAATCAGAGGTTCAATAACAACAACAACAACAACAATAGGCAGTGGAATACTGGGCCTAACAATAGGGGAGTTTCCCATAATTATCAAGCAGGTGAGGAAAGACCACATACTGCTAATGTTGATGATTTGAATTTTATGACCAATTGGTGTAGGTTGCATGATACAATAGCACATTCTGAGGTTAATTGCCTAGAGATGGAGAAAATTGTGAAAATTGCACAGGCTGATTCTCATCCTCCAGCAGGAAATTCCAATAAGGATAATGGGCCAGTTAGCACTGCCATGACTTATGAAACCACTGAAGAAAAATATCAATTCCCTATCCAAGGGGATAATGAGACAGAGGAAGATGTCTATGATGCTCAAGCTTTCCAATCTAAGGGTGGTCACTTTTTAAGGAATAAGAATAAGGGGCCATTCACTACATCTGCACCCTCAAATAATATGGTTCCACCAAATTAGAATGCAGATAACAATCCACCTCCACCAAAGGAACCTTTTGATTCTCAGAATAGAGGTAATCCACCTCCTTTTCCTAAGTATCAAGTTAGGAATGATTTAGAGTTTGATTTCGTTGCAGAATTATAGAGGCAAAAGACATCACTATCTTTCTTTGACATCATGAAGTGGTGCCCAGCTCAACAGGAAGTGGTATTTAAAGCTTTGGAAGAAATAGATTACTTGAAAGGAAAAGGTAAAGTGACTCTAGCAAAGGAAACGAATGTAGTTATGTATAAAGGTAAGACTAGTACCCCACCTTTTCTGTTAAGTTTGAGAATCTTTGGAAAGAATCTACACAATTGTTTATTAGATTCTGGAGCATAAGGGAATGTCATTCCTTTTTCAATTTGTAAGAAGTTGGGATTGAGTCCTATCCCCAATAATAAGAAGGTGATTCAATTGGATAAAACCGAAGTCAATGTTGTTGGTGAGTTGAAGAACATGCATGTGTAGGTTGGATCAGATTCAAGGATCCAGACCTATATAGATATCCAAGTAGCTGCTATCCCAGAAACATATGGTATGCTACTAAGTCGAGAGCTAATGAAAAGCATAGGGGGATATCTATCTTTGGATTTTTCGCACATGTGGTTACCATGGAAAGGAGTTTCCACACATATAAGAATTGAAAGTGAACCTAGGCTTAAACACATGATCACATAATATGACGCTTCAAATGAAGTAGCATTCTTCGAGACTGAGATAGGTGTTTACAAATAAGAGGAAGTCCTTACTTTATCTGTAGTTAATCCTGAGGATAATTTTCTCTTAGAACATAGTGATTCTATGATCTGCATCAACCAGCAGGTTCTAGTAAGAAGGTTGCAACAAGATAGGTTTCTCTTAGGAGAAGAAACTAATTTGCATAGTTTGTTGCTTCCTAATTGGTGTAGGATACATTATCATAACCATTCAAAATTAACATGTCAATCATGCTTAGATATTCTAATTCATGTATATTAACATCAACAAATATGTGAAGAGGAACAAGCCTTGACCCCCATCAATGAGTTTTCCTTCCAAGTTAAGGATGCAAATATTCTTACACGGACTAGCCTTTCTCAACAAGGAGGTTCTTCACTAGAATAACAAACTCAGGTTGTTTGTTCTAAAATTCAAGAAGAGATGAAGGTATCCCAATTCCTATTTGATACACCTGCCCCACATACTTTGCCAATGCCCAAGGAATTGATAAGGAGTGAGTTGGATGAGAATTTGACCTAGGAGGGTGTTCAGGAAGTAACTCCTGGGCAGGCTAAAAACATAGAAAAATCCTCAACTCAACATTGTCCTAGGTTACATTCTCATAAACAGCTAAAGTCTGAGCCGTCACATGTCTCAAGTCAGTCATTCCCTATTACTTCTAAAAAGAAAGAACTCCCGGCCAAAGACTAGTTATGGAATCTTAAATTTGATGGTTCTAAATCTAAAGTAGGAAGCGGAGCAGGGATTGAACTAACTAATCCAAAAGGAAAGAGTTATTTTGCTTCTTATAGGTTGCAGTTTGGATGCACGAATAATGTGGCAGAGTATGAAGCACTTGCTCATGGTCTTATGTTTTCTCATAAGAAGAAGGTTACTGCTCTTATAGTGATGGGAGATTCTGAGGTGATTGTGAAATAGGTATGTAGCCAATACACATGCCATAACAAAAGATTGGCTGCATATAGGAATAGGGTTTGGAATTTAATTGAAGATTTTGATGCCTTTGGAATTAGTCTGATCCCCAGGGAAGCAAATCAAATTGTAGATGCTCTTGCTGTTGCTGCTAGTACATTAGAGCCTATGCAAGACTCAAATCTTAAGAGGTTTTCAGTTGAGTTGATTTCAGTCCCAGTTGTTCCTAATAATGTCAAACACTTTCAGGTATTTAATGACGATCAACACATTTTAGCCTTTTTAGAGAGTTTTGATGTATTTGAAGTGCAGATAATTGATGATTCTGACAAAGATCAGGGAGATTGGGATCCAGAAAATAACAGTCCAGAAGGGATATTGGATTTAAAGAGCAATAACATCCCAAAAGGGATGATAGCATTAAAAAGAATATTTGATTCAGATCCACAAGCTTATTAAAGAGTGCCTACACAGAGTGAGGGAGGTAAGTATGAATCTATTAATTTGAATCACTCAGGCCCAAAAAGGAATATTCTTATAGGGAAGACTTGTCCTCAGGAAATTAAGGATGAAATGATCAAATTCTTGAAGCAGAATATTGAAGCCATTGCTTGGAGCTATGATGATCTGAAAACTTTTGATACATCTGTGATCGCACATACAATTCCTCTCAAGCCTCATGCCAAGTCGTTTCGCCAAAAGAAATGCCCGGTCAATGTGTTAATTGAACCTCTAATTCAAAAAGAAGTGTAGAAACTTTTGGCTACAAGAATAATCTTTCCAGTTAGACATTCTAATTGGGTGGCTAATCTAGTTCCTATAAGGAAGAAGAATGGTGAAATTAGATTATGTGTGGATTTCAGAAATTTAAACAAGGTGTCTGAGAAGGACAACTATCCATTACCTTCCCTAGATGAAGTATTGCAAAAGGTTAATGGATCTCAAATGATGTCTTTCTTGGATGGGTATTCAGGATACAATCAGGTCCTTGTAAGTCATGAGGATAGGATGAAGACTACTTTCACTACAAAATGGGGCACATTTGCCTATAGAAGAATGCCTTTTAGTCTCATCAATGTTGGTGCTACTTTCCAAAGAGTGATGGATGTAGCTTTTAAGGATCTAATAGGGAAATATATAATCATCTATGTGGATGATTTGACCATCTTCTTTAAGAATAGAGAAGATCATGCCACTGACTTGGAAAAGGTGTTAAAGAAATGTATAAGTTATGGTGTTTCTCTCAACCCAAAAAAATGTGTGTTTGGAGTGTCTGAAGGGAAGCTCTTGGGTCACATTATTTCTAAGGAAGGGATGTCCATAGATCCTAATCGAGTGGAGGCCATCTTGAAATTAACAAAGCCAGGTAGCAAGAAGGAAATGAGATCTTTCTTTGGAAGGATCAATTTTGTTAGGAAGTTTATAATAGGGTTTGCAGAGATTGTCAAACCCCTTAATGAAATGATAAAGAAGTATGCTAAAATTGAGTGGAGTGAAAAGGCTAAGTCTTCTTTCATACAGATTAAACAATCTATATCTGAGGCACCTGTTTTGACAAGCCTAGATTATTTAAAACCCTTCTACATTTATTCTTTTGCTTCTGAGCATTCATGTGCAACAGTTTTATCACAAAGAAGAGAAGAGAATGAGGAGAGACCGATTGATTTTATGAGCTCTTTGTTTAAGAATGTGGAAGTAAGATATTCATCATTAGAAAAACAAGCCTTTGAATTGGTACAGGCAGTAAAGAAGTTTAGGCATTACATAATCCGAAGTCAGGTTATGGCCATAGTCCCAGATTTGGCTATGAAGTCTCTTCTGATGCAAAGTGAGTTAGGAAAAAGAAGAGGAAAATGGATGGCCATATTGCAATAATTTGACCTAGAAATTCACCCAATGAAACTTGTCTGAGGCCAAGGTTTGTCAAAAGTGATGGAAGAAGTGGACAAAAGTATTACTTGTCAACAATACACGGTTCAATCATTCACGAAGGATCCCTGGTATGCAAATTTAGTTTTCTTTCTCCTTAATAACAAATGTCCAGAAGGAATGAATTCTACTGAAAGGAGAGCATTGAGGATGAAGAGTGCCCATTACATGCTCAAAGGGGATCAATCTATAGGAAGAATTTTCAAGGAATCTATCTACGTTGTTTGGATCAGCACGAAGCAAAGCATGCTATTGCTAAGTTTCATGGAAGGCATGGAACAGGACATGGATCTACTGATGCTTTGGCTCATTAGGTTTTAAGATCAGGCTATTATTGGCCTTATGTGTTTAGAGATGCACATCAGCATTGTAGGACTTGTCATGTATGCCAAACTTTTGCATCCATAGAAAGAAACCCTACAATGCCCCTACAACCGGTATATGAGGTAAGGCCATTTGCCCAATGGGCACTTGATTTTGTGGGTGTGATTAATCCAAATTATTCTACAGGTCATAAGATCATCTTGACTGCAGCTGACTACTGCACACACTGGATAGAGGCACAACCTTGCAAGAATAGTACCACAAAGGTGGTCATCAAGTTTCTAACTAAGAACATCACAACCAGGTTTGGAGTTCCATTTGCTCTGGTATGTGATAACGGCCCTGCTTTTTCTTCTGCTAAATTTATTTCATGGGCCTATGAACATAAAATTGTTTTGAAATCCTCTTCCAATTATTACCCCCAGGGGAATGGAGTGGTTGAGTCCACAAATAAGAATTTGTTGGAAGTTATAAAAAAGTTGTTAGAAATTAACCCTAGGGACTAGCACACCCAGTTGAGATTTTCCTTATGGGCATATCGAACCAGAATCAAAGCAGCCCTAGGGAATTCACCTTTCAAGTTAGTTTATGGCCAAGATCCAATCTTCCCCATACATTTACAGATACCTGTTCTTAAGTTCATGCAGGAATTTTATACTAGGGATGATAGGATTGAAGTTAGACTGCTTAATTTACTGAACACGGAAGAACAAAGAGATGCTGCTTTGCAACAATTCTCTAAACATTAGGTTGTTGTCAGACGCTGGTTTGACAAAAGAGCCAACATAAAAGCCTTTAGAATATCGGATCTTGTGTTATTATGGGATAAGGCTAGAGAAAAGAAGGGAGACCATCAAAAATTTGATAGGCTTTGGTTAGGTCCTTATCAAGTGGCTGAAATTTTAGGCGGGAATGCTTTTTGGATGAGTACCTTAATAGGAGAGCCTATTCCATTACTAGTTAATGGTCAGTTTCTCAAGCACTATTTTGGTGCATAGAAGGTCTGATGTTTTGGGAAAGGGTGTACTATACTGTATCATATGTAATTAAGTCTTTGTTTTTAGTTAGGTTTTCTTATTGTTTTTGTTTTCTTGGTTTTCTTTGTTTCTTTCTTTTGTTTGTTTTGTGTTTTGTTGTGTTTTGTTTCGTTGGGGATTTCTCTTTTATCCATCTCAAGCACTTGGGGTTATTATTCAAAGTATACTATTGGTACTAGGAGAGAAATTGGTTTAGGTATTCTCATCATAATCATTGAAAAGGATTTCATTCTGAAACTTATGTTGTATGATCATTCTAGTTTGGGGTTTGAGAAGTTATTTAAAGGTAAGAAGGTTTACTGTGAATATCTCATGAATTGTGATCAAAGATCTGTCACCAAATTAGATCAAACATCTGCATGAGTAGGTGCCTATTTGTTTTAGAATGACTCTACCTTTGATTCAAGTGAAAAATCTGATTCGAAGACTATCATGAAATCCATTGTAGTTCTCAACCCAAATTTTAGATTCATTGAATCTGAGTATTGAGAAAGATGCATAAAAGAATTTCCACAAGTGAAGTAAAAAAAAAGAGAATGAAAAGAAAAAAAAAGAAAGGCAAGCTCAATATCAAGTGGGTAATAAAGTATCTCTATCAGGGCTATGGATGCCTGGCTGGTAGTAGAGCAATGCTTTTTGAGAACTAGAGGCATCTTCATTGGGGCTATGGACACCTGTCTGGTAGCAAAGCAATACCCAGGATTTTACTACATGATAGTTAAAAGACTCAACTCATGTAGCTTGAATTTTAGGTATGGTGGTTCAAAGAATAGAGAATGTATCTATGAAGAAGGATGCACAATATAAGCACACACTTAGATTTAGAAATAACTCATGAGCATATATCTAAGATTCTAGCTCGAACTTATCCTACATATATCTAATATTATTCAAGTTAAAGTGTTTATAAGCCAAGAAGTTTTTGGGTGACTGAAATTTTCTTTGGGTATTTTGAAAATGGGTAAACCATTTTTCTAGCCAAGTCACCATTTGTTATGCCTTGCATAACCACCCCATCTTTTTCCTTGGTCAAAATGGGTCCCCCTTTGTTTTATTTTTATCTTTGATTGCTTTCGAACAAATTTTGGGGGCCTTTGTCTCCAACACTTTGTTTATTTTTGTTTAGTCTATCAGAAGCGGAACCGGAACTGAATCAGGTTCTGCTGGTTCAGTTGAACTTGTTTTTTTGGTTCTCGTCCCGATAGTCTTTTCTTTTTGGTCTTTTATTTTGTCTTCAGCGGAGCCAAAGCCAGAGTGGGTGTTAAGTTAGTCTTTTTTGAGAATTGCAAAATCATAATCGGTTTCACCCCCACCTCCGCTATTTTGACTTTTGCTTTTAGTCTAGGTCTTTGTGTTTACTTTTATTATGTCAGTCTTTTGCTTTACTTTTTGTGTATGGTTTTGTTTTGTGTTTAGTTGCCGGAGCCGGAACTAGAATGGGAATGAGGTTTGGAGATTTCTTAAAAATTTTGAATCAGTTTCTATTTTAGTTCCACCCCCGCCACTTTTGGGTCATTGACTTTTTCACTGAAGTTACATTGTAGAGAAGTGTTTGTTCTCTTTCAGTTTCGACTCTGCCTTAACTGTGTTTAAATGCATTAATAACAACTGCTCGTGTAGGTAGAAATTTTCATTTTTACCTTATTTAGGGATTAAATGAATCATTATTATCATTGTTAAGAGATTAAGGAGCACGAGAGAGCAGCGACGAAGTTCATTTGAGCAAATCGATTAAAGGAGAAGATTATTGCAGGTGAATCAGTTCAAGAGGTTAGCTGGGTTCTGGTGTATTCGAGGTAGGGTTTCTTCATTATTATTCTTTGTTTATTTATTGTTGTGTTTGTTATATTTTACCCGTGCTTGGAATCATGTCATTTTTAACGAATTTATGGTTTTCGTGTGCTTGTTGGAATGGGTTATTGCTTTATTTAGTTTGTTTGGTTGATTTTAGGTTTCTTTTTGCTTTGTGTTTTTGATTCTTTATGTTTTGTGGTGTGGTCGCTTTCATGATTTAGTCATGATCGCGTCGGGCCATTCTGATTTACAGTAGGTTGGTTTAAATCGGGAGTTTAAGTAGTGTTGGTTAAATTAGGGATCTACAGTGAGGTAGATTAGATTCATGAAATACAGTGATTTAGAGTTAGTTGAATCTCATTTTTACTTAGGATTTTTATTTTATGCATTTGTTAGGTTAAAATAGCTAGGGTTAAATTGTGCCCTAGTTTTCATATCGTCTTTCCTAGATTGGGGTTTTGTGTATGTCTGTGATTGCTTTAAAAGATTAAAAATGATACCCTGGAAATTCAATCACCACTAGTCATATGAGGAAGGTTCTATGAGGTTCTAGGTTAAGCCCCATGTCATTTTAATCACCTAGTTTAAAGCCATCAAGTTCTGCATTAAATCGATAAAATCTTTTGATGACATCATGGTCAACTTAAGCGAAGACAAGATGGAATCGATCTTGAACTTAAGAATTCTATTTTGCAAAAGGTATTGATTCCATTTCCATCCCGTCTCCGGCTCTGCATATAATGAGAAGTCTTATTTTGAAATAACAATAACTTAGATGGAAGCAGAGGCGGAATGGAAATAGAATATGAAAGTATAAGAATCTGAAGGAAAAACCAAATTCATTTTCCATTCTGATCCCGGTTCCAATCACCTTCCTAGTTCTGACTCCGAACCCGTTCAATATTAGTGAAATATCTATATCAGTTTTTGGCTCCGAGTCTGACAGTGTTGTAAAAGAGACTGTTTAGATTATGTTTCTACCTGGTTCCACCTCCGGTGCATATGTGAAAGGTATGGTTTTTAAAGCATGGTTTATAATGATATCTAAAGATCTAATTAGAGGTTTTTCTTGTAGGAAAGTTGAAGGATGTCAGGAACATCAGGGGAAGCTGCTCGGAGAAACCAGCCTACAGAAACATCAAAGGCAACAACAAAACCAAAGAATTTGAAGCTAGAACAATTGCCTTATACCTTGAGGTATAATCATAGGAGTCTTGTGGTAAAAGGAAGCAAAGTAGAATCAGATTGGTCAGATATCACTGATACTAATTTAGGTCAATACAATTTTGAGGAGTGGTATTCGGAAGCATTTGACAAAGATATTACATTGACTACGGAAAGAATTGTCAGTTCTAGGTTAGCTCGTATCACTTTATTTCCTATATCTATCTAGTGCCCAGAGTTAATCATGATAGTAGCCAGTGCTTACAATCCTGCTACCAGACTATGCATGGATTCACAAGACAATGTGATTATTAATCTCACTCCTCAAGCATTTCAAAGTATATTCAATGTTCCAGATCCAAAGAACTTGGTGCAATTGAATGAGGAAAAGGCCTTAGAGAAATATAGTAAGTATAAGGGATCAAATAAATCTCACTTGAATAAGAAGTGGTTGAAGAAAAAAAGTAAATCTCTAACCAAGCTTGCAGACTAGCCAAAGAGGACATATATCTATGAAGAGGTATCAAGTTTGATCGTGATGTTGTCTAGGGTGTTTGGGAAGAGGGATGCATTTTACTTCAAGGAGTGGATGTTTCCTTTTATTTAGACCATCTTAAAAGGTGAACAACAGTTTGATTGGTCAATTATTGTCTCTGATGCCATACATGATCAGTTAACAAGGATCAGAGAAACCAAGTGCTTCTTTATGACTTCTTACATTGTATATGTTGCAGCAAGGTTGGGTGTTTTCCCAGGTTTGAACAGAGTGCTTATAATGGGAGCCTTGGATGGAAAAAATAAGGTATGGGAGCACTATGACCAATTATCTCTTCAAGTTGCCGAGACTCATTTTAGAAGAGTCAATGATGCATTTTTATATGTGGTCATCAATCAATTCAATGGAGATGCAGGATATCGGTTGAGTCAAGAAGCCATGGCATTCATTGCTGAATGGGGATGTTGGTAGATTCAATACCCCAAATTCACATATTTCAGGTTATTTGGTTTTGAAGGCCACCCACATTTGCTTCCAAGGTGCTACAGTAATAGGATGGTGCTAATGGAGTTTGTAGATCAAGCTCTTGGAGTTAATGCTCGGTTTGGGATCAAACATAAAATCAGATGTCATAAGTTCCCCATGAAGTTGGGTGAATATCGCTGTCATCACTTGGTAGGAGAAAAGGTGGTTTGTAATGAGCTGATACAATTGAAGTTAGGATTATACACAGCTTGTAAGTATTTTGATCCAAAGGGTAAGATGCATGCCTTGTTGGCTTCAGTGTTTACTAAAAATTTCAATTTGTTAGAAAACTTCTAGAGTGACCGACAAGATGAGTATGACTTAAGAAAGAAGAATTATGAAAGATTGTCTATTTCACTCATGTTAGAGCTAGGTGTTAAAGAAAACATTCCTGACACATTGGTGGATGATGGAACTGTATTGGATCCATCCTATGAAGCTTTGAAGATTGGCACTAAGGGTCTGGATCCAATTGATTGGAATGCTGAAGAAACCATTGATATCAAGAAGATTGGAAGGAGAGTATTGGATAGGAGTGTGCAATGGTTAGTGCTAAGAACTCAGACTCCTCAAGAACTAGCCCCTAAAAATGGTAAGGGATATAAGAGGATTAAAAGGAAGACACCTCCTAAAGAGCCATTTGAGTTCTTTCCTCCAGACATTGAAGAGATAGAACTTGAGGCGGTAGATGATGAAGAGGAAACACAAGAAGGAGATGTTCCAGTAGGATCTATTGTTTCAACACCTACATTAGGTGAATCATCCACCCAAGCCCCAATTACAAGGAAGAAAAGTAAATAAATTCAAGAAGGAACTCTTCATAGCATGGCTGAAACTGCTAAAGGAAAAGAAATGGAGGAAGAAGTTCTAGAGGTAGAGACAGATTCAGATGAGACTTTGTCAGAAAAGGATTTGCAAGAGAACATGCTTCTAGAGGAGGATGGTGAGCAGATTTTGACACAAGAAGAGCAATGGAAGATGTTTGAAGAGGAAAAAATAAATTATGATGCAAGGGATGCAGCGGAGAAACAAAAGGAAATGGATGGTAAGGTACAAGTTGATGCTCTACTTCACCAGAAACAATTAAAGGAAAAACAAGTTGAAATTAATGTAGCAGCTTATGAGGTAGAGAAGCAAAGAAGGCAACAAGAACATGAACTTAAAGTTAAAGCAAAGAATGACAAGTTGGAGTTGATACAGAAGATTTGTGATCTTAAGGAAGAGAAGGAAAGGAACTAGAGAGAAAAGGAAATCTTGCTTGCCAAGTTAAAACTTGCAGAGGAAGCTCACTAAAAAGAGGAAGGAGTAGAAAAATTAAGGAAGGAAAAGGAAGCCGAAGAGCTGGTTAAGAAACAGCAAGAGCAAGAAGCAGAAGTAGAAAAGCGTAAGGCTTTGGAGGAAGAAAGGTTAGAGAAAGAGAAATTGGACAGTGAAGCTCTAGAAAGGGAAAGAATAGGGAAAGAAGAGGAAGACAAGAAAATACAAGAACAGAAAGATAGAGAAGTGGCTGAAAAGCTGGTGCAGATGCACATACTACAAGAGCAACAAGAGAAATTGAGGGTTGACTCCCAATCTCAAGTAAGTATGCAGCCATCGTCTACCATTGTTCCCTCTTCTTCTATGATGACTACTGCTCCAAGTGCTCCCACTTGGCTAAAACTAGACTTGAAGAAGAGGGTAGTAACACCTCCACAACCTCTCAATTGGGAGGATATGATGAAGGGGATTGAGCAAGAGAGGCCTAAAATGAAAGCTAAAAATCTACATTCTACCCGACTCACAGAAAAAGAAGAAATTGTTGCTGAATGTGCCATGCCAACGACAAAAAAGGAAGTAGGGGACATGCAACTAATAGATTATCAGTTGAGTACTATCAGGGTGATCCCACAAAGTTGGTTTACAATTTCTGAAAGGAACTAATTTTTGCTGAAATCACATATTTTTAGAAAATATAATGATTTAAGCCTTTAAAAGTTCCATTTTAAGGATTCCAATTGAAGAGGGTTTGATCAAACCACTTTATATCAAACCCCCTTGGATAGAACCTCGCTAGTTTTAAACCATACCTATAAATGAGTCTCCTTTACACCTATCAAAATGCTGATTAAAAAGTACTTTTGATTTACCTTTTGGGGGATAAAATGAATTCATTTTAAATTTTTTTCAAATGATTATGGTAGTCCTCAAAATTAGCTATCCCACAAATATTATTTTAATATGTTTTGGTTTTATTATGTATGTGTTTTTTTAGTTTTATCAAACATAGGTTTTTCACCGAAAATCAAGCTCTTTATTTTGCACATGTGGAAAAATATAAAATTATCAAAATAATTTTTTTAAAAATATTTTCATGCTGGGTATTGATGTCCTTAATCCATTAAAAAAAATAAAAATGAATTTCGATACATACAAAAAAGTTATGTTGTATACAGTTTTCCTATGTTTGAATTGCAATTTGTTTGACTTTGAAACTCTATTAAGGAAAAAATATTCAATAAAAAACTATGAGACCAAATGAAAGTGCTAGATATCATAGTTGCAAATCTAAATTTGAAAAAATTATAATTTTATCCTTCATACAAAAAAATTTATGTTGTATATGGTGAGTGTCACTTTTTTAAAATGTTGTTTTATGAAAAAAACCAGTTTTCGTGGGAGATAGAAAAAGAAGTGCAATCTTACTCCAAAATTTTTGAAAAAAATATTTTTGGAATCTATAGACAAAATGTGATGAGAATCTAGTTTGCATTATCTTCAAATTCCTCACGGTTTAGCTGCTATAGGTGCCCGAATGTGAATATTTAGTTAAAAATAATAACTTCAGTGTCCAATTTGGCCAAAAATTGTAAACCACTATTGTGGGATCACCCATCAACTTGGGAAGGCCCACTAGGAATCAGTAGATGAACTTGATTGATGTGGTGGCTTCAACAACCAAGTCAAGAATGATCAAGGATAAACAAAAGAAGGATGAGCTTAAAGATCAATTGGATCAACTACATTCATTCTTGAAGAGTGTCTCCTCTCCAAGATCACAACAGGTAGCAACCATTGAGACTCCTATTTTGTTAAGCAAAAAGGAGGTAGATGATTTGGTATAGGTAAAAGACAAAGCAGAGATGGTGGAACGATGGGTAGACAAGTTAAACCGGGAAGTGTTGAAGTTTTGGTAGAAGGTTTTGAAGCCTACAAGGACACAGAAGGGTTAGTAAAAGAAATGTATCAATACATTGAGGCATCAGAGAAACAAGGAGAAGAGTATAAAGAATACAGTTAGAAGTTAGAAAGAGTGAGTACATTTCCTTTAACTATTATTCTTGAAAAATCAATACTTGAGGAGGACAATAAGGATTTTGTGGAGAAAACCTCTCGTATACTCCGTTTTAGAACTGACTTCTTGTGTAAACATAAGGATGAGATCCAAGAAGCTATTAATAATTTGACAGAGCAGTTGGAAGAGCTAGAAGTAGTTATTACCATTATTGTAAATGTAAATGCATTTACAAAAGAGGGCATGCCTTTGAGTCCAATAAAGGATAAATGGGATGAAATATTCAAAGGGCTCATGCAGAAAGAAGATAATGGCAGAGAGTTGATGCTGGATCGGTTAATGGATGTTAAAGAGGAAATAAAAGTGGCTGGAAGAGAGTTGACAAAGGTGAAATGTATGAGGGAGTTTGTTGCAACAAAATTGGATCGAATCAAATTTGAAGATAGTTGGGTCGATCGTCCAAAAATAGACACATTACAACAAGTCTTCACTAGTTACGATGAGTTCATGGTAGATCCAGCTTTGCATGCATGGTTTTCCTCTTCTTTTCATGTTGCATGCATGCAACACTGAAAGTTTTTGGAGCGCATGACTTATTTTCCTCTTCTATTTTCTATTCTCTAGTTTAAACTAAGGTTCTAATGTAAGAACTCAAGATTGAATTGATCTGAGTTTCCAAGAGAATTTTAGTTCCCTAAAAGGTGGATGACCTAAAATAGAAGTGAAGTTCAAACTTTTTGCATATCTATAAATACCCTGTGGGTATCATATTGTAAAGGTTAGCTAATTGAGAATAGGATTGGCTTACCTAAGATTAGGAGATAGAATTTTGTAGTGATTCACAGAGATACTTTGTACTTGATCTTTTACAGTTAATAGAATTATAGGTTTACGTAATATGGTGTTAGCATGGAGTTGTTTTACTTGATAAGGCTGATAAGTTATAATTTATCTGAATGCCAGTGATTGTGCTGAAGCATGATAGTTTCTTATGTGATGAAAGTCATTAGAAGAAATCAGATTTAAAGATTATCTTGTTAGATTGTCATTGAATTAAAGTTATTAAAGTCTGTTGATCTATGACCTTGGCAATGAATGGATGTGTGTGTGTTCTTTTGGAATATTGGAAATAATTGTGATATGCGAATAGTGGAATTGAATTAAGCACCTAAGGTGCATGAAATAGTAAATTTTATTCTATAGGTTGTGTCATGCTTTGGTTTTTTTGTGATCTATTAGAGAACATTCATTTTTGAAAGTATATGTACGGATATTAGATAAATTTGATTCATACTTACTAGTTTTACCCTTCAATATATATTTTTCTTTTGTTTGAAACCTCATTGATTTACTGAAACAATTTGATAAAATGAGTCATAGCTTGAATCTTTTGTTACCAGCACAGGCCCCTTGAATATTACAGTTGCATGAACCGATTGAGTGACACCAGACAATTGAGAACCAACTACCAGGACCTTGGGAGGTAGGCTACTATATGTTTTCTTTCTTTTTTAGGAGAAATAGAGTAGAAATATTTTGTTTTAACCTTGTTTGTGTCATTTTCACCATCAACACTAATTTCATCTACATCTTATTCCTATAAGAAGCATCGCCCTTAACCCATGTGAGGAATTATTTTTCGTACAACAATAATATTAGTCCATACCAAGTTTGTATTCACATTACACAAATCCTACCTAAGGTTTTCTATGTTTTTACTAACATCTCTAGTTTATTTCTTTTCCTTTTAGTTATCAATCCAAAGGGGATTTCCCATCCTTTCGATTTTAAATCAATAATATGTCCATTATTTCTCCCCAATAGTTTATATATATTATTCCATAGACATCGTTATTGCAACTGTATTAGGCTATAGATTTAGTAGCTCAAGCATGATGACATTACTCATAAATGTGAGCTAGCAGCACCATTGATATTGTGTGCTATTAGTTTTAGTTTTTTTTTCTTGATTAGGTTGACTAATCAATTCCTAACATGTAAAAATTAAAACTTATTCCAAATCTAGAGATATTTTAGGAACTTCTAGAAATCAAATTGCATAAAGGAAATAATATCATTCTTCTTTCAAATGACAAAAATTAAATTCAAGATAAAATAAATAAGTTTCTATCTAACATCTTATACTAACATTATATCATAAAAAAATATATTCACTATAGATGTTATTGTCTCAAGCAAATAAAAGTTTCTTTTAAAAGCATTTAATGATAGTAATAAAAAATGACTTATAATGAAAATTTATCACATAAGTAAAAAATTATTTGAAAATAACATTCAAATCATAGATAGATAGAATTTCCCAATTTAACTATTAAAAACATTTATGAAAAAGTTAGTACTTATAACTAGACTTATACATTATTCATTTTTATCTTGGGTTGTTACCTTCTTAATTTTCTACAATCATTTTAGGGTGATTTTTAGGGTTTCAGTGCAAATAACCAAAGCTCAGGTGTAGGTGTTTATTTTTAGCATAACTTTGGGAATGTCCAAAATCTTAGTTTTCGTAGCTCAATTTTTTGTTCATCCTTCTAGTATATCCCCTATCATATCTAGATATAACAAGAATTTATTCTTAGTTACTTCGTGAAGTTTTAAGTCCTAATTAAATTTCATCCTCTACTTTCTTTATTGAGTTGTATTTAGTATCTACAATTTTTTCTCTAAATGATGGTTGTATGATATAATTTAAAACACATTGAAGGACTAAAACTATATGACTTATACAATTTCCATTCTTCTTAAATGTGCAATAAATACTTAACTAGTATGACGAGAGTATCTTGGGACATACTAACTTCAAAGGAAACTATTGCAATGATTCATTATTCTATCCATTATTCATGGTTCCTATCTTAGTTTCTAAATTGTGTAGGTTCTAGTAACATGATTCAGAAGGTTATCTATTCAATGCTTCATAAGTTATAGTCTCATAGTTAAATTATATGTAAATTCATATAAAGTTGCACCATCGGTACCACTAAATCCCTTAATATGATAAACTTAATTATTAGAAAGTAATAGTTCTCAATAGTTTCATAACATCTTGTAGGAGAGGCTAAGAAAGGTATTATCATAGCTTAAATCAAAATGTGAAGGAGATTATAAAATGAATGTTTGCAAATTAATTTTTTTAATTATAATTATCTATAAATAAATTCCATTTAATATCTAATAACATGAAACCTTGACATTATTGCATGGTTTAAAACAAACAATAGAGTCTTCAAGATGAATATGAGATACTGATACGCTAATAACATGATGATATATTCAAGTATATATATAAAGTAAAAATTTCAATTAAGTAATTTCACAAGTTAAATATCTAAAACTAAAATACAATAAATATAATATTTCCAATATGATCGTTCATTGAACCTTCCATATCTTTAGTTGTTTGTAAGGTATTATTAGGAACCAATTTCTCTCATGTTGTTTAATGAGTATTTTCTTAGTCTTTGTGGTACTTGTTCATATCTCATATCTACATATAAATTAAGAATCAAGATTATTGAATTTAGTCTATGTATAAGTCTTTATATCACATAATACTAAAGTGTAAGGAAAGAAGAGGTGTGGAAACACTTTCCTAATGTTAATTCTAAGAAGAGAATGCATACATATGGTTTAATTTCAAATTATAGTTAATTAAAGATGCACATTAGCAGAAAATAGATCAACACAAATTCAAGAAAAATTAGGATAGACACCAAATTTAATGTGGGAAAACCCTTTTGGGAGAAAAACCCACCGCACCAACCAAAAAACCTTTGTATTACAGTGAACAAATTCCACATATAGAGTTATAGTTTTTTGCTCTAAGATGTCTATTCATACTCTCAATACAGGCAACATTACAATTCCTGATCAATCTTGTTCTCTATCATCAGACTCACAACTCAAAATCAAAACACTATTACAATGCATTACACATTATAGCATTTTTCTTTTGAGAGAATTCCAACCAATTTGCATCACTAGACCCCTACTCAAAAACATATTGTTGTGCAGTTTTTGCACACGCGCCCCACTGAAAGTTAGGACCCTCATTTTCTTCATTTTTTTGGTGTCTTGGCCTTTCTATTTTGTAATTTTGCTTTCTTGGGCATGTGCTTTTATGTTCATCCTACTGGTCACAATTGCCCATTTATGATTTATATTGAAAACCTTGAGTTCTAGGAGCGGTTTAGGTTTTTCGCTGAGTTCGGGAAAATCCGTCCTATTCAAAATTTCCCAGCTTCCCTTTGACATTTGGAAATGGATGCCTTTCTGTTCGAGTTTGGGGAAATCTATCGTGTCCATATTTTTCCAAAGTTCATGGCTCTATCAGATTTTTGGGTTTTGGTCTTGGTCGTCTTGTCGATTGCATTAATGGCGATTGTGCAACCTTTTGGGAGCAATGATATATTGAATTTTGTAAAGTGATATGCCATTTGAGTTTGGTTAATTTCTTGTCATTTGAGCTTGGAGTGCTAGATCTTGAGGAGTGTCACTAGATTTTCCATTTGAGGAGATTTTGAGTCATGCCTTCAGATTTTTGGGGGCATTGCTTGTATTTTCTTGTACTTGGAGGTTGTTTGCTGGCATCCTAGGTTTCAGTTTCTCCTACTCTAATGGTATGTGGATATTCCCTCTTCCTCTTCTGGTTTTGTTGCTTTGATGTGCACTTTCATGATTATTCGTTGCTTCATATTTTGCTTGTGTGTGCATGCCATGTCTAGGTATTTGGGGTTTCCATTGTTTTTCTAGTCCATCCGGTTGATTATACTGAATATTTTCTTTGGATGGTCTTTTGTTGATGTTTTCGGGGCTTGCTTGCCTTTGTCACAAACTTCATATCCTTTTTTGCAAGCAAGTTGTGCCTGAGATTCTTTGTGCTTTCATGGTGGAAGTCCTCAGGGTTCTTGACCTAGGGCATAGCCAATCCCCTTTCAAATTGCTAAGAGGGGGGTTTTAAATTCATGCTTGATCCATTTGGGATGTTAGTTAGATCATTTTCGGGCTGCAGGCTCTTGGTTCATGTCGTGTGACCAATTTTTAGGTAAGGATGAGGAAAGCATAGGCATTCAGGTTTTCGTTGCCTTCGTAGAATTCTGCCCCTGCTGGATTTCCCCGGGTCTCCCTATCTTTCGTTTATTCTTTGTATTTTTCTATTTAACTGGAATTTTGTTTGCCTCACAAAATTTTGCTTCCTCCGGATTTTGCCAATGTCTGTCACCTGGCCGTTTTGCCGAATTCTTGCTTAAATGATGAATTTGCCTGGATTCCGCTAAAATTCGCTCCGTTGGGATTTTCCCGGATGTTCTTGGCCTCCTTCATTTTCCTGGGTTGTTGAAACTGTTGCCGTTTTTGGGGATTTCTGTCTTTGGTAGATTCTTTCGAAGTTTTATGGAAATGAAGAATCTGATTGTTACAAGAGGAACTTACTTATTGATAATGAATTTTGATGATTAAATGAGCTTATGCTAAGTGGTTCCAAGTTATCTTTTTATTGTATGGATTGATTGATTGATATTGTGGGGTTTGTATGTTTGTCCTGTTGGATTTCGCCTGGTCTGGATTTCCCTGAAATTCCTCTCTAGTCTAAATTTTGCAGAGGAGGCTAAACCCCAAACTTTGAAATAATTAATGTTGGCATTTGTATTGGATCTCATTGTGGTTGTTTTACTTGTTTGTAGGAAGGATCAGGACAAGATGTTGTTGGGCATGGAAAGGGAAAGGCAACAGATCCAAGTGCTGAAAGTTCTGCTATCTTTGATGTAGAAAAGGTGAAAATGGACATAAAGAGTAGGATTCCTGAGAGAAAATTGACTTTCGTCTAGTTAGGGATCATTGATACCAATGTGGGTATGTGGTATTATGAGGAGTTCAAGGCTGAGATGGCAACACCAAGTCTCCCTTTGTTGGCTAGAAGGACTGCGGAGTCCAGATTGGCACATGTAGTAGGTTTCCCCTCCACTGTGTAGTCCTATGATTTGGTGCTTGAGTGTGCCAAAAACTATGACAGAGGAACACAAAGGATTATTGGTCCCTAGGGGAGGATTGTGGAAAGCTTTGATCTTGTGTCCATTGCTAGGAATTTTGATATACCTGATAGGTCACATGTGGTGGCCTTTGATATGGACACAACAAGGAAATACTATGAGGAAAATGTGGTTAAGTCTCAGCAGGTGATCAATTCTTGGTTGGAGAAGCCCAAGTCTCATTTCTTCAAATTGCCAAAGCAGCTATTCAGGTTCAAATTCAAAAGGGAATACTACAATGTCATCACTCTCCTCAGCGGGTTGGTAGGGATGAAGAGTGTAGGGGTGTTTGAGAGCTAGATGTTCAATGTCATTTCTCGGGTGGAGCAAAGTATAGATTACCACTGGGTAGGTGCCATAAGTGCAGTAATCCATGAGCAGATGTGTAATGTCTTGCAAACCAAGAATTTCACCATGACCTCCTACTTGGTGTATGCATTGGTAAGATTTCACCCATATAAGGGGTTAAGCGCTAGGGGTACATTTGGATAGGATGCAGTACATGAGGTGTATCCACAGCTGCCCTTGGTAGGAGGAAGCTATAGAAGAGAAAATGATGCTTTTACAATGTATATTACCAGGCTACTATAGGGTGTAGAGCATGTGAGAATTTTTGAAAAGTTCAAGAAATTGATAAGGAGGTATGGGGCATGGTTCATTCAGTTCCACACCTTCTCCTACATTAGGATTGATGGCTGTCAAAGCGATACCTACAGACTCCCAAGGTACCCAACTGATCACATCATACTATTGGAGGTCACTAGGAAAATTTGTGACTTTGACATAATTGTGAAAGGAGACAAGCATAAAATAGGGTTTGGGAATGATTTCCCCTTGAAGATAGGAAGAAGTGAGGTTTGTCCTTCCATCTAGTCAGCTCATTCTTCTAAAGAGGAAATGAGTACTTTGGGTCTCTCTTTCCATTCTAAGAGAGTGAGGTTTGATATTAATGGGGAGGCACAAAAGAAGGCCAATAGGGAGTACAACCACAAGGAAAATATTGAAGATTATTGGCCTAACCTTGGCGATGAATTTGATGTGAGGAAGAAGAAATTCTCCAGGCTACCAGTGGACTTAGTAAGGTTATACAACATAAATTCCATCCATGACCAAATGGAAGAGGATGGAAATCTGATTCAGGGTCATATCTTCGAGGCTGTGAAAGACAAACCAATTGGAGAGATTGACTGGTTGGAAGAAGAGAAAACAAAATTGGAGAAAATCATGACTCCTGTGATCAAGTACATTAAAATGTGGCTGAAGCAAAAAATATTAGAGTTAGAAAGTGAAGGTATCTAGTGCTCTTACGATTTGATGGGATACTTGGAGTCTCATTCTGCTTCTGAGGAATCACATGAATAAGATCCTAAGGGTAAGGCAAAAGTAGATTCTCCCTTCAATATTAAAGTTAGGGATGTTCAAATTGAGAATGTAGCAGAAGAAGGTAAACAAGTAAAGCCTATTGCCAAAAAGAGGAGGCATGTTTCGAGGAGGGAAGACAAAAGGGATAAAGAAGAAAAGGAAGAGGTGGATGTAACTGCTCCCCTAACAAAGAGAAGAAAACTTGTGAGGCTATCACAAAAATAGGAGGAGGCTCCTAAGATTGATAAGGAAGTTAGGCCACCTATGGTAGAAGTAGAAAGTTCAGGGGAAAGAACACAAGTATATATGAGGAGGTCAAGGACTCCTTCCCCAAAGGATGTAGCAATGAGGGAGGATGTTCCTATGACTACTCCTATCATTGAACAAGAAAGCATTCCCCCTCCTCAAGATTTTGGAAATGTGCAAGAAGAGCCAAGGAAAGATGAGGATCCCAAGGACTTGGGTGAAAAGGAGTTCCAGGAGGGAGACCTCTACAATGCAGAGGTGGACATTGATAAGGTGATCTAGTCTCCCTTGGTAACCTATGCAGATTCACTTGCAGAAGAGGAATTGAGCAAATCCCTTCAACAAGAGGAGATACCAGCTAAGATCCCTCCACTAGCACAGGTTGTGGATGAACGGTCTTTAAACAAGGAGGATCCAATCAAAGAAATCCTTAATGTGACTAGTGTTGAGAAAGATGCACCTAGTATTCAACAAGAACAGGAGAAACAAGATAAGGTGCCAGCCAAATCCACTGTTCCAGGTTGGTTAGACTGAGAGCTAAGGAGAAAATTGGTGATAGTAGAAGATGCTCCTCCCAATTGGGATGACATAATGGCCAATATTGAAAAGGGGAAAACCAAGAAGAAAACTAGGGTTGTGTCCAGGATTGACAGGGATGGATCAAGCAATAGAGTGGCTCACATTACTACCCCTACTTCGGATAAGGATAGAGATAATGTGACTGCAAAGGATTATCATGTGTAGACCATCGACTTAGGGCATGCTTCTCTAGAGCAAGACATTGAGGATTATGAAGGCTCTAGTACTGTAATTGTGGGTAGATTGAAGAAGGTGGTATAAACCAGGCATGAGTTGGAAAGAGAGAATGAGAAATTGAAGAAGTACTTGTAGGAGTTGATGAAACCCTTGCAGTCTATTGGCTCCTCCTCCTCTACTACAGGTTTCTTGCCCCAGGAGACAATCTCTAAACTAGAAAGAATGAAGGGCACTACACATGCTATGGTTGGTTGGTTGTAGGGAGTCCAAACCAAAGGAGATGGTGTCATCAAGGATATCTTGTCCACTATAGGGGATTCCATGAGGTCAGTGGATTGGCTGAAAACTGTGCTAGCTCAAGACAAGGAATACATTGATCTCCTATTGCGGAAAGTAAAAACAATCATGGAGTTTACTGAGGATAAGCTGGTAAAGAGTGGTATTCTTCCTTTTCCAAGGGTTTCTGAGCCTTGGGAATGGTTCGAGATCTTGCAGATGAGGAAAAGGGCCTTGAAGAAGATTCACAAACAATGAAGGTAGATTGAGGGCACTTTGACTAGCATTCATGATAAGTGTATCTCATTCTTAGAAATTTTGATAGGGAGGAAGAAGTTCGCTCCAAAGCATTTCAATTTGGAGCAACTTAGGAAATGGTGGAGAGATGTCTATTCTCCAGTCAGTGATGGTCTAGTTACCGAACATCAGATAGATGATGCTGCAACCTACATTATAGTTATTTACAAATATTTAACTAATAGGGCTGATTGGGATGGTACAGTGAGGCAGGCAAGAGATGACATTAAGTCTCTTGAGAGAAGAGTTAGGGTTTTGCCTGTGCCACCTATTGCTGAATTGGACAGAGTATTGTTGGTCGTGCATGGTGAAGAGGATTGAGCTAAGGACAAGGATGGGAAGTAATTATATGGGGCTACATCAAAGTTTGTGCTTCCCATTATCTACATGCATTGGGCCGACTTGGATGAAATTGGTGCAAATTGCCCATTTCATGTTGTGTTCGAATATCTTTTGAGGCTAACCTTTTGTGTGGCATTTTTATTGTAAACTCTTAATTGGGCCGACCTATCTTGGGGGGTTCTCTATAAAATGGGCATGTTGCCTCATTTTGGAGATGATAGAAAAATAGTTGGAGAGACAAGTGATATAACAATAGGCCTAGAATATAGATTTGAGCAAATTAGGGTTTACTTTCAAGCAAATATTGTAACAGAAGGTTGGAATTGTTGCCATTTTGGATGATCTAATATAAGAAAGGATATTGTGATTTGATATCTCTCTTGTGTTGAGTTTCATTTGGCATGGTTCTTGTTGTTCTATCTTTAAAATTTCTTAAGTTATCTATTAGAGAGTTTGGCAATGTTTAGGGTTTCATGTTTGGAATGTTTGCAGTGATCTCTAGTCCATACTTTTTGTAGTTAGCTGACTGTTAGCTTCTTTGGAAAGTTAGCCTGGACTTAAAATTGTGCTTAGTTCAATTATGAATGTTTATTCACTTCAGTTACAATAGGATTGTCTTGAATGAATGTTTATGATTTGAAAATATTTAATACCTCAGCAGATTGCACTATTCCTAAGAGATTGCAGATTTATCTCGATCAAACAAAAAGTAGTTAATGAGATCATCCATTTTGAGCATATTATCTTTGGCATTGCCAATCTTAGGGTTAGAATTAGTCTTAGAATTAGTCTTTGAAACCTTTATCTTTTGTTATTTATTTTATTATCTGAGTTCCATTGAATATTTCAAGTATTAATTCATTGTTTAAATCTGATAGATTCAAAGTCCAAGATTTGCTTGTAGTAAGGTCCCTTTGTGATTACCAACATTTTCACATTATCTTTGAGTTGTTTTATTTGCATTATCAAGACCTGACATTAGAGACCTTGGGGTTATCTCTTTTCCCATAGAGATTTAACTTTCAAGAGAGATAGGATATCATATTCTATCTGAGTTGTTGCCATGTAGAAAACACCATCAACACATACCAATTTGCTTCCCATTTGTTATAGAAGACAAACCGTCAATCAACATTTACCATATCGATCTATCACTAGGACAACTTTGAACGTCTCATCGATGTTCACATTACTATTCAAATAGTTTGAAAAATGCATTGGTCTATTGGTGAGACCAACATTCACATCTTGGCAATGGAGTCACATCCTAGCGATCAATCATACCATCGACACATCAGGGGGACTAGCTTTCAAGTCCCGGTGATAAAGTACAGTCACAATAATGAGGTACTAACCAGTTGATGTTGTACCACTACCAAGCCAGCTCCAACTACCTATTTCCACCTATTAGCTCGGGTCCCACCACAGTCATCATTCCATCGAGGAGACAAAGTTGAATGTCCCAATGAAGTAGCCACGTCCCACCGATGAAATCTGATTATCAGAGATTTCATGAACTTCACAATCCAGGACTCATAGTTTCAAAGTTTCAATTCTCTGTGACATCACGATTGGTCTATCATTCAGACTCTTGTTAGGGTCCCACCGATAGAGCCGAGTCACATCGATAGAACAAGTTGGCCACACCAAACCATTGGGTCTTTGCAGGGACAACCTTTGGAGTTCCGCCGACCAAGAAATGTCTTGATGATGAAGAACTAAGTGAATACATGAAGACTCATTGGACCATCGTTGGGACAGAGAACAAGGTCCCGCCGATGGAGCACAGTCCTAGCAATCAAAGGGAGAAATGTACACAATACTACCAATATCCAACCAGTAAGTTGAGACACATTTCCAACATTCTCCCACTTGACGAAGACTTACTAGCTTCTCCAATACTCGATATTACTGAAAGTCATAGGCCCCAAGGCCCATCAAACTAGCACACCACCTAAACTTGTCTATTCTCACTAGTTTCATTAAGACATCTACAAAAATTTCCAAAGTATAAACTTTTTCAAGACTGATTGTTCCATCCTCCACCATATTGTGTACAAAATGATACTGCACATCAATATGTTTCATCTTGGCATGGAAAATTAGATTTTTTGCCAAACAAATAGTACTCTGAATATCACAACAAATAGTAATTTTCCCTACATTGAACCCAATATTAGAACAATAAAAATCTAATCCAAATGGATTCTTTATAGATGTGTGTTGCTGCCATATATTCTTCTTTTGTAGTAGATAAAGTGACTATAGCCCGTTGCTTGCTCATCCAACTAATTGCACCACCATTTAACATAAATATGTATCCACTGGTGGATCTTCTACTACCAATGTCCACTACTCAATCAGAATCCACATACCCACAAATATTAAGATATCTCTGTGATCCAACTAATTTTCCATGATAACACATGCATACTCTAAAGTACCCTTCAAATACCTAAAAACTCTTTTCACGGCATCCCAATGCGGCCTTCCTAGATTACCCATAAACTAACTAAGAACTCCCATTGCTTGGGAAATGTTTGGCCTAGTATAGATCAATGCATACATTAATCTGCCAACTACACTTGCATAAGGCACTCTAGTCGTGTCCTCCATCTCAGTAGGAGATTTTGGAAAATCTTCAATAGATAGCTTTGTTCCCTGCAACACTGGAACAACTAGCTGCTTGCAATCAGCCATACCAAATCTCTCCTTGATAGTATTGATATACTTACTATGGTTGAGCCAAATCTTTCTACTTCCTCTATCCCTTTTTATTTCCATCCCTAGAATATACCTTGTTGCACCTAGATCTTTCATTTCAAACTTTGTTGACAATTGAGATTTTAGATCAGAAATCATAGTCTTACTATTTCCTCTGAACATGTCATCAAGATATAGGGAAATAATAAGAACTTAATCATTTTCATTTTTAAGTACACACAATGATTATATTTTGATCTTACAAATCCCAATGACAACACAAATGTGTCAAAATTTTGGTACCACATTCTAGGTGATTGTTTTCAACCATACAAAGATTTTTTTAACTTGTGAACTAGATTTTCTTTACCTTTTTCCATGAAGTACTTAGGCTGGGAAATCTAAATTTATTCTTCAAGATCTCCATGAAGAAATGTTTTCTTCACATTCATCTATTCAATCTCTAAGTCATACACTACTGCAAGTGACAATAGAAATCTAATAGATGTCATCTTATTTCTCCATAATTAATTCCCTCTACCTAGGAATATCCTTTTGCAACCAACCTAGAAATTTTTTTTTTTTTAATACCCATTCACAGCCAATAGGATTTCAACCTCTATGCAATGGCACCAAATCCCAGGTTGCATTCTTTTTTAATAATATCATATCGTCATTCATGGCTTCCAACCAAGAATTTGAATTAGACATTTCAATTGCCTCTTTCATGGTCCTAGGCTCATCAATTCTTGTAATCAAAGCATAGGTGCAGTTTATATCCAACATGGAAATACCATACCTTTCATGTGTAGACCTTCTCAAAGGATGAGACTGAGGTTGTGGTTCTTATTCTTTAGAACTCTTAGAACTGATATAACTCTTGTCAATTTTAGGTACACTTCATTGTTCCTCTTTATCTAGAGTTTGAGGAATTTCAACTACTTTTTTTTTCTTTTATTCTTTCATCTTTGACTACAAATCCACTGAAGAAGGTTTCAGCTCACGGAAGATTACACTTCTGTTGTATACAAACTTTTCAGTCACAGGATTCCAAAGATTGTATCCTTTCACACCAATTTTGTAGCCAATGAAGATACATTTAACAAATTTATTTTCAAATTTAGATTTTTTCTCATTTGACACATAATCATATGCTTCACATCCAAAGAATCTTACATTTCTCAAAGAGGGATTCTTACCATATCAAGCTTCCATAAGAATTTTATCAACAAGTGCCGCAGATGGAGATCGATTTATCAAATAACATGTTGTAGCCACAAAATCAACCTAGAACTTCTACTCTAGACCAGCATTTCTCAACATCCTTATTTCCCTTTCCATCAACGTCTTGTTCAACCTTTCAACAACTCCATTTTGTTGTGGAGTGTAATGTGTTGTTTTATGCATTTTTATTCCATAGTCTTTGCAATACCTTTTGAAATCTACAGAAAAAAAACTCACCACCATTATCTATCCTCAAGTATTTAATTTTTCTTCGAGTCTAGTTTTCAACCAAGTTTTTAAACTCTTTAAACTAACTGAACACTTCTGATTTACCTTTTAGAAAATACATAAATCCCCTTCTCGAATAATCATCAATAAAATAAACTTAATATTTTGATTTTGATAATAAAGGAACATTTAGTGGACCAAAAACATCAGAGTGAATATAATATAGAACACCAGAAGATCTATGAGGACTAGATTAAAATGAAACATGATGTTGTTTTCCATATATACAATGTTTGCAATAATTGAACTCAAGGTTACAATCATCAAACCCTTCAACCAGGTTTTTATTTTTCAAAGCTTTTAAGGCTTTCTCACCAATGTGGCTGAGCCTTTGATGCCAGAGCATGGTCTTTTCTACTAGGAGTTTTACCTCCAAAGATTTTGCACCAAGAGGAACTTCATTCTCCTTCTCTACATGGGAAACCTTTTCTAACTTTATAGAGACAATATTGCATTGAACACCATGTGTGCCCAACTTGTACAGAGTAACAATTTGAGCACCCCTTACCAACACCATTGAGCCTCTCACTGATACATTTTGACTCAAATTCTAACGAAAGGTCATCGGAATTTCGATGAACTTTCATCAGAATTATTTCGTTGATTTTTCAATGAATTTTGGAACATCAAAATTTTGACGTTTCAAAATTTGTCAAAAAATTGATGAAATAATTCCAAAGAAAGGTCATCAAAATTTTGATGAAATTTCATCGTAATTTGAGTCAAAATGTATCAGTGTCTAGTTATTTTGCAGCCACCACTTAAGAATGAAACTTGCATGCCAACATCATTGAGCTTGCTAACATTAAGTAAATTTCTAGCCAGACCTGGTATATGCATTATACCATCAATTCCTTTAATTATTTCATCAGGAAATTGAATTCAGACTCTTCTAGGACCAACAATTTCAAGAGATGAGTTACTTTCCAGATACACCTTTCCATTAGCATAACTTTCATACTTCGTAAACTAATCTTAGTTAGATGTCATGTGAAAAGATGCACCTGATTCAATCAACTAGACAACATCTAATGCCTGAGTTGCCAAGGCTATGATGAAGGCATCTGCATCACTCTGAGAAGAATCCTTATCCAAAGAATGTTTTTTCTTCTTCTTCTTTTTCTCCTCTTTACAATCCTTATAGACATGACCAGGCTACCAAAAATTCCAACATTTCACCTTGGAATTCTTTCCAGGTAACTTTGATCTCCCTTCAAAATTTGATTTAGACTTCTTGTCTTTCTTCTTTCCTTTCTCCTTTGATCTACCTTGAACAACTAGAGCCTCCTTTTCCATCTCAAAATATTTCCTTTGCATCTCTTATGATAGCAATGAAGCAACCACATCTTCCATCTTGAAAGTGGTTGTCGTAATCCCAATATACATCACTAAATGATCCCACGAGTTGGGAAAATATAACAGAACCATACAACAATCCTCATCATCTATCTTCACACCTAAATATGTTAACTGAGCAATGAGCACATTGAACGTATTCATGATCAGCCATAGATTCCCCTTCCTCCATTTTCAATGAGTACAACTTATTCCTCAAGAATAACTTATTTACCAAGGATTTTCCTTGATAAATGTCACCAAGTTTCTTCCAAAAAGAAGATGCAGACTTCTCTTCATGAACATTCAAGAGAAAAAAGTCTACTAGATAGAGTCTTATCAACCCTTTGGCTTTTCTATATGTGAGGTCCCAGTCTTCTTGCTTCATGCCTGAAGGTTTAGTTCTATAAACATCAATCCAGAGATTTCTATCTACCAATAGGTCTTCCATTTTGAGTTTCCATAACTCAAAATTGCCACCATTGAACTTTTCAATATATATCTTCTCGGATGTTCTTGTCATCTCAATCTGCAATCAATATTACCAGATTCCTCTACAAGACTCCTACTCTTCATAATTTGCACAAAAATCCCATCCAACCCACAAGAATAACACAATTGTCCAAGCTTTGATACCACTTCTAATGAACTCATATGTGTGGAAACACTTTCCTAATGCTAATTCTAGGAAGAGAGTGCAGACATATGTTTCAATTTCGAATTACACTTCATTAAAGATGCACATTAGCATAAAAAATATCAAAACAAATTCAAGACAAAATCAAAATGGACACGAGATTTAACATGGGAAAACCATTTCGATAGAAAAACCCACCACACCAAGCAAGAGCACTTTGTATTATAGTGAACAAAGTCCACATACAGAGTTACAATTTGTTTCTCTCATATGTCTATTCACACTCTCAATATAGGCAACATTACAATTCTTGATCAATCTCGTTCTCTCTCATCATACTCACAACTCAAAATAAAAACACTATTACAATGCATTACACATTATATAATTTTTATTCTAAGAGAATTCCAACCAATTTGCATCACCAAGCCCCTACTTCGAAACATACCAATTCAGTTCCCATTCGTTACAAAAGAAAAACCGTCAATCAACAATTACCATATCGGGTTGTCGCTAGGACAACTTCAAATATCCCACCAATATGAAATTTTCCTACCAATGTTCACAATGCATTGGTCTATTGGTGAGACCAACTTTCACATCCTAGCAATGGAGTCACATCCTAGTGACCAGTCTTACCATCGACACATCAGGGGGACTAGCTTTCAAGTCTCAGCGATAAAGCATAGTCACAACGATGAAGTACTAACCAACCAATGTGGTTCCATTGGAAAGCCAACTCCAACTACCGCTTTCCACCTATTAGCTCGGGTCCCACCACAATCACCATTCTATCAGGGAGATGAGGTTGAACATCCTAGTGAAGTAGCCATTTCCCACTGATGAAGTTGGACTATCAGAGATATCACGAACTTCACAACCCTTGTAGTTTTGAAGTTTCTATTCTCCATGAGATCACAATTGGTCTATCATTCAGACTACCATTAGGGTCCCACTGACAAATACAAGTCACACTAATAGAACAAGCCACCAACACCAAACTATCAAGTCATCACAGGGACAACCTTTCGATTCTCGCCGACTGTTTGGTCTCAAAAATGCAGGTTTTAACTATGAGAGGTTGCCAAGCTCTCACAACATTTTTGGCTAATGTACAAGACCAAATAATGAATTTGAATCTTCTACTCTTTAGGCTCTGCTAAACCTAGGTAGGTGTACCTATATCAATGAAGCAAATTTGAACTGTGTGTTTTATTCCTTAAGCAATCTATCCACAATGGCAATTTGGAAGTGGAAAGATACAAACTTAATTTGGTATAAATTGTCCAAGCAATATACAAATCTAATATGTTCAGTAAACAGATGTAAAAAAGGATGAAACTAAATAATGAAATGCATGAGACCAATGCCTTTTTGGGTAAACGAAGTCTAATGAAGACCTAGAAAATGCGACATGTAATGGCAATAACTCAAACTATTCAGCACACTATTGTGGGTTTATGACTTGTATAAACGTGCAAGCAATTAGTTAACAAACTCCACTTGAGACAGATTGACAACCCTAATTATATGGCTCTTCTTATTGATCTAATTAACACTCCCAAATTATTGTGATTGACTAGAAGCACTTAATCTTTACTTGAAAGAACCAATTAATCATATCACACAAGTACAACAAATGTGCACTAATAAACTGAGTATATACTTGATATATCAATTTAAATAATAATTAAACATTAAAGTGGAGACTACCAAATAATTGAATAATTCCAACAAATAGTTGATACCAAGATTAAGCCACAAAATCAGATATCTTCATTGAATTCTTTAGAATTTATACATGCATCATGGTCATCACTGTGTAAAAAACCCTCTAAAAATTATCTGTATTAACCCTCTATTCTCTATCAATCTTCTCCTTTTATACCCTCCCAGAAAATCTCCCATGCCTTTTGACCTTGGTCTTATCACATTATCATGAGAGGTAGAAAGCTTTAGACCAATGGTCGCTCCATTTGATAGCAAAGTAGGAAATTAAATAAAAATTTAACAAAACTTGATAATAATCACAAATCCATTAATTTCTGAGAAAAAGTTGTCGCTCTTTTCATTCGCAGCTTCTTCTTTCAGGGCTTCATCTTTAGTTATGGCATCGTTTGCATCTTGTCTAGGGCTTTCCACATGGTGTTCTATCAGGATTTTCCTACGGGCGACACTCTTCTTTCTTTTTGTCAAGCTCTGAATGCTTAAAAAAGTACTCTCTTTTTTTTTTAAAAGCCTTTTAAAACTCAAGCCATCCCATGCATTTCAAAATGCAACACCGAGCCCAGATTCTAGGTGGAACCCTATCGGGGCTCCTCTATGGGACACTTCTTTTCTTTCCAGCCAGGCTCCAGTTGCATGTCATGTGGCACCACACCTCACAGGTTTTAACTGGTGAGCACCTTGGGGGTACAAACCAGCAAGAAAGAGTGCGGATTGAGCTGAATCTTCATCTTTACTTCTGAGTCATTGATCATGTGCTATCTCCTTTCATATTAGCTTCATTTGGCCATGTACTTTTGGGCTCCACTCATCTGTAGCTATAGACTGTACATTGTAGCTTCTTGTGATATCATGATCCATAAAGTGTGCTCATCTTCTAATCATGATATGGCAGGGAATGATGGTGATCATTCCCCATGCTCTAATCAATATCGTTGATCTTCAGGATCCAGGTGCTGGGGTGGGATAGAGTAGTTAAGTCCTCTCTCAGCATCGATTTCCATGTGTCAGTATTCCACACACCACTCAACCATTTTGTGAAAACCTCACGAGGGCAGCCCATAATGATCTAGATTTGATTATTTCATATTCATCCAATGGCTAAAAATCCTGCACATGTGGTAAATTTTAATCAAAAAGGGGGTCTGACTAAGCCAATGGGATGACACCCTCAAGGGTCAATGTCTCAAGCTTAACTCATTTATAATCAAACATTAAAATCAGGCATGAGGGAAAATTAAAGCGATCGGCAATCACAAGGTCTGGGGGCTAGTAGTGAATCTATCTTGATGGCTCAAAAGGAAACTAATAAAATAGGCAATTGGGATAACCAATCAATGCAAAATTAGAATACTCAATGCAATAAAAAACCCAAGGACATATTTGGCTCAAAACCCAAAACCCCAAGACCAAAATGAGCAAGTAGGGAAAATTGTGAAAGCTCCAACAGTGGCTCCGACTGGGGATGTATGCCCCCTATGGGCATAGCAAGAATCTAGATCTTTGGGAGAACAAATCAAGACATCAAGGATGTGAAAAATGAAAGGAGGTAGAAGATGGAGGATATGGAAATGATCCTATGCTACTGTACATGGGGAGAAAATTTTGTTTTTGATGAGAGAATCCCAACCCCCTTTTGAATTCTTAAACTACTGTGCATGGAAAAATAATGTTTAAAGAGGTTTGTTAAGAATTCTCCATGCACTGGCAATCCTTAATCCTCTGTTACTCCCTAAGAGAAGAAATTCTTTAGGAACTTCCCATGTACTGGCAATTCTTGCTCGTCTCTAGACATGTTCTGTAAATAATAAGAATCCTCCCTTCCTTTTCCAATGATCACAAAAGGTCCCAACCACAGGGCTTCAAAATTTCCATGTTTTCCCTTCTCCTGAAATTGAGTATTCCACATTAGCACCAAATCATTCTCCTCAAATTTCTGATCTTTGGCATTTTTGTCAAAAATATATTTCACCCATGATTACAGCTTCACATTTTTCTTCTGAGCCATTATCTTTATTTCATCAAGTTCTACAAGTTGTTCCATTCTTTCCCCCATTGGTTTAGAAATATCCAAATCCTCTTGTAGAATAAAATTATAAATTGGTAAAAGGTTTTGTAGTGGCATCCTAGCTTTTGTTCCATACACCAGTTCACATGGAGATTTTCCAATTGCCTTTTTTACTATAGTCCTATCCACCCATACAACCATTCTCAACTTTGAGTCCCACACCTTTTTATTTGTATCTAACATCCTCGTTATTATCTTTAAAATACTTTTATTACTTGCTCTGTCTGACCATTTTCTTGTGGATGATAAGGTGTGGCATAGTAAATAGTAATTTCATATGTATTATAGAATTCTTTAAATTCATATGATCTAAAACACATTCCATTATTTGTGATCACTCTTACCAGTGTGCCAAATCTAGTTATGATATTCTCCATTAGAAAATTCATCACCACCTTGCTTGTTGCTTTTTTAGTTGGGATTGCCTCCAACCACTTAGTAAAATCATTTGTAGCCACTAATATCCATCTATGTCCTCCACTTGACTTTTCTTGTATTTCTCCAATGAAGTCAATTCCCCATTGGTGGAAAGGGGCTTTTACCTGCAAAGGTCTAAGTGGTAAGGCTCCTTGATACTTCAATTTACCTAAAGATTTCTGACAAGCCTCACATTTCCTTACATATGCAAAAGAGTCATAGAAAAATTTAGGCCAGTAATATCCAACTCTAAGAATCTTATGTGTAGTGGTCTTGGCAGAATAATGGCCTCCACACACCCCTTCATGCATCTCCCTCAATAATTTTTTTTCTTGTGATACATCTAGACACAACAACAACATTCCATCCCTATTCTTCCAAAATAGATCCCCTTCTATAAAAACATACTTAGATTCTTGCAACTACAAAGTTCTCTTTTTATTATCATTCAACCCCTGAGGGAATCTCATGTGCTTGATATAATATATTATATTTGTGTACCAAGAAGTATGTTCAATACTTGCAACTGAATTCTCCTCACCTTCTATATTGCAGATTTGATTTGCTTTCAATGTTTGTTTTTGTCATTAGCCTGGCCAAACCCTGTCCTCTTACCAACTTGGTAATCTGAATTTCCATATTGAACTCTTGGTTTTTATTTATCCATTTGCATATTTTCCCTAGCACCTTTGTCTATACTAGGATATCTTTCACAGCTGCATGTGGAACATAGGCAATTACTTTAGCTCCGACAAGATATGGTTTGGAAGTTTTTATTGCTTTGACCAATGAAAATTCTTGTTTTTCCATAATATCATACTTCAATTCTGACCCTTGCAAAGACTTTCTTAAAAAAGATACAAGGTGCTCATGACCTTCATCATTCTTTTGTAACATAACAGTTGCTACGGTGTGAAATGAGGCAAAAGAAAATATTTGAAAAGGTTTGGTAAAATCAAGGGACTTTAGGATGGGAGCTTCCTTGATAGCTCTTTTGATAGATATAAAGTCTTCCATGGCTTCTCCAGTCCAATCTATCTTTTCTCCCCTTTTCAACATCTTGGATATAGGTTTAACAATCTTAGAAAAAATTGATACAAATATCCTAACAAAGTTAATTTGACCAAAGAACGATTGGATTGCTTTGACAATTTTTGGAATGGGAATTTTATATATGGCTTCTACTCTCTCAGGGTCTATTCTAATCCCATATTTTGATACAATATGTCCCAAAATCGTACCCTCTATAACAGAAAAATGATTTTTTTTAAGATTAAGACTAATACCATATTCTAGAGCTTTGATAAATATCTTCTCCAAGTGCCCCATGTGATCTTCTGCCCTTTTGGAATAAGCAATAAGATCATCCTGATACACTATCATTATGGCATTAATTAAATCTGCAAACGCCACATCCATGGCCCTTTGAAAAGTGGCCCCTGCATTTGTGAGACCAAATGGAATTCTAACATAAATATATGTTTCCCATGGTGTAGTAAATTCTCTATTATATTGCTTAGACTCTTTGAGCTTTACTTGGTTATATCCAAAAAAACCATCCATCATTGATAGTAACTCACACCATGTTACTTTGTGCAATAATGCCTCCATATTTGGGAGAGGATAATTATCCTTAAGGGAAGCAATGTTCAGATTTCTAAAATCTACACATAGTGTGATATTGCCATTCTTTTTTCTTACTGGAACCAAGTTTGAGACCCATGTTGAATGTCTAATGGGTTTAATAATACCTCCATCTCTGATTTTTTCCAGTTCCTCCTGCATCTTAGGTTCCAAAGTTGGGTTAATAGGCCTCTGCTTTTGTCTGAATGGCTTTCTATCTATTTTAAGTGGAATCTGATGCTGAAAAATATCTTCTCTATACACATTGAGATCCTCATAAGACCAAGCAAACACATGTTTGTATTTTCTCAATAAGGAAATCAACATTCCCCTAATGGTGGGACTTATCTTCTTCCCAATGTAAACCTTTTTTGGTGCTAATTCAGTTCCTAGATTTATTTCTTCAACATCTTCTCTCTTGACTAGTGTCTGCTTCATGAGAGAGTGATCATTCCCATCATACACTCTTTCTAATGCTACAAGCCCTTTGGGGAGAATTTTGGTTTTAAGCTACAAAAATCCCTTCCCAAATACAGTTTGTTTCCCATCCACTTCTTCCACAAAAGCATTGAATTCAATCTCCTATGCCTCATACTCATCTATGCAATGAAGAAAATTTATAAGGTCAGCATCATCATTGAAAACTTGCCAACTGTATATGTTTATTAGGGATAGAAAGTCTTGTTTTGAATTCAACCTAAGATATTCTAGCCAAGGTGATATCATCTCTTTTCAGGGCTACATTAGCTAAAAAATCTGCCATTAAATTTTTTGATCTATCCATCCAATCAATTGAGAAAGAATCAAATAATTCAATTGTATCCCACACATCATTTCTATATTGTTTCAATATCTTATTCTTTGCATCATATCTTGATCTAATTTGTGAGACAACTAGCTCAGAATCTCCTAGGACAGTTAGCAATTTGATCTTGTGCTTGACAACCATATTCAAACCAATCAACATGGCCTCATATTCTGCCACATTGTTTGTACACTCAAAGGTTAGAAAAAATGAATATTTGAATGTTACACCTTCAAGTGATATAAAAACTGCTCCAGATCCATTGCCTTCTTGGCTACATGCCCCATCAAAATACATTTTCCACACACCCTGTTTATATTTAGAAACATGCTTATCAATTGGGTCAATATTTGCTAATTTAGGCTGAGACGGTTCCACTTTGAAGATCCCTAAATCCATATCACAGAAACAATTAATTTTTTCTTGAGGAACATACTCAACAATATGATTCATGCTTGCTTGTCTATACAACTTGACTTCCTTGCCATTGACTGGTATTGTGGCATATGATAAATGAAATTGTACATTGCCTCCAACTATTGTAGTCCATTTTCTTGACAAAATCATTCCAAATTGAGGTGTGTCAATCATAGTTATATCAATATTATAAGTCACCTACGAGTAAGTAACCAATTTCACTTCCACATATTTCATAATTCTCACAACTGGGACATGTCTACTATCCATATCATAACATTTACCACCCTCAACATCTACCCACATACTGAGTTGTTTCGTTACCCCTACTGGCATAATTTTCATAGAAGCACCTGAATCTATCATACAATTTCTTACCAGCTTGCCATTTATGAGTAGGGTAGTAAAAAATGGATCAACTTGTGGTGGATTCATCAACGCACCACTTAGAAAATCCTCAGGAACTTTTATCTTTTCCTTCCTATTACTAATTTCAGGAATCTCCTTATTTTCAAGGTTTGTATTTTTATTACCCCCACTAGACATTAATTGAATAGCACTTTCCCTATACTATTTAATATTCATCATTTCAATTAATGGGACAAACATCTTTACCTGGGACAAAGCTTGCATGAAATCAAAAGAGGCACCTTCTATTTTGATAATCTTCTTTGGCTCTGTTGAATCTCCTCTCTTCTCCTCTTTCTCCTTTTTGTTTGTCTGATCTGACTTTTGTTTGTCCTTGGGAAATTATTTGTTCTCCTCCTTAGGAACATACTTTTTTTATTTTTTTATCAAGCTGCTTATCATCTGTCCTTTTTGAAACTTCTTGGGGCATTTTCTTATCCTTTAAAAATATTCCTCTTGGAACACCTTCATTCTCATTTACTATTTTATTTCTCAACCAGTATCTACTTTTGGCCTGCTCAACTACCACAACAATTATCCTTTTAATTTCTTCCTCAATCAGTCTTCTCATATTGCATTTATTCATCTAATATGATGTACTAGGAGGACATTGTTCATCATCACTTTCTTCATGATAAAAAAAACCTTGTTGTTCTATGATATGGACATTGTACTTTTGGTGATTAACATCATATTCATACCCTCCTTATTCTGAAGATGAATATCCCTACTCATTAGAGTGAAGAGTGTGGGAAGTTAAATAGATATTATGGTCCTCTTCATTGTTGTCTTATGGTATGTCTTTTTATGGTATTGACGTAGCTACAATACAATGATCTAGGGAATGTGGCAAGTCACAAAATGAGTACCAAGGATTATTATTTACCATATACGCCCCTCTTTTATTTAAAGGATTAGGTGTCTCTTTATTCCTTGGCCTATCCATCATTGGCTTTCCATCCTTCCAATTTGTATTAAATGGCATGTCATGCAACCTTGGCCTTTCATTTATGTATGTATTTTCTTTCCTATTTGGAGGAGCATATTGGGGAACCCTAGGATTATCCCTCTTACTAATCATTCATGTAGCTTTCCTATTATTTTCAATAGTTAGTGCTATCTTTTGAGCTTCAGCTAAATTCTTGGGACACCTGTTCCTAAGCTCATATCTTATCTTAGGATCAAAAGCTTTTAAATAGATACTCAATGCAGTAGGATCATCTAATTTGGATCCAAGAGGTATCTTATTATGTAATTTAGAAAACCTCTAGTTGAAGTCATAAGCTGATTCATTCTGATGCTTCTGGATAGTTACCAATTCATGCAAGGAAAAATCTTGTGCACATTGATTCCCATACTACTCAAGGAACTGTTCATAAATTCTGGAATGGATTCAATAGAAGCTATTGGAAAAATATTAAACCAATCTCTAGCATCTTCAATCAATGACATCATAAACAATCTCATTTGCACATCCTCATATTACATATCCAAGTCTTCAATAAATGCATTAAAGCTCCTTAAGTGTTCTTCAGCTGTGACTACACTACTTCCTATGAATTTTGGGGCAAGGCTTCTCCAACTATTATCCATGGGATAAGGATATATTTGAAATCCAACCAAATCAAATTGTCTAATCATGGTTGTGTATGGTGGAGGAGGTGGATTTTGAGGATGTTGGTACTGATACAATGGATTGTTGTGAGGTGGTGGCATATATTGCTGACCTTGTGGAGGCATGTGTTGTTGACCATGTGGGGGTATATATTGCTGACCTTGTGGAGGCATGTGTTGTTGACCATGTGGGGGTATATATTGCTGGTGAAGGGTGGTTGAGAATTTTGATGTTGTAGTGGAGCATTTGGGTGTCTATATTGATTCCCTGACTGATGTTGTTGTGCTTTTGGGGGATTTGAAGGTCCTACATTATTATTCCCCTTCCTATGAGGTGGCACATATTTAGGTAAGTTAGCCATCTGAGCTTTGATCTAGGCTTTCTGTAACTTCAATTCCTGAAGCTCTTTCATTTCCTAGAGATTCTGCTCATACACCATTCTTGTTCTTTTCACTTCTTGTCTTTCATGTTCCAATCATGCATTTATTTCATCCTGAGCCATGTGTTCATATTTCTCTTTAGAGGTTGCTTCATAGCCAAGCCCATCCCAATTTTCTTCAAGTAACACCATTTTCTGATCATATTCATGTTGTCTCCTATCCCTTTTAGCCTCAAGTCCAGCCATGAACTCCTCAACTTTCTTGGGGTCTGATTGATAGAAAGGATTCCTCTTTTCCCTAGGAGTGTGAGGTTCTCTAGATGGGTTGTTTTTAGTTGCTAGTGTACCATAGGAATTATATGTCTCTAGGTGTTCTTTCAAAATTTTGTCTTTATTTGTTGGGCCCATGTCATCAGACACCTTCTTTCCCTTATCATTCTTATGAGTCCATTTACTTTCATCATTATTAGGATCCTCCTTATACAAAGATCTTCTTTCCTAGATGTTGTGAGTAATTTTGATAGTCTAAAATCTAGGATGGTTCCTTTCTGATGTATATTTCACTTTATGATTTTTAATGAACTTGTTCATTTAGAGTCGTCACTCACTTTCCAAAAGTGAGAAATTTTTGTAGTTCATTATTCCCAACGGAGTCTCCTGCAAGGTACTGACAATATGATGAAGGCCTGAGTTCAATTTGATGTGTCCCCAGTAGAGTCGCCAAACTGTTAGGTCTCAAAAATGCAAGTTTTAACCACGAGAGGTTTCCAAGCTCTCACAACGTTTTTGGCTAATGTACAAGGCCAAATAATGAATTTGAACCTTCTACTCTTTAGGCTCTAGTAAACCTAGGTGGGTGTACCTATATGAAAGAAGCATATTTGAGTTGTGTGTTTTATTCCTTAAGAAATCTATCCACAATGGAAATTTGGAAGTGGAAAGATGCAAACTTAATTTGGTATAAATTGTCCAAGCAATATAAAAATATAATATGTTCAGTCAATAGATGTAAAAAAAGGATGAAACTAAATAATGAAATGCATGAGACCAGTGCCTCATTGGGTAAAAAAATTCTAGTGAAGACCTAGAAAATGTGACATGTAATGGCAATAACTCAAACTGTTCAACACACTATTGTGGGTTTTTAACTTGTATAAACGTGCAGACAATTAGTTGACAAACTCTACTTGAGATAGATTGACAACCCTAATTATATGGCTCTTCTTATTGATCCAATTAACACTCCCAAATTACTGTGATTGACTAGAAGGACTTAATATTTACTTGAAAGAACCAAATAATCATATCACACAAGTACAATAAATGTGCATTGATAAACTGAGTGTATACTTGATATATAAATTTAAATAATGGAGAAGCATTAAAGTGGAGACTAACAAATAATTGAATAATTCAAACAAATAGTTGATACCAAAATTAAGTTGGACAAAATCAGATATCTTCATTGACTTCTTTAGGATTTATACATGCATCATGGTCATCACTGTGTAAGAAACCCTTTGAAAATTATTTGTATTAACCCCCTATTCTCTATCAATCTTCTCCTTTTATACCCTCCCAAAAAATCTCTCGCGCCTTTTGGCCTTGGTCTTCTCACATTGTCATGAGAGGCGGAAAGCTTCAGACCAATTTCCATGCCCTATGATAACAAAGAAGGAAATTAAGTAAAATGTAACAAAATCTGATAATAATCACAAATCTATTAATTTCCAAGCAAAATTTGTCACTCTTTTCATTCGCAACTTCTTCTTTTGTTACTTCGCCTTTAGTTATGACATCATTTGCATCTTGTCTAATACTTTCTAGGTGGCGTTCTGTGAGGATTTTCCTGCAGGTGGCGCTCTTCTTTCTTTTTTTCGAGCTCTGACTACTTTAAAAAGTACTTTCTCTTTTTCAAATAAAAGCCTTTTAAAACTCGAGCCATCCCATGCATTTCAAACTGCAACACCGGGCCCAGATTCTAGGTGGCACCCTATCAGGGCTCCTTTGCACGATGCTACTTTTATTTTCAGCTAAGCTTTAGTTGCATGCCATGTGGCACAATATCACCAACCTCATAGGTTTTAACTGGTGAGCACCTTGGGGGTGCGAACCAGGGATTAAGAGTGGGGATCGATTTGAATCTTCATCTTTAATTTTGATTTGTTGATCTTGTGCTATCTACTTTAGTATTAGCTTCGTGTGGGGCTTCTCCATGTACTTGTGGGCTCCACTCATTTGCAGTTGTAGAGTGTACATGGTAGCTTCTCATGATATCGTGATCCATAAAGTGTGCACATCTTCCAATCGTGATATGGTAGGGAATGGTGGTGATCATTCCCCACGCTTTGATCAGTATCGTTGATCTTCAGGCTCCAGGTGTTGGGGTGGGATAGATTAGATAAGCCCTCTCGGCATCGACATCCATGCATCAGTATTCCACACACCATTTGACTATTTTGTGAAAACCTCACAAGCTCAGCCCAGAATGATCTGGATTTGATTATTTCATATTCATCCGATGGCTAAAAATCCTGCACATGCGGTAAATGTTAATTAAAAAGGGGGAATGACTAAGCTGATGGGATGATACCCTCAAGAGTTAATGACTTAAGCTGATGGGATGACACCCTCAAGAGTTAATGACTTAAGCTTAAGTAATTTATAATCAAACATTAAAATCAGGCATGAGGGAAAATTAAAGCAACCGACAATCACAAGGTCTGGGGGCCGGTAGTGAATGTATCTCGATGGTTCAAAAGTAAACTAATAAAATTGGCAACCGAGATAACCAATCAATGCAAAATTAGAATACTCAATGCAATCAAAAAACCCAAGACCAAATTTGGCTCAAAACCCAAAACCCCAAGACCAAAGTGAGCAAGCAGGGAAAACTGTGAAAGCTCAAACACCGACCATGCAATCTCTCAATGATGAAGAACTAACTGAATACATGATGAATCATCGAACCATCATTGGGATAGAGAACAAGTTCTCGTCGATGGAGAATAGTCCTAGTGATAAAAGGGAGAAATGTACACAATGCTACCAATATCCAGCCAGTAAGTTGAGACACATTTCCAACATAAAGTTCTCTAAAAGTTTTTTAATTATATTTGATATCCATATTTTGACTCCAAGATCCTAATCAATATATTATTATCTTATAAATAATCATAGGCTTACCATTTAAATCAAGAAATAATACTAATTAAAGTTATGGCATTCTTTCTAAAGTGATTAGCATAACAAAGATGAATTGGCTGATCTAATATCATTCCTATTTTAAAAAGTTAACTTTATTTGATAATTTATTCCATGCTATAATAAAGCCTTAATCATAGCTCTTTTGTCTCAGCAAAAGATTCTTAACAAGGACTTCATATTACACTTCCCAAAATTATCAAATCATCACCAATTATACTATTAGCTTTCATGCCTTTGCTTAAGGTAGGGTAGGGCTTATGCCACTACAATGATTCTTTCGAGTGACTAAGATATGCATTACTATTGTTATGAAATTTTTTTTTGAGAAGGTTATGAATTTTATTTTTTAAGGAAAAACTAAGCTTCGATTGGAATTAGAAATGGAATCAAACTGTAAAATTCAATATGACTATTGTCGTGAGGATATATGCAATTTTCATATTGCCTAATATATTATTAAGACATTTACTTCAATTTCTACTGGCATCGTACTTTAACACAATAGTTTCCAGAATAAGTTAGAGGCATCTTTCTAAGCATAATAATGGGTGAAAATTACTAGATAAAATGTAAACACTCTAAGTTGACAAGTATGAAATGAAATTGAATGAATAAACTAGTTTTTCATTCATTGATTTTTTAAGACGAATCAAGGTACATGATCTATTTGATAGAATATTTCAAGGAATTTCATTATTATGATTTGTAATAATTCTAGATATACAAAATGGATCTGTTGAAAGCCTTTATAAATTTTATGAAAATAATTTGGAATAATTTTTAAAAAAATTGATACACACTAAACTATAATGTCCCTTCCTTAGGTAGCTCAGACTATAAAAGAGGTTGGCCTACTATTACTGTTCTTGTAGGTCAGCAGAATGGTTAGGGGACCCAATCAAGGGTTGTGGTGTTTAGTTGGTATCCTTGCAAGCCTTTCAATTGGAGTTCAGTTGATGAAACTAGTGATAAAGTGAAAATATTAAAGTTTCTTTAATGGAATATTAAAAAGTGAATAGTAATAGAGAATCATAAGATGAATAGTGAAAAGTGCCTCCATTCTAGCAACTCAAGTTGTTTTTAAAAAGAAGCCCTTTTCTTTGGATTAGGCAACACCCTCAAGTTGGGCATAGCTTTGTGAGAGGGAATATTTTATTGATTTTTATTAAAAATTCCATGGGAGGTTATAAAGCTATGTGTTGGGCTCCTTTTTGAGCATTCTATTCTCAGTTTGAAAAAATTAATTATAGGTTTGAGCTCTTGAAAGAGTTTTTCAGCAACATACAACTCTTCCAAGGATGAAATCCCTTGGAGGATAATGAATTGGATGAAAACCCAATTCACCAAACAAAGAAATCTACACTAGGTTTCCATTTGGGTATCATTGGACTTCATTACTAGTTAATTTGCATTTAGAACTGATTGCAGTAGTGAGTTATTAGAAGATAATTTCAGATTTGGACATCTTATCAACAGATATCACCATTTCAGTGAATTCACCAGCTGGCCATATGATTTGGGAGTCATTTTCAGTTAAACCCTAGCTGGAAATTAGGTTTTTAAGACCACTATGGAGAAAATCAGATTTTATATTAGATCCTTTTGTACATGTTGTGGTTCCACCAATTTAGATATTCAATAAATTGAGGATTGGCTTCTGAGTATGCAAATTTCATGTAATCGGTGGTTCAATTTCCTTAATTCTAAAAATTATATTTGTTATCCTAGGAAAGACAAAATTTATAATTTTATTTCAGTCATTTATGTTCCTTAGCATCTATTTCTTTTTTTCTCTTATCAATCACAAAACCTTAAAAAAAATTAGAAAATCAGCAAAATCACAAAAAAAAAAACTCATAAAACAACAAAAACAACCAAAAAAAAAAATTCCCTATTCGCTGATCAAAGTCAAATCATAAATCAAACTCATAAAATTGGATCAGATTTGGATTGGGAGCCTTTCAATGGTATTAGAGCCATGATCTTTCCATCCTGAGGGCACTCTAATCAATTCTATGCTTCCTAGAGAGGTTGGGCCACACATATATTATACCCATAGGAGAGCACATAGGTAGTTTGGGGTTGACATTGGTATTTTGGGTGCAGCTATGGGAGATAGCCATGATGGCAGTAGAAGTCCCTATCAGAGGGATAGACAAAATCCGCAAGAATATTTTGATCATGAGTTATTCAAAACTCTTGTTAATACATAACCACTGATTGCACAAGATTTAGATAGACTTTAGAATACCCTTGACAAGATGGATTTGGGTCGGGCTAGGGATAGGAATGATAGACATGAAAAACATGATAGAACAGATAGGTCTATTAAAGTTACATAAATTCACTGGAGTAGTAGGGCTCCCTCATCGATGGACAATACTCTTGGTTCTTCTAGGAATTATAGGACTCATCCATGTACAACAGATAGGGCCATGCAGCCCCATTTTCCTCCTAGAGATGAGCCACCACCAATTGACCTTCTTGAGGGTGTGGAGTTTCAGTATTTTGTTATGGCAATGAGTGATGAGTGGGCACATCTCCTAGAGCATGTTAGAAAGGCTTTCCCTTTACATCATTATTATTCACAGTGTAGAGATAGCATGAGGAACTGTGGTGATAGAGGGCCTAGACAACAACATAATGGTGACCTCCATCAAGCTACTAACAAGCCCACTTTATCTTCCTTCGATGGTAGCGAGAAGATCACTACCCGAGCTTAGGTGCACAAGCTTAACATCTACCTTTCACTTAAGTTGATGCCCAAGGATGAGGCCATTCATTTTGCAGTACTACACTTGGAGGGAATGGCTTATGATTGGTGGCATCATGGTTTGGTTACCCAAAACCATAGACTTATTCATTCCTAGAGGGACTTCACTGAGTGGTTGGTTACTTGATTTGATCATAAGGATGTTGAGTTTTACTATAGGGATTGAACACTTTTGCGATAGACTAGACATGTTGAAACTTACATTAACGAGTTTCAATGCATTGTTGTTATGGTTCCTAAGATTCCTGATATTCGTGTGGTGATTATTTTCATAGAGGGTTTACATGACAAGATACGGCTTTTGGTCAAGGCTCTTAAGCCTAAGAATTTACATGAGGCTATTCACATTACCCTAGACCTTGATACTTCACCACCTCCTACTTCTTATCCATATAATAAGAAATTTTCCAAGGGCTCCAAGCCTTTTCATAGATCTTCGACACAACACAAGAGTGCACCATCTACTCCCAAGATGGATCAGTAGACACGTAATGATTTGATGAGGAAGAAGCTATGCTTCACATGTAAGGATCCTTTGGAGCTTGGACACCGATGCCTTGGGAAAGGAAAGGTGCATCCCATTTAGGTTGTGTCTAATGTGGATGATGAGCATATACAAGATACATATTTAGAGGAAAGTGATAGTGTGGATGAATAGGAGGCCCCACAGGTGGAGCTTGGAGTGGATGAAACATTGGATGCACCCAATCCTATCATTTCCACCCTTTTAGGAGTCCCTAGATACCATCCCTTTCTCTTGAAGAGAGTGATTAAGGGACACGTGCTTTCCTTGTTGATAGTGGTTTCACGCACAATTTTATTGATGAGGGACTGGTTGTTGAGTGAAGATTGCAAGTAGAGGATTTGTATGGTTTCATTGTGACAGTAGTAGATGGGTTTTATATGAGGTGCACTAGGGTAGTTTTGTAGGTTAGTATATAGTTGGGAGATTACACCTTGATCGATGATTTTTATGTTGTGGGTTTGGGTGACATTGATGCACTATTAGGCATCCAATGGTTACAGTCACTTGGTAGGTATATACAGGATTTTAAGAGGATGGAGCTAGAGTTTATAGTTGGAGGTAAGAAGGTTGTGTTGAAGGCTCTTTCTAATAGTGGGCCCATGGTGGTTCCAACATGTAGGATAGAATCCATATTTATAAATGGTGATGTTGTGGCATGGGCGGTACATTGTTCCATTTCATCCAAGTCACCTTCTTCATAGGATGACCATCCATTCCACATTGATATACAGACACTATTCAAAAAACATGGAGTCGTATTCGGTGATATTCCTCCCAGAAAACCTCTTGACCATGGATTTGAGCATGTGATAGAGTTAGAGGAGGGTTCCAAGCTCGTGATTACTACTCCTTATCATCATCCTAAGAAAATTAAGGATGAAATAGAGAAGTCTATATATGAGCTACTAGATATGGGGCACATCAGACCTATTTCTTGCTGGCTCTCAGTTGTGATCTTTGTTTGTTGTTGATGAAAAATCCACTTGTTTTGAGGTTCATGGTTTTACTACTTCATTTTTAGCTTGATCTTTTGTGAGTTGTCTTGACATAATATATTCTTGATGGTTCATGATGATGAAATTTTATTTACATTGTCTTATCATGGCATGGAGTTGCAAATTTCAGTTGTTGATACATCTACTTGTTGGTACTGATATTTTTCATGGTGTTCATTGTGACAGGGCATGCATTAGCTTTAGATTTTTGACACGGTTATCTTGATAGGTTTAGGTTTTTCAGGTTGATCATTTCATATATATCTTAGTGATCAATTGTTTCCATGCATGAATCTCAATTTTAGCTTTCTATATGATGATGCTAATGTGGGAAGTGTTGTCAGGATGGTTCTTATATTGCATGTCACAAGTATATTGTTTAAGCTGATCATTTTTTAGGTTGTTCTTGGAATTGGCACTCAGTGCATAGTCATTTGATTCTATCTTCATGGCATATGTTTTGTTCCTTGTTATCATTGGTTATGACACATTGATTGTTTACATGGCATATGAATTCTTTATCCGGTTTCATATAATTCATATCTATAAGGGTTGATGTTTGTGCTAATAAAAAAGAGATCACATTGCATAGGAATTTGGTATGGTAATAAGGATCTTGGTTTATTCTTGACATCCACTGGCATATACTTTTGGAAAGGTATTAATACAAAGTTTTACTTGGTCGACATCTCTTGGTAAAAGGATTTCTTTTCTTTATACTCCTAAGAAGTATCGAGTATTCTAAGAAAGTGATATAGGCATGGGTTCAAATTCGATAGAATTGAATTGTCATAAGTCCTGACAATGTTGATTAATGTCTTGAACCTATTGTTTGTTTCAGGCTCTTAAGTGATATAAGGTCATTTCCTAAACAAAGAAATTGGGCTCTAAAGGCTAAAAGCTACTTGTGAAAAAGCTAGGGTAAAGGTTTTTTTTTTTTTTCTTAATTGTTGATCACATTAAACATGTGATATTAGTCTTTATCATTGTTGGTATTATGATGTCGACAATTTTTGAGTGCTATGTCACGAACTTCAAATGATAATTATATTTTCCAAAGTCATCGAATGACTTGAAGAAGTATTGATTAGGGTAGAAAACATAATGTTGGATCTTCTTGCAAAGAATAGGGTTTGTAACCCTAACCGCCGCCATGGTAAATTATTTTGTCTTCTGCTGTAAATCTCTCTTTTGGTTGATTCTAGAGGAATTGAGAGCTCGTTGTAAATGTGGTCGGCAAATTTTGAGCCAATACAAGCTCGATAGAGGATAATGGAGTTATGAACCTCAGAAGATATGGTGATTGGAATCAATTCTATCTTGTATATGTTTGATTTCTTTGTAGCATGAATAGGTATTATCTTCATTGCTTGAAGAAAGTTTTATATGGCAGTTATTGTTTAATTCTACTCAAATATGGAAAAGATTTGATGGGTTCTGACAAGATATCAAGAATTTCATTTCATTTTTGTTTCTTCTCCATTATCAATATTTTGAAAATGTTCTTGTTTCATTCAAGCCATATAAACATTATGTGGGAAATCAGTTATGACTCTTGGCAGTTTTTGATTAGTTATTGGTTCTTTTGCTCGATTCTAAAAAAGAATAAGTGGGTTATTTGAATACTTCTGATAGGATAGCATGATTTGCATTCAGTTACACTTTTTCCATTATCAGGTTTATGAAAATGTTGTTTTGATTTATTCAGATCAGTGATCATTGTGTTCATTTTGATATGAAATCGGTTACAATACTTGGCAGGTTTTAGCTCTGATAGTTTTTGTTTTTATCAGTATGGATAAAATGTTATGTGAAGGAAAATATGCTTCTATGATATTCTCCACCTATCACTACATATGAGGGTTTTTGAAAACAGATCTTGAGTGCATTTTTTTCCATTATTAATATTTGAAAACCAACAAGAAAAGGCTAATGAGAGATTGGGTGCAAATTTTTTAATGTACACATTTTTATATATATAATGATTAATCACTATTTGGAGCTGATTATTCTTTGAAGCATAAGTGAAAATTGCAATAATAGCTATCTCGGAAAGAAAATGTAGAGAAATAGCTTTGATATTTAATATGTCAGGTGTTTTGAAGATTCAATGAGTGAATCTTTAGGATATTACGGGTATTAGATAAAGAGGCACATATGTGAGTTGTATTCAAACCGAGAAACCCTCTGATGTATTATTGTTCTAAGATTTGATAAGGGCTTGATGCTCCTTCAAATGGGTGTTTCTAAATAAGAGTTTAGCGCTCCTTGAAATGGGTGTTTTCTAAATAAGGGGTTGATGCTCCTTGAGTGGGTGCTCTAAAATTTTCTTGTAAGGCATTGTAAGTAGTGATTTTAAAAGATAAGCCAGTATGGTAGAATTTTAGGAGTGGTTATTCTACCCCAGGAGGGTTTTCCACTTGAAAAATCATTTGTCTCATGGTCTCATTTGTGGTCTCTTTGCTTAATTGTGATAATGTTGTAATGTTCATTATTTTTCTATGATACTTCTCATTTCAGCTATTTGATGGTTGCATTCAACTCATGAATGTATTTATCATTGAAATATTGAGAGCATAAATTATCTATGTTTTATTTTTTGGCAAATGTTAAATATGATTTAAGACACTGATTCACCCCCCCTCTTAGTTTCATCTTCACTCTTTATCAGAGCATGGGGTCCTCGTATAGGTCTAGACCACCTAGGATTGATTTTTGTTTTTGAGTTTGTTAAAAATGTCACAAGATCATGAAGGTAATTTTGTGACTACAACTCCTTTGTTTGATGGTACAGACTATGTGTTCTAGAAAATCAGAATGGAAACATATATGATTTCAATAGATTTTGATGATTGGAGCATAGTTTTAAATGGGTATACTATTCCACCCGTAATACCCACAAATGTTGTTGAGAAAAAGAAGTATGAAACTAATGCTAGAGCTAAACATGTCATCTTGTTTGGATTAACTAAAGATGGATTTGTTAAAGTCATGCATTGCAAATCTACTCAAGAAATATAGGAAAAACTTGAAACCATTTATCAAGGAAATGAGAATGAAGCATGATGAAAAAGTGGTCGAATATTTCCTAAGAATAGATGAAGTTGTTAATTCTATGAGAGGATAAGGAGAAGATGTAAAAGAGTTTGATGTGGTTATAAAGGTCATTATAACCTTACAGCCTAAATTTGAATATAAGGTTTCAACCCTTGAAGAAAAGAAACCTTTTGATCAACTTACCTTAGATAGTCTACAAGGAACTCTTACTGCTTATGAAATGACAACAAGAAAAAACAATTCAACAAGAAAAGAAACTGCATTTAAAACTAAAAAAGAAAGAAATACTAGGTGACAGTGAGTCAGAATATTCTGATTCAAAAGAAACCCACTTTGTTAGAAAACTTAAAAAGGGATTTGGAAAATACAAAGGAAAACTTCCTTTTAAGTGTTTTAATTATTGAAAAAATGTACATTTTGTAGCTAAGTGCCCCAATGGTGATCAAATCAGTGATGATGAAAAATCTAACAAACAGTCTAAGAAGAAGGCCTATAAACCTATAAACCTAAAAGGAAATTCAATTTCAAAAGGGAAATTTTTTTTTTTGTAAAGATGAAACATACACTAAAACATAAGACTCTTCAGTGGGAGGAGATGAAATGCTTTTTATGAATTTTACTAATCCAAGTCAAATTTATGATAAGGAGATTGATAATGTTATAAAAAATGGCTCAAAAATAGATGAATATACTATAGTTAGAATACCTTAGTTTGAAGGCATATTAGGAAGTGAAAACGTTAATCTTGAGAGTGAATTAAACAGTGTCTTAAGAGCTATTTAGAAACTCAAAAAGGAAGTTGTGGTAAAGAAGAATAATTTTGAGAAACAAATTGCTGACCTAAAATGTCAAATTGAAATACTAGAAATTAAAAAAGTGCAATTAGAAATCAAAGAAAAAGAATGTTGACTTTAGAGGCAAAGGTTGTTGACCTGAGAAAAGAACTTGATATGTATAACAACAGTAATAAACTGGTAGAACTTTTAGGTAAACAAAGACATTATAATGATAAAACAGGTCTTGGGTTTATGGAAGGTCAATGCTCTTATTTTGATAGGTTCCAGCATAACAAGGTAGCAAAGAAAACAAGGTTGATTTGGAAACCAAAGGAAATTAATTAAAAGTCAAAAGGTATAGTTAGTCAAGCAATTTTACATTCTAAGGTGAATAATAAATGGATTCTAGATAGTGGGTGTTCACACCATATGATAGGTGACAAAAGTAGCTTTATCAATTATGAATATTGTGATGGTGGTTTAGTTTGGTTTGGAAATGATGACTGTATTCAAATCATTGGAAAAGGAACAAATTCTTTGAATGATAACTTGTGTTTGCAAGATGTATACTTTGCAGAAGAACTCAAGCATAATATTCTAAGTGTAACTCAAATCTGTGATCAGGGTTTTTATGTTCTTTTTAATGCTCTAGGGTGTGAGATTAGAAATAAAACAAGTGAAATTGTTATTGTAGGTTCAAGAACTCAAGGGAATGTTTATAATATGCAAGAAATAAGATGTGTGGAAATGGATGCTTAGTTGAGGGAGAAAGTGTATACTCTTCCTCATATTTCTCATCACTAAATCATCTATATGCGATTTCAAGGTGCTTTTATTTGGGAAGTTTGGAAAATCATTTGATATCATTTTTTGTAGTTGCGTTATAACAGGGTTGAATTATGAGAGTTGAATACGGTGAATTTTTCTTTGAGGAGACTCTTATTGTTAAGATGACGATGAAAGCTATTCCAAATTTGATTGTTTAGTTGCAAGGCTTTGAGGCTTCTTGAAACAGTCTTGTCTAAATTATCTTAAACATATGCATGGTCTAAGGGGGAGACTTCATGTCTATTTTACATGCCTGGTTCAACTATTCTTATGTATGCTTTTATGAATTTATGATGCATACTAGTATTATGATGATACACTACTACTATTTTACCAGTGTTGGTTCAGATCATGGTTACCTCTAGTTCTTCTTAGTATTATCAGTGTTCATTTTTGACATGTTCAATGATATTCTATTTGATATTCCACTGGATGGGGTTACATGCATTTTGGTATTGCATTATGGTTTAGATTGCTGGTTGGTATAAGAGTTGTTTAATGATTCAGGTTTCATGAGATAGTTACTTAAGGCAGGATAACATCAGTGAAAGAAAAATTTGTTGCTTGGACACATGTCAAGTAATAAGCAATGATAATTGTGAGCAATGATTGAACAATGCTATATCATAGGGAGAGGTTTCTTGCATATTTCATTCCCATGGTACAAAATAATTTTGTTGATTGTTTGTAATACAGTTTGGTGATTTGTACATTCTCAATTTGTCATTGATGTATGGAAGTGGTATCTATTACATTCTCTATTCGTTCTTGGGGTGCTTGACAATGGTATTCTTTTGTGTTTTTGATAGTGGGTTGTTACTTGCAGGTTGTGCAATTGATCCATACATTCATATTTTTTGCTCTCGTAGTACTTGATTCTATGATATTTACATACTAATGTTTCCTTGGTATAAGGTAACGACTATTTGTGATTATTATGACTCGATCACTACCAGCTACATATTGAAAGTAGTAGTGTGTTACAAGTTTTCCTTGGTAATAGTTGCATAATCAGTTGTGAGTTTGGTGATGAAACTATATGGATAGTGGTAAAATCTTATTAACTCTTTTTTCTTGTACACTACTTGCATGCATACTAAATTTGTTAGTGGTACCGTGTCTTGACTATATCTTTCCTTGATTCACATGTATGTGAATACCAATAAAAGTGCCTAGAAAATTAGTGAAGAAACAACACTAAATGGTTGCAACATTATATGAACAAAGTCAGAAAAATTGAATTTCTTTGTTGATCAGCATGCAAAAGTAGCAATTCTTTACACTAAATTCGAAGCAATTTCAACTAACATGTGAAGTTAGTGATTCCATAAAGGTCATTTTGTGAAGGAAATTTAATGCAAAGAATTAGGGGGAGCTTCATGTTACAATTTTTCTTTAAGTATCTGAATTGATAGGGTCTTGGATTGTTGTTTGATTATGAAGTGATGATATATTGGTTGATCTTTGATTCTTGATTCTTGATTCATACTTTCAGATGGATATGTGTTGGTTGGACTCTTAGTTGTTTTTCTTTATCAAATTTCACAATCTCTTCTTTAATCATTTGTCTTTGAGCCAAAAAAGGAGAGAGTAATTTGTGTTTTTCCATCAAGGACAAAGGGAGAGTTTTTTGGCTCTCAATTGTGATCTTTGTTTGTCCTTGATGACAAATCCACTTGTTTTAAGGTTCATGGTTTTACTACTTCATATTCAACTTGATCTTTTGAGAGTTTTCTTGACATGATATATTCTTGATGGTTCATGATGATGATAGTTTCTTTACATGGTCTTGTGATGGCATGCAATTATCGATTCCAGTTGTTGATACATGTACTTGTTGGTACTGATATTTGTCATGGTATTCATTATGATAGGGCGTGCATTAACTTCAAATTTTTGACATGGTTATCTTGTTAGGTTTAGGTTTTTTATGTTGATCATTTCATATTGATCGTAGTGATCAATTGCTTCCATGCATGAATCTCGGTTTCAGATTTCTATATGATGATGCTAATGTGGATAGTGTTGTCAGGATGGTTCTTATATTGCATGTCACAGGTATATTGTTTCAGCTGATCATTTTTTCAGGTTCTTCTTGGCATTGGCACTTAGTGCATGGTCATTTGATTCTATCTTCATGGCATCTATTTTGTTCCTTGGTATCATTGGTTATGACACATTGATTGTTTACATGGCATATGATGTCTTTATTTGGTTTCATATAGTTCATATTTGTAAGGGTTGATGGTTGTGCTAATAGAAAAGAGATCACATTGCATAGGCATTTGGTGTGGTAATAAGGATCTTGGTTTATTCTTGACATCCACTGGCATATAATTTTGGAAAGGTATTAATACCAAGTTTTACTAGGTCAGAATCTCTTGGTAAAAGAATTTAATTGCTTTTTACTCCTAAGGAGTATCGAGTATTCTAAGCAAGTCATATAGGCATGGGTTGAAATTCGATAGAATTGAATTGCCATAAGTCCCAACAATGTTGATTAAGTGATATGAGGTCATTTCCTAAACAAAGAAATCAGGCTCTAAAGGTTAAAAGCTACTTGTGAAAAAGCTAGGGTAAAGGTTTTTATTTTGGTGCTTAATTGTTGATCACATTAAACATGTGATATTAGTCTTTATCATTGTTGCTATTATGACATTGACACTTTTAGCAGAGTATTACGTGTCAAAAAAATTTGAGTGCTATGTCGCAGACTTCAAATGATAATTATATTTTCCAAAGTCATCGAATGACTTGAAGAATAATTTATTAGGGCATAAAACATAATGTTGGCTCTTCTTGCAAAGAATAGGGTTAGTAACCCTAATCACCGCCATGTTAAATCATTTTTTCTTCTATTGTAAATCTCTCTTTTGGCAGACTCTAGAGGAGTTGTGAGCTCGTTGTAAACTTGGTCTGTGGATTTTGAGCCAATACAAGCTTGACAGAGGATGAGGGAGTTACCAACCTAGGAAACTATGGTGATTGGCATCAATTCAATCTGGTATATGTTTGATTTCTTTGTAGCATGAACGTGTATTATCGTCATTGCTTGAAGCAAGTTTTATATGGCAGTTATTGTTTCATTTTGCTCAAATATGGAAAAGATTTGATGGGTTTTGACAAGCTATCAAGCATTTCATTTGGTTTATGTTTCTTCTCCATTATTAGTATTTTGAAAATGTTCTTGTTTCATTCAAGCCATATAAACATTATGTGGGAAATTGGTTATGGCTCTTGGTAGTTTTTGATCAATTATTAGTTATTTTGCTCGATTCTAAAAAGAATAAGTGGGTTATTTGAATACTTCTGACAGGATAGCATGCTTTGCATTCAGTTACACTTTCTCCATTATCAATTTTATGCAAATTTTGTTTTGACTTATTCAGATCAGTGATCATTGTGTTCATTTTGATATGAAATTGGTTACAATACTTGGTAGGTTTTAGTTGTGATAGTTTTTGTTTTTATCAGTATGGATAAAACGTTATGTGAAGGAAAAGATGCTTATGTGATATTCTCCACCTATCACTACATATGAGGGGTTTTGAAAACATATCTTGATTGCATTTTGCTCCATTATTAATATTTGAAAAACAACAAGAAAAGGCTAATGACAGATTGGGTGCAAAATTTTTAATGTATACATTTTTATATATACAGTGATTAATCATTGTTTGGGGCTGACTATTCTTTGAAGCATAAGTTAAAATTGTAGTAATAGTTATCCTAAAAAGATAATGTAGAGAAATAGCTTTGATATTTAAAGTGTCTAGTATTTTGAAGATTCATTAAGTGAATCTTTAGGATATTAGCGGTATTAGATAGAAAGGCACATATGTGAGTTGTATTGAAACAGAGAAACCCTCTGATGTATTATTGTTCTGAGATTTTATAAGGGGTTGGTGCTCCTTGAAATGGGTGTTTCTAAATAAGGGGTTGGTTCTCCATGAAATGGGTGTTTTCTAAATAAGGGGTTGATGCTCCTTGAGTGGGTGCTCTGAAATTTTCTTGTAAGGCATTGTAAGCAGTGATTTTAAAAGATAATCTAGTATGGCAGCATTTTAAGAGTGGTTTTTCTACACTAGAAGCATTTTCCACTCGGTATATCATTTGTCTCATGGTCTCATTTTTGGTCTCTTTGCTTCATTGTGATAATGTTGTAATGCTCATTGTTTTGCTATGATACTTCTCATTTAAGTTATTTTATGGTTGCATTCAACTCATGAATGTATTTATCATTGAAATATTGAGAGCATAAATTATCTGTGTTTTATTTTCTGTATTTTTTTAAAAATGATATAAGAAACTGATTCACCCCCCCTCTCAGTGTCATCTTCACTCCAATAGTTATAGCCCCTTTGCTTCTTCTATGGTGTTGGAGAAGAAGAAGGATGGCACTATGTGCAAGTGCATTGATTATCGTGCATTAAACAAGAAAAAAATCAAGAACAAGTATCCTATTTGATGCATAGATGAGTTATTAGATGAGCTTTATGGTACAATGTACTTCTTGAAGATTGATCTTCGATTAGGGTACCTTTAGATTCATGTGCATGAGGACATACATAAGACAACATTTAGATTTCATTATGGGCACTATGAGTTCTTGGTGATGCCTTCTGGCCTTACTAATGCACCTGCTACTTTCCAATCATGCATGAACCATACATTTAATAAGAGGTTGTGTAAGTATGTACTTGCATTATTTGATGATATATTTTTTTATAGTATGATTTGGGAGGAGCACATGAGGCATCTAGATGAGGTACTTGGCATTGTGAAGGCACGGTCTCTATTTTCCAAGATGTCCAAATGTGAATTTGGACTTACAAAGATCTTGTACTTGGGGCATGTGATTAGTAGTGATGGGTTCAAGGTACATCAGGAGAAAATTCAGTCCATCCTTGATTGGCCACCACCTAGGAACATTTCAGTGTTGCGGGATTTCCTAGGCTTATGTGGTTACTGCAGGAGATTTGTCAAGGGGTACTCATAGCTTGCAGCCCCTTTGATAAATATCACATGGAAGGACACATTCATATGGATAGATGAGATACACATTGCATTTGATAGGATCAAGCAAGTCATGAGCACTTGTCTAGTTTTGGTGCTTCCAAATTTCTCTCAGCCCTTTGTGTTAGAGTGTGATGCATCTAGAGAGGGTATTGGAGTAGCTCTTATGTAGAATTTCCATCCCATTACCTACAAGAGTAGGAAGTTGAGGTAGAATAAGATAATACATTCCACCTATGACAAGGAGATGCTCACCATTATGCATGCTTTGGTGAAGTTTTGGTAATACTTGGTAGGTGGGAAGTTTGTAGCAAGGACCAACCACAATAACTTGAAATACTTCTTGGAGCAGAAAGAGCTTAATTAGTGCCAACAAAAATGGGTCAGCAAGATAAAGGAATTTGATTTTGACATTGAGTATGTCAAGGGGAAAAATAATATTGTTGTTGATGCACTTTCTAGGAGGCCTACAATTGCTACACTTTTCTCTTTGAGTGAGATTTCAGAAAATTGGAAGCCTCAACTATTAGTTGAGTATTCCAAGAATCAGTTTGCATGTGAGATTATGGATGACAGGATTCAGGACGATAGATACACAATGATTGATGATGTTATCTACTATAAGGGAAGTATTTATTTGGTACCTAGACCAAAACTGAAGGATAAGATCTTATGTGCAGTCTATGACACACCATTAGTAGGACATCCTAGATATTTTAAGACATACATGAAGGTGAGAGAGAGATTCTCATGGAAGGGTCTCAAAGATGATGTCTTGTGTTATGTATGTGAGTGTGTGACTTGTCAATAGAATAGGTTAGAACATACTTTTATAGAAGGTCTTCTACAACCATTGCCTATTCTAGAGCAGAAGTGGGAAAGTATATCAATGGATTTCATTACTAGTCTTTTGAGAGTCTAGGGAAAGGATTTCATTTATGTGGTTGTGGATAGGTTGACGAAGTTTGCATACTTCTTCTCTATTGCAACTGAATTTCCAACATCTCATATGGAATAGTTATTCTTTCTTGAGGTGTTGAGGCTCCATGGACTCCCTAGGACCATTATTAGTGATCAGGATAGCAAGTTTATGAGCATCTTTTGGCAGGATCTATTTTGATTAGCAGGTAAAGATTTGACACCTAGCAATAGTTACCACCCTTAGACGGATGGGAAAATAGAGATATTTAATAAGTGGATTGAGGGTTACTTGTGTAACTATGTTTTAGGACAGCAAAAGGCTTGGGTGTGATGGTTGTATTTGGGTGAGTATTGTTATAATACTTGGTATCACATGTCGATTTGTATGACTCCCTTCTAAGTGTTGTATGGTTATGATACATTATCTTTTGTGGACTTGGAATTAGGTGATAGTAGAGCTCCTAAGGCTCAGGATTGGTTACAAGATAGACAATATATCCTTAAGGCACTTAAGGATAATATTTAACATGCAAAAAATTAGCAGAACATGTATGTAGATCGACATCAAGTTGAGAGGACCTTTGAGGTTAGAGACATGGTTTTCTTGCACCTACAACCTTATAGATAGAGTATTCTTAAGAGGAGTGGGGTGGAGAATCTCAAGCCTTGATTTTATGGTCCATACAGAGTGTTGAGGAGAATTGGTTGCATATGAGCTTGAGATACCTTCCAAGAGTAAGATACATAATGTCTTTCATGTATCTTGTTTGAAGAAGGATTTTGGATAGCATATTGCCTCTTCACCCATTCCACCCCCATTGGATGAGGAGGGCCTATTAGTTTTGATACCTGTAGAGATTCTTGACATGAGGGAGAGGAGGTTGTGTAGTTAAGTGATCAGAGAGTATCTGGTACAATGGAGGGACTTACCATTGGAGGATGCCATGTGAAAAGGAGAGATGATACTTTAGCATCCAACTTTGCAGTTCCTTGGGGGAAAGCAATCCTCAGAAGGGAGGAATGTAATGTCCCTTCCTTAGGTAGCTCATACTATAGTAGAGGTTGCCCTACTATTAGGGTTCTTGTAGGTCAGTAGAATGGTTAGAGGACCCAATCGAGGGTTGTGGTGTTTAGCTCAGAGCCTTGCGAGCCTTTTAGCTGGAGTTCAATTGATGAATCTAGGGATAGAGTGAAAATATTAAAGTTTCTTTAATGGAATAGTAAAAAGTGAATAGTAATAGAAAATCATAAGATGAAGAGTGGAAAGTTCCCCCATCCTAGCAACTCAAGCTTTTTTTAAAAAGTGGCCCTTTTCTTTGGATGAGGCAAGATCCTCAAGTTGGGCATAGCTTTATGAGAGGGAATATTTTATTGATTTTTATTAAAAAGTCCATGGGAGGTTATAAAATTATGTGTTGGGATCCTTTTTGGGCATCTATTCTCATTTTGACAAAATACATTGTAGGTTTGAGCTCTTGGAAGAGGGTTTCAACAACATATAGGTCTTATAAGGATGAAATCCCTTGGAGGATAGTGAATTGAATGAAAATCCAATTCACTAAACATGAAAATCTACACTAGGTTTCCATTTGGGCATCATTGGACTTCATTACTGGTTAATATGCATTGACATTTTATTTCAACAATGAGTTATCAGAAGACAATTGTATATTTGGACTTCTTATCAGCATATATCACCATTTTAGTGCATTCACTATCTGGTCGTACGATTTGGGTGTCATTTTCAGTCAAACCCTAGCTGGAAATTAGGTTTTTTAGACCACTAAGGAGAAAATCAGATTTCATATTAGATCCTTTTGTACATGTTGTGGTTCCAGCAATTTAGATATTCAATAAATTGAGTGTTGGCTTCTGGGTATGTAAATTTCATGCAATCGGTGGTTCAATTTCCTTAATTCTAAAAATTACATTTGTTGTCTTAGGAAAGTTAGAATTTGTAATTTTATTCCATTAATTTATGTTCCTTAGAATCTATTTATTTTTCTCTCTTATCAAGCACAAAACCTCCAAAAAATTTAGAAAACCACCAAAATCATTAAAAAAAAAACTCATAAAACACCAAAAATAAACAAAAAAAAAAATTCCCTATTCGCTAGTGAAAGTCAAATTAGAAATCAAACTCAAAAAATTGGATCAAATTCGGGTTGGGAACCTTTCATAAAACAACATAAAATTGAAACAAGGGTCATCAGTTATATCGACTCATCATTTGTATTATTTTATCATTCTGAAAATTAGTATCTATTTACTTTCAGTCACAATTTATATGTTTTATATGGACTACTTATGGCTTCTTTATTCTATATAATAATACCATTAAACTTGATGTTGAATGCTTTAAGCATGCAATATTTATAATACATAGAAGAGTATAGTCATGCTATTGATCAGACTTCCTAATATATCTTTGAGTAGAGAGAATTTTAGATACTTTTCTTAAGATTTAAAGATTTATAAGAGTTATGGTGCGATCTCATAGTACTAGCAACTCAAATTATCATTTAATAAATAGAAAATAATTATAATTCTTTCTACTGACTTGAAACTAGTATCAATACCCTTAAATCATTTAGGATTGGTTATGTCTGACATGGACATCCTAAAACTAAGTAGCCTATTTTCAACCAACGAATAAAAGAACTATATAATACCTATAGATGGTGTTTTATATGTCTGGAGTCCTTAGCAAATGGAGGATGATGGAAAATCTAATTCCCACTCTCTATCAACTTCTTGCTAGAATCACACCCTTCATGTTCTTGGAAATGATAGATAGAATGCTCTCTTTCTTCTATCATAACCTCAAGAATTTACTTCTATTTCACTCTTGGTGATGAGTAGAGGGGAGCAATGAAATTGTAGACTTCATTCAACCTCCTTGTTAAATGTAATGCAACTTTTTTTATGCTTCGATTGCCTTATTTTATGATAAAAATGGTGTAGGTCAAAACAATCAAGACAATTGGGGTGCAAGACAAGGCCTTTGGTAGCATTGATCCACCCATCTCAATGCATTTTTGTAGTCAGTTTGGCCCATAACACATGAAATGTGAAAAAATGTATGTTTCCACATTCACACTACTCTCAAATGATGCTTTTTGCAAGAATGAATTCATTGTTGGAATGGTCAAATGATGTCAATTTTACTAGAATTGGGATATGGTATTGTAGTGGGACCTATATCCACCTATAGGTTTAGATAGAAAATTTGTAAGTACCACAAATTTTGAGATGTAGTCTATCATAATTTGGTAGTATTCTGTACTTAGAAATTTTAAGATACTTTTCTAGAATATGTAGTTTGGAATGATTAGGTGACTTGGGGAATGAGTAGATACCTTCCCTAGCATTTAGCCACTCAATTGAATGTGTTAGTGCAGTTGGTTTGGCCCAACAAAACAAAAAATGAAAAATATGGCTCCTAGCAAGTTTGTGTTGAACGCAAATGACACTTTTTGTAAAATTTCATCCACAATTTCTATGATCAAATGGTTTGGAGGTAATAAAAAGTGAGAGAGGTTATTATGAATGTTTCTTACATTATTTTCAAACAAAATATAGGTTCCATGGATTCCAAGAACTGGTTTGTCATAATTTGGTAGCTTTTGGTACTTAGGTCTCTCAAGAGACTTTGTCTAAATAATGTAGCCTGAAATGATCAGGTGACTTGTGGAATGGAAAAAAATCTTCACTAGAATTAAACTACCCACTTGGACATGTTGGTGCAATCAGTTTGGCCCCATAAGATAAAGAAAGAAAAATATGGATCTTGGAAAGTTTATGTTGAATGCAAATGCCAATTTTTTATCAACATTTCATTGATCATTACTATGATCAAATGGTCTGGAGATAAGAAAAATGGAGAGATGCTATTGTGGAGGGACCCTATTTGAAGTATTAGGCTTAGAAAAACATTTTTTAGGTGCCACAGATTCCAAAAATTAGTCTATTATAGTTTGGATTTTTTTTGTACTTAGGTCTCTTAAGATACTACTAGAATAGTGTAGCCCAAAATAATTAGGTGACCAAGGAAATGAATAGATTTCTTCCCTAGAATTAAACCACCCACCTAATGTTTTTGGTGCAATCATTTTTTTCCCACAATACAAAGAAGACAAAATATGGCTCCAAGCAAGTTTGTATTGAACACAAATGACATTTTTAATAACATTGCATCCAACATTCCCCTAATAAAATGGTTTAGAGATAAGAAAAATGAGAGAGGTTATTTTCAAGGTACCATACATGAATTTGTAGGTGCTACTAATTCCAAGAATGAATCCATCATAGTTTGATAGTTTTTTGCACTTAGATCTCTTAAGAGACTTTGTTGGAATGGTGTAGTTTGAAATGATTGATTGGCCTAGGGAATGGATAGAGGCTCTCCCTAGCTTTCAAATTCTCACTCAAATTTTTTGTTCATGTTAGGTTTCCCCCATGTAACATGTGAACATAAAATATGGCTCTTGAAAAGTTTGTACTGAATGCAAATGATATTTTTTGCAACATTTCATTCATCTTCACCATGACTTGGGTAGAAAACATAGGCATTCAATAGTAGTCACCCACCCACTTGAATATGTTGGCATAGTTTATTTTTCTCCATGATTTAGGAAACATAAAACATGTTTCTTGTTATATTTGAACTGCTCTCAACTAACAACTTTGTATTTTACAATTTAGCAACTTTTGTTTCAAGAATTATTTTCTCACTTTTATTTCTTTGGTTCTCCATTATTACCATCCAATTATTCTTCGAAAAAAATTATACAGCTATGTTAAGTTACTTCATCCCTCAAAACAACTAGGTACTTATTTTCTTGAGGCTACCCTAGGGCTATCCTATTTATGACTCTTTTTTTTGTGATGAATAGGTAGCTATCTATATTAAATTAAAGATAAGAGTACATATTCACAAAAAAAAGGTGGGTGGTAAAAGGCACACCCTGAAAGTCACATGGGAAATGACCAGAAATAACCAAAAAAATAATTCACATGGGCCTAGCCTAGAAGTCCAAGAGCATAATAAATAAAAGAAAAAAAGAGGCCATTAAGTGGCCAGAGCAGTGCCAACAGAGCTGGGAGGGTTTCTATCATCCATATTATTCCCCCATACATCTGCGAGGTCTAGAGTGACGTTAGGAGGAGAACCCTAGCCATCATCATAATCTTTCTTATCTTTATCTTCTTCCTCATGCTAGGTGAGATTGCAAGTGCCAACTGCAGGAATATTTTACCACTATCTAGCCATCCAGAACCAGAGGTAGGCAGAGTATCAGAGGGCCACCTAGAACTACCACCATCACTCTTCGAAGCACCACTGGAAGGCCATCCCTGACCATCCCACAGTGAAGGACAGAAAGCACATTGAGGTGGGTGAGAGTTCTATTGAGAAGGAGGCTAAGAGTGGGGATGCGCGGAGCCACTCCACTGCCAACCTTGAGAGGGCGACCGATCGTGGGAAGAGCAGGGTGATTCGGGGACCCGAGCCACATTGCATGAGGAGTTTCCCTAGTGGTCTAGAAGGACTTGAAGGTGAGCCATCTCTAGTGAAACTATTTATGACTATTATTACAGCCTTCTTTAAGGCTCTACAACAATCATATTTACCTTAATTTTCTCATTTTTGTGGAGATAATTACACATGACAAATATATCTTTGCATGTACTACCCTAGCAAAAAAAAATCATTTTCTATCAATTATTCATGGGAGTTGATGATCTTGTTGGCTATTATGACTGTCCCAATGTGATGGTGGACTATTATGTCGATTATGGAAATTCCAAAGTCATGAAAACTCTTTTTTTTGTGAAGATATCCACCATTATATCTTTTAGTGATCTTATAAAAACCTAAGGAGAAGTTTCAACCTTATTTCATGAGTAATTTAGGGTTCTAAGTTTAATGATAATAGTCCCATATGACTGTCACATGGCTAAGTATGGTAGTGGATAGTCCTAGAGAAACAATCAATAAAACCTTAAAGTATTTTATGAGTGGAAAAAGCCATAAAACCTAAGAAACCCTCATTTATATCTTCTTTTATGCCAACTAAAACAAGCTTTGGTACTTTTTTCCAAATCATCTCATGCTTCCTAGGAAAGTTTGATAATTTAAGGGGACTCTTGTATGACTATTTTTGTTAGTGATAATAGAGGTTTCAAACATATAATATTTTCTCATTGACCTCCTCATGTGATGGATTCATAATTCTTCTATCATGAACTCTTGAAATGATATCTATTTTATATCTTTAATGGTACAATCATGAGATTTATGGACTATCAACTATGCATGGCCTTGGTTGCTCTGCTTGAAACATGAGGAAATAATCGTACTACCAATAAAATAAAAATTATATATAAAGGTAAAATTATAAAATATCAAACATATATTCAATGAAACTCGATGAAAATTTCCTTCAAGTAAGTTTGATAGTAGGGTTTGGTGATTTTCCATTGGCAGTCAAACCCTACATCTAAAACATGAAAACTCATCATTAATTTTGAAATAGTCATAATGATTTGACTACTATAAGAATTAAAAAAACCTTTCCCTCTTACTAGTCCAAATTATCATTACGAAAATGGATGGAAATCATAAAAATATATAATATAGGACTCCTAACATCTCCTTGACATGTTTGGGGCATCCTAGGTTAACCATCAAACATAAAATAGATAAATATTAGCATCCAAATTTTTTGAGTGATAAAGGGAATGACTCTAAAGGAAAACATGTAGGAGTTTATGGTGAACTCCTCAAACACTCTAGGATCACCTACAAGAAAAAATAACTCCCACAAAGGAGAATATGGCAGAAATATCGTGCTATCATTAAGGATGCAATAATGCCAAACTAAATATGACAATGTACATATGATGCCTTGCTTATAAAGGTAAGGAGAGAAATAGGATTAGACAAGATCATGAAAAGTTTTGTGATCCTATCACATGAGACAAATAAGTCCTAACAACCTAGGATAAGATAAGTTCTAGAAAAGAACACTCATCCTTCTAGAAGGAATCTTAGAGCCTAAGTAAAATTAAATTGTGAATATGTCCCTTGATTACCTAGTGAGTGAATTAACTAGGTACAAGAAATTTATTCACACCAACACTCCCTTTTAAGTGCAACTTAGGAGAGAATATTATTATTAAAATGACACAAATATGCAAGGATGGGTCCTGGCTATGAGGCCATGTTAGGTACCCATGTACATATGCAAATGAAATCTCTCACAAATGCATAAAAGGAGAAAACCCATTGGGACAAAACTCTTCCCCAAAAGAGAGATAAATAAAATAATGATATCCATCACAAATATAATCAATCTTCATCCACACAAAGGATGACAAGAGAGATCATACAAGCCCCCCATAATGAGATAACCTACTGCAAAGAAGCACTAGAAGAACACTAGAATGGTCAATTTGGAAAGGAAGGAAAGATACTTATATTTTATAGAAACCATATTAGAGTCACTTAAGGAATCAAGTCATAATCATGATAAAGAAACAACAAACCCGATGCCAAGGAACACTAGAAAACTCGCAAACTAGCACAACTTTGGAATCTATGAAGCAACAATTGATTGAGAGATAATCTGGAACTGAAATGAACTACAAAGATAAAAATTGCACCAAAGTGCATGGATGGCGATGTAGAGCTTCTCAATACCTTTCCAACGCCGCAAGAATAACAAAAATCAGAGATCATGGAAAAAATTTATGAGCTCGAGAGCCATAAAACAACATCTGACTTCAAGCAACAATAAATGCAACCAAATAGAAAAAATTATAAAATTAACCTATACCACTATAAAATTCACATCACTAGCTTTCTAGTGAAATTTCATTGCAAATTTTTTCCATCTAGATCAAAAGATGCAAAAACAAAAAAATGGTCTAAAATAGGACCTTTTAACACTAAATATGTGCAAAATTCCACACTAACTAGGAGAAAACATTATGCCCCTAATCATGCCATATGATTTGGGGTAAATTTCTTTTTTTTTAAATCACCTGCCACCTTACCGACATAGCGAAAAATAGGTGGTGGGTGGGTGGCATGGGGTTGGTGGGCCATAGCCACATTGCCCAAGGATTTAGCCCCCCCCCATCCCCCCACAGTCAATACGTCCACAACTAGCAACCACAGGAAAGTAACAAAAAGTTGTTGGCAGTATACAATTTGGTCAGCCCTAATAAAGATATTGGTCACTAATATAAATAAAAACCAAAGTTTATTATTAAACAATGCATATTAAACAACCTTTACTAGCAAAAAAACCTATGGAGTAAATGTAATTTAGCAAATTTTGACCAAAAAGATAGTAGATGGTGTACAATTTGAATAGATTAGTTCTGACATGGGCATATGATGATTTAACTAGAAAATATGCCAAGGGATGATGCAGAAAAGTGTACGCAGTGATACAAAGGCTGACAAAGAAAACAATATTCTCTGTGAATATGCCAAATATGTAGAATATGCCGAATTTTATTGATCAAACTATAGAAAGGACTTTTGATAGCTGATTTGACCTAAGGCAAAAGAATATTTGCCTGATTTCATGTCGATCAACTAAAAATATTCAACAGACTATAAAGGGTGATGATATAGATGATTTATGGGGTCGTATGACCATGTACGGATCTCTATGACCTTACAACCTAAAATTTTTTTCGTCAAGTTTCAACTACAGGTGTCAAAAATCGATGAATTGACAGTTGATCTTTAGGTTTTGGTCCTCTCGAACATGGTGACAAGGTTTTTTTTTACCCTAATTGCTCTGAAATATTAGCTACCTCCTAGATTTGGTAGTTGAAACCCTTCCTTCAAACCATTTTAGATATGATAAAATATGTCATATTTTGATGAAATAAAAGTTGATCTTGACTTTCTATTATTCCCTGGATTCAATGGTGAAGCTCTAAAAAACCCCAACATGCACCTAGTGAACCTTTCATGCTAAGATTGGTTCCTCCTATATGGGAAAAATTCTGCAACACCAAAGTTCTTATACCATGTAGGACCTTATGGTGAACTCCTCAAACACCCCAAGATCACCTGCAAGACAAAATAACTTCTACAAGAGAGAATACAACATAAATATCATGATATCATTAAGGATGCAAGAATACCAAACTTAATATGAAAATGTGCATATGATGCCTTTCTTATAAAAGAAAGGGGAGAAATAGGATTATACGAGATCATGACAAGTGCCTTAATCCCATCACATGAGACAACTAAGTCCTAACAACCTAGGATAAGATAAGTTCTAGAAAAGACAACTCTCTTTATCCTAGAAGGAATCTTAGAGCCTAAGTAAACTTAACATGTGAATATGTCCCCTAATTACCTAGTGAGTGAATTAACTAGGTACAAGACATTTGTTCACACCAACAAAATATAGGGTTGAGCTTGAGAGAAGAATATATTCACTTTAGAGTTTTCCCATGTTATGGTATCTAGAAAATAAAAAGAGAAACCTTCTAAAGGATCTAAATTATTGAGTAAAATATGAGAAAATTTTAAAAAATCATATTATCAGAGATCAAGTTATTTTATTTATGAATATTCAAATTAGCTTGACATTACAAAGAATATCAGCTTTTCATAAATATAAATTAGCTTAAATATACAATTTTTTTATTTACAATCAATCCATCAAGCCATGTGGATATGCTCTACTCTTTATTGTGTTGAGTGATGCATCATGGTCAAAATCATGAACCTTCCACAAGTTATTATTCAATGTTCTACCTCCATATTTGATCAATTGAATGCTTGATGCCACAAAAATGTTAGAATAATGAAGAATCTTCCTATCTGTGTCAAAGTAATAAAAAAAAACACATCAAACTTCTTCATTAGGTACCTTATAAAACATGTCTCAGTAACAACCATTGACCTTATAGGATACTCGATATCTTCTCTATCTATGATAGGGGCCTCAAATTCCTTTTCCGCCTTAATATATTGACACAAATAATAATCCATTTCTTCATTGTATTCATCCATAATAAATGCATAAAAAATTCCCTACATTTATTTGTCCATTTAATTAGATGAATTTAGTCAATAATACAAATTGACAAAAAAATAAGATATATATATATATATAATTATGCATCTAGATAATACCAAGTTGAACTAGATCTAATATGTGGTCAAATTCAATTGATGATTCCATCTATGTGAGTTGTAGTGCTCATGGGATTCAATATGTATATCAAGTGGTCTTAGAGTTCTTGTACACCATCAATCAACCCACTTTTTTTATTCACACTTATTCCAAACGTGATTTGTACATGGAGAAGAAAAGAACTGTTAGGAAATAATGCATCAATACCTAGTTATTTAATTCATTTCCTACATAACCCCATGAGAGAAAAGAATGTACACAAGCTCACAAAATGACCATAATGTAAAATCAAATATACAAGCCACACGATAACACAAGATATACCTTGGGAAAGCCCTAAATAGGGAAAAAATGAGCCTCAAAAAGCATCCATACTCCATCTATTATTTAGAAATAAAACAATACATGCACTTAAAGAGTTATAATGAATACTTCTAAAAGATCAAGCCTGTCCAATGCATCCTCCATGTTTCCAATAATGAATCCACATATCCCATTCCATTTTTCACATATGCACTCCTCAGAAAGACTCGATAATATGACAATTCACTCACCCAACCTAAAATTAATCACTAATCATGGGTTTGATTTTATAGACAAGATTAAAAAAATACAACCAAGTGGTAAGATAAAACCATGTCAATACAAAATCATTAACCATTGATTTAATATTGGATACTAAGTTTGAACGTTATTAAATAATTTTCCCAAATATTAAATCAGTATCCTATGTCTCCCAAACATTAAATAATTAGCTTAATATTACAATTAAACTTACAAGTGGCCCCAAAAAATTACCTAATGTGGTTAAACACACATCCCAGGTGCACCACACTAAATAAATATTTAATTAAAATATTATAATATAAATTTTTATTCAATGGTGTACAACACAAAATTGTAACATTCTCCCACTTGTTTTATACATTGCATAAAGTCCAATCAATGAAATACATCATTATAGCCATAAATGAAACCACATGAATCTCCAACATGCTCTCATGCTCCATCAAGATACAATCAATAAAATCATAGTTGCCACCATCTCAATCAAGAACTACTCTCATCCTCCAACATGCCACCAATAGAAGAAAAGGAACATGTTGAGGTGAAGATGCACCAATCCAAAGAACATGAGGATCAATTCCAAGTGATATAAAAGGATTCAATTTGTTATCAAAGGAAAATATCTAAATTATTATAAATATTATCCACAAAAAATTATAATACATCCAACTATCCATACCTCCCACATAGAAACAAGATCAATTAACTCATGCCAATAATATGTTCAACCCATAAACCGCAATCACAAGATCCCTGTATAAAAATTGTCAATGAAGAACATATATAATTGGGAACTCCCACTGCATGGGTAATGAAAAATCTGAAAATGATAAAGGTATATCATGTTTACGAATCAACACTCATATCAGTGTGTGGAAAATAATCAAAAATATGGGCAGGTGCAAAAAGATGGGGGGCCAAATTGTGGCCAAAATTTCAAAAATAATTTGAAAGGCTATAATGTGAGTGCATTATCAGATGAGTGTGTTATAACATACCCACATTATGGCTTGGTGTGACAGAGCCTAAGGTTCGGTCACATGAAGCCTATAATGTGCTCACATTATAACACAAGTATGTTATAGCTTATTAAAACCAAAAAAAAAACCCAAACCACATCATTTCATTTTTATAGTGTTTTTTGTTGTTCGTGGCCAACAAACCCTATATTTTTGTGCTCGAATTTTAGAAGGAGCTAAATTTTCATTTTCTTCATCAAATTGTTGCAATTTTGTTACCAGGATGCTACCAAGTCGACGAGGAGGTCAAACAAGTAAGCATTGTTTGTTTTTTTTGTGAATTTATTGTTAAATAGGTATTTTTAGGTAGTTTTTTATATTCATTTCTTTAATTTGTAGGAGATGTTAATCAACCTGAAAACCCTCATCAAAATCCTCAAAAACCACAACAACAAGCACACAAAAAAAATCCTCAACAACCACAACAACAAACTCCTCCACCAATTCCTCAACATCCTCTTGGTACTCAGCAAAATTTAATGGGGGTAATTGAAAATATAAAAAATAGATTGAAGAGTTAATCATGAGGTTGAACGAACCTGTAAGTTCAACTGTGGAAAGAAGAACACTTGCGAGTTCACTTCAAGACATGTTAACACATGTAGCTGCAATCAAAAAATAGTTAAGTGGTTGGGTAGATAGGAGGCATGCGAGGAGGAATTTTCATGTAGATAAATTATCATATAAAGAAGTAAAAGATGAAAAAAATACAAAATATGATTTGTGCTCACTATTCACTGACCCACGCAAAAATCAAAATATTGACCTTAATTCCAAGAGGTTTCTTATCCATTGGCTCCACCACCAAGGCATTAGGAACAATTTTTGGGATAGGTGGTACATATTTTTGACTATCCACCATGCAACAATTGTGAAGTCCCCCAATATTTCTTGAGGAAACTCTATTGTGAGTTCATCCTCAACAAAATCCCCAACTATTTTGATATGAGGGACTTTCAGGGGAGACGTGGAGGTTCAGCACAGGAAAGACCAAGTGCATGAAATGATAATTAGTGGCAAGGGAGATGAGCTCTTTCTAGGCTGGCTTGTGAGCACATCATTATCTCTTCCATTTCAAAGGAGAGTGCTAAAGTGGACACTTTGTAGTCTATCATCTCTTTGACCCAGAGTATCATCCAACATGCTAGTCCTATAGTGCAATGCCATCTAGGGGAGACTTCAAGGGGTAGGCTTCCGCCCCATTCTTGTCAGGTTTATGGGTCATGTTGTACATATGACCCCACAAACACTCAAGAGGCTAGTGCATAGGATACATCTATAGCTACGGAGTTGGCAATGGTAGATGACATTTTGAATGAAGCTTTGGGCATCGATAATCATGTAAACGTTAGCATGTTCATTGAATTGAATTTATTAAATTTCATTTTTGAAATGCAAGACTAACTAATTTAGTTTAATGATTGTAATAAAATTTTAGGCTCACAGTGTTGATACTGGATACACCGGCTCTCCACCTATTTATTACTCCACTGCATCTACTATTGAGGTATATAACTAGTAAAAAATTATACATTTTACATGTGAATAGCATTTGTATATGAATGGTATTCTAATATATGATTTGGGATGTTGAATAGGATAATATTGGAGGTTTCGTGGGAACACCTCCCAGTGCCAATGGAGTTGTGCAAACCTTCACGCAGGTAATAGAATAAAGAGTTTAACTAATGAATTGTACTTAATAGATTTGTGTAGTTTATATTCATATCATTGATTACATTGCATTGCACATCTTTCAAACTCAAAGCAGCTACTTCACATTGCATAACTAATAACTAGATGTTGATATATGATAAAATTTGAATTACAATTGATTATTCGAAAAATGGATACTTTATGGTTTAAGACATAGAACATCACTTTTCTCCAACTAACATTCAAAGATGCCCTAGAGACCTCAACCTAATGAAGGATGAAAGAAGATATCTGGCAATAGGGTATCTTAGGATATAATTAGAGATTAATTAAGGTTAAATGAGGGGTTCACCACCAAGTTTAAACTTGGAAAAGACAATGAAATGAAAGATGCAACACTAAACCCTAGTTCAATGCAAACTAACTCTAAATGACCTAGAAAGATGAATGAAATACAATAGAAAACTGTAAAATAGAAATTGTGTACCTAGAAACTTGTGGAGGCTTGAATGAAGATTGGAAATGTTGTTGATCTTGAAATTTTGACCTACTAAGACTCATTCACGGATAAATGCAAGAACATGAGTCAACAAAACATGGAAGTTTTTTCCTTAGAAAAAAACAAGAAATCGACTTCAATAAAACAGGATCCTGTTTACATTCGGGACCTTGAGCCAAAAATGGGATCCTGTTCTAAAACGAGATCTCGCTTTTAAAAAAATGGGATCTTGTTTTAGAAAAAGATCACGTTTCATAAAAAAATATTTTTATGTTTTCTAGAAACGGGATCCCATTTTCAAAACAGGATCCCGTTTTTAAAAAAATAGGATCCCGTTTCTTAAAATCATTAAAAAAATAAAAAATTATGAAACAAGATCCCGTTTTTTAAAATTTTAATTTTTGGTTGGCTTTTTGCTTTGTTTTTCAGTTTGGGAAAAGGCTTGGGGACCTGAACGTAAGCTTTGGACCTAGTTTGACCTGCAAGTTGAAGGTCTTATAAATGTCACAAGAAAATAGTGACTTTGGGCATATGTCTAAAGACATTTTTTGTAGATTTTATTTACAAAATTAAAACCCATTATAGATGAGACAGTGTAGATTCTAAATATGTAATTTCTTTACAATTGGATTATTTTTCTATTTTTCAATTAATCTAATGAAACCGGTCCATAAACTTGAATTATTAGGGTTTTTTTAGTATTTTAATAACTTTTTATTAACATAATTTTTTGAAAAAAAAATTGTACAAAAGAATATTTCAAAAAATTATTTTCAATTTAAAAAATATTAAAAAAATGATAAGTTTAGGTCATCTTATGCATGACGTACATGACGATTTTCCAAAACACTAAAGACCAATAAAAAAGTATTCAATAAAAAATAATAAAAAAATATGGAAAGCATGCTTCAGTGAGTTACAAATCTCTTCCCAAAAAGATTTATAAAAATATGATTATTTAGGTCAAAATATGGATGATGTACACATTCATGGTATGGTAAAAGAAAATGACTTTTAAACAGTGGTTTTTATAAATGTCTATCGAAAATCAATTTGTATCATCTGGGTATTGAAATAAATTACATATTTGGAAACTAGACTTCGAGTACTACATTTTATGATCAGTGACTTTTTGCAAGATTCCACCTCTAATTGCTTCAAATTTTAAGGTCAAATATGTTGAATTCTGAAAATCAGGGAAAACACTTCCACTAAATGGCCAAAAAGTGGACTCAACTTCTTGCCAACACACTCACCATTTTGGGTGAATTAGTCCCAGTTCTATATTTTTGCATAGGAGCAAGTTTCGAGAAAATGGGTATCCAAATTTGCAAAAATCTCTAAAAAAAACCTACAGTGCGAGCTAGTTTGGATTTTCTAGAAATTCAAATTTTGAATCTATTCTTCTCAGTCTGCTCAATCTACTCCTCTAGGTTCCCAAATTCAAAACTTTGATTTTAGGGTTGTAGATGACCTTTTATTGAATATTATGACCTTGCAAATGGGGAGACAACTCCAACAAGCTTGTAACCTAGTCTTCAATGATCTTCAAGTCTTCAAAGCACCTATATCTATAATTACACAAAGAAAGAGAAAAAAAATTGATTGTTAGGGAATAGGGGTTTGCCTTGGTCAAACCCCTTTTAGGTAATTAAACCAAATGATCAAACAATGAAGCAAGGACATGAAACATGAAACATGAATAATGATACCTTCAATGATGTCTTGTAAATGATGTCTATAAAATTGCAACTCAACATGAGATGGCCATTAAGGATGTAGATCTTGATCTTGACAATAGGTGTGGAACAATGCTTGATCTTGGATCTTCAATGCTAAAAAGATGAGAATTGTGTTTTCTTTCACTTCTAGGGTTTTAGACCTAAAAGGAAAGAGACCAATTTTCTTGCTCTTTTCACTCAAGAACAAGCCCTTGATATTTCAATGCAAAGGAGATTGAAATATGACAAAGAGAATGTTCTAGGGGATTGAATGATGCCAAATGAGGGGTTCACCACCAAGTGTAAAATTGGAAAATAAAATGTTGGAAAACATAGTGTGATATGGAAAATGATCTAGAAATGAACAAAATGCAATAAAAAGCTATGACACTGGAAGCCTGCACTTGGAAGACTAAAGAAGGTAGAATGAAGGTCTGGATCACTGAAAAATATGTTGTTTATGTTGACTAGGACTCATTTGCCAAGTTGGGCGAATCAGTCCAGTTTTTGGGAAAATGTGTAGGAACAAGTTTGAGCCAAAATGGTATCCAAATTTGCAAAAACCTCTGGCAGACCTATATAGTGGGACTCGTTCACCAATAGTGGAAAATCAGTCCACTTTTTCTTTTCTAGAAGTTCTAAACTAGATTTTGTGTCTCTCGATTTTCTTTTCTCTTTTTCACTGGTTTCTAAATCTGAATCTACAAAATACAACCTATAGGTCTTCTCCAAGCTTCTCCAAGGTTGAATGACAACTTTGACAACTTTTCTCCTTGACAAATCTACAACCTAGACCTACAAATCACACATAGGAAGAGGGAAAAATATTGTGGGGATTAGAGAATAGGGGTTTGCGTTGGTCAAACCCCTTGTTAATTAATCCTTGAAATGAAAGAAAATGTAAAGGGATAATGATGAATGAACAAAAGATAAAGTTGCAACTCAACAAACCCTAGTAATAGGGTGCTACAATTATGCTTGAAATAGCTGCAAAGGATGTGGTCTTTGATTCTTGATTGATGTTGGTAGATCTTGAATGTAATTCTTGCTTGAATCATGAACTCTACATCACAATTGTTAGCACAATAAAAAACATGAAGAATGCAATCCTTGACATGATGATTGATTCTTGAAGAATGCTCTTAAAATGCTTGATAATCTATCCTTGAATGCCTTAAATTCTCTTACTCAAATACTCTTGTGAACTCAATTTTCTATAAGGATTCTCTCACAAAAGTATTAGGTGAAAATGAGTGAAAGAACCTTGTATTTATACTCAATTATGCAAGAATTCTTGAAATTACAACACTACAAGCCGACATCAGATCTAGGAGAATAAAATCTCACCAGAAATTTGATTTAAATTTGAATTTTGGTCACACGAGACTCATTCACGCAAGGTGGCGAATGAGTCCCATCACACATAATTTATGGGACCAAAAATGAAAAGTGTCTAGAAATGTGTGAAACTTGCATTGGGGCCAAAAAGACCTAGGTGGGACTCATTCACCCAAGGTGGTGAATGAGTCCCAAACATCAGGGCTACATAAGCTAGGAACACCTTAATTATTATTGGTCAATGATTGGTGTCAGGATTATCCTCAAAAAGATGTAATAAATGAGGCTTGTAGATGCAAAATAGGGCCAATTAAAGCATGAGAAAGCCCAATTATTAATGATAATCCTAGAGGAATGTGAAAGTTTGTTACAACACTTTACAACACTCCAACTAAGGAAATATTAAGATTAATTATGATTAGAAGTATGTCTATTATTCTTAGTTAATTCATTAAACCCTAGAAAAGTGTGAAAATGTGTTACAACACTTTACAACACCTTTGCAACATACCATTTAAATCTATTAGTTCAAAAGGGCCCAAGACCTAATGTTAATGTGTTATCCACATTACAACACTAAATCAAGGCAACATTAAGCCAAAATTGTCAAGGAGGACGCAAAAAAGTGCAAAAATGTCAAAGGACCCATTTTTCGACACTACATTTTCCCCCACTTTAGTGAGAGGATGAACCTACTTCAAATTCACACTAAAGTAGACAAAAACACATCAATGGGGGTTCCAATTTACCAATGCTAGAAATATGATATGACAATGATCAAGAGGGATGATCAATCCCCCAAGATCAAGATTTCACGGCAACCCAACATAAGAACAAAGGGAAACACATGAAAATGATATAAAGAATGAAAAGGCTAATCATACACTACCAAAGATGGAAAAGGAGAAAATAAATAAAAGAGAGTCAAATAAATATTTGATCATTCCTGATGTGGATCAGATCTAGGTTGTTTGTCTGAAAAATGCATACTCACTCTAAGGTGATGAAACTCCTGGCTATCTGTTGAGTGAGAAGTCCTAAAAGGTGAGAAACATACACTCATGGCTTGTATGTGCTCACACACACATGCAAGTGGCTATGGGGAAATTCATGCCTCGGATTGGGCTTCCCGCTCAACCATACCAAATTTATACCTTCTGATAACTTTAATAAGGCTCCACACAAAATGATTTTTGAGCTTCATGAGACAAGAAAAAATTCATTTGGTTGGAGCTCCTGAACAAATAGGATGGCACTATAAGAATGCAAGGTGTCCATATAACTACAAATGCAAAATGAAAAAATAGGAAATGTTCAAAGGAGTATTTCTTAGTTCATTTGAGGTCTTTAACTTAGGGAACATTATGCCTAATGTCTCCAAGAGAGGGCCAATCAAAGAATAGAAAATTTGTAACTTAGGGGATGCAATGAATCACATCAAGCCACTAAGAGGAATTTAATATGCTAAGAGAGATCATGATCATGAAGGACATTGCACCTAATGTCATCCATAAAGTGAAAAAAACATCATATGAAGCAAGAAGGTTGCACTGAGAACCATGCAAAAGAGAATGCAAAAAAATAATGCCAATGTATGCCCCCTTTAAAGGAATTGCTAAAAACCATGCTATGAGTAATTACTTTAAAGTAGCAAATGAAAAATGTAAACAAGAAGAAATACATGAGAGCCAAATTGGAAAGCCCTATGCCAGGTCATATGTTTCCAAGTAAAGTTGTGTCATGTGAGAGAAAAAGAAAAGAGAGGAGTTGTCCCGAAAATGAAAAGACTAAACACAAAAGGGATCTATGGATTTGGGTTCAGTATGTTCTTTTCTATAATGTTTTTAGAGAGCTTGGAACTGTCGTCATCCCCCAACTACACATAGAACTGGAAGAATGACACAAAGAGAGCGAAAACAAAGGAAAAACCTTTTGGGTCAACATGGAAGAGACACAAGGTGTCTCGATGCCTTACGTCATCCCCAAAAGGAAAACACAAGAAAAAGACAAAGATGAAATGAAAAGTAAAAAGAAAAAGAAATTATTTTGGGTCAACATGAAGGAGACATGAATGTTTCGATGCCTTGTGTCATCCCAAAAGGAAAACACAAGAAAAGGATAAAGATGAAAAAGAAAGAGAAAAAGAAATTCTTTTGGGTCAACATGAAGGAGACATGAATGTCTCGATGACTTGCATCATCCCCAAAAGGAAAACACAAGAAAAAGATAAGGATAAAAAGAGAAAGAGATGCACGACATAGAGAAGAATGAAGGTACAAATATAGGGATGTCACAAAGAAAGAGAAAATAGAACATCATGGGGGATCACATCATGCACATGCAATCACACAAAATAAAATGAAAAAGAAATGTTGCAAAAGACTAGTAAGGAAAATGTGAATCAATCCATGAGCAAGTCATCCACCTCCCAATCATGTTCTGTGTACACTGAAGGTGGGAAACTAGCTAGAGGGACAAGAGAAAGTGTCAAACTAGGAGAAGCACCAGGTTCAACACTCTTTATAGAAGATCTATTGTTTAAGCTCATGGAAGAGGAAAATAATGTCTTTAGTTCATCATGTACCTCTTCGTCGATTTTGGCAACCTTGTCATCATCACCTAAGTTGATCACAATAGGAGGTTGAAGGATAATGTCTATAGAAGTGTTCAACAATTGCTTCAGTTGGGGAGAAGGGTCATCATGCATTGCTTCAATCAAGTTTGGATCTTGATTTTCTTTGTTTAATTCATCATATAACTTGTGAGCAAGGGCTTGACATCTACATCTATGCTCCCTAGCACCCCTATTTCTTTTAGTTTTATTTTCAATTTGCATCAGAGTAGGTTGATTAACCATAGGTTTCTTTTCTTCCCTAAGGGGAGGAACAGGAGGAACCACTGGAGGTTGTTCAACCGCTTTCTCTTTGACTTTGTAAACTTGTTTTATTCTCGGAGGTGTAGTGGGGTTGGTTTCATTTTTTCTTGGTCGCTTGTAAGAGGTAGTTGAGGTTTTTGTTTTAGGTTGGTCTTGATTGTTTTGGTCTTGTTTAGGTTCAAGCATGGTTTTGTCAAGGATAGGCAGTTCGGAGGTCGATGAGAACATGTTGTGGAGAGATAGTTTTGCTATCTTCTTTGCCTTGAAATTTTGATAGGACAAGAAAAAGAAGTCTTATCTTGGCTTTATAGGTTCCATCGGCTCAGGAAAAAAGGAATCTAGGGAAAAGTTTCCTTTAGATGAAAAGGGGTTAAAGCCACTATGGTGAACAGTGAATATCTCATTGTCAAAGAGAAACATTAAGAATTTATACACAACCAAAGGGACAACTTTCATGGAGCGAAGCCATGGGTGGCCTAGCTTCACATGAAATTGGTCCAACTGCTGGATGATGGAGAATGTAACATATAATTTTTTTGGTCCTATTTGTAATGGTAAGGTGATTGATCCAATTGTAGGGCATGAAAAACCATTTTTTGTCTTGATCCATGCTTTTGGTTTATCATATCATCTTGATAGAGCTCATGCAAAAGTATAAATTCCTCGGTGATCACATTCTCTCCATAGGTGGGATCTATTAATATCCCATTAGTGGGATTGTCATAGATACGACTGGTTATGTCGAGAGGACCAAGGAGTAAATTTTTAAGTATATCTTTAAAGGAGAAAGAAATATAAAGAGGACTCTTAGTTTGGCCCTTACGAGGGATGACGTCTATCACCCCGATCATTTCATCTATAGGATTTGCATTGATAGCATTAGTTAGAACATAATCATTGTTTTTATCATCTGTATCAACATTCATCACATAATTCTTTGGAGCTTCCCTAGCTTTGATAAATGATATATTATGTTTTGGCATGGGATTGGTGAAAATTTGCAAGTTTTGGTTCAGAGGGCCAATGGGCTTATTTCCATGATCGCTAAGACCTCCAATGGATAGATGATCGGAATCAATGAGGTCTTGCACAAGATGTTTAAGACACTTGAAATGTTTTGTGTCATGTCCATTTTGTCAATGATAGTGACAATAAGAATTTGATTTAAAGCTCATAGGTAAAGGCTTATTAGGGTCAGGTGTTTTGATGGGAAGTAAGGTAATAATTTGTTGGTGTAGAAGTTGGGACATGATATTATGAAGGGTATCAAGTAAGGGAGTTAATTGTCTCTTTGGATCTCCATAGCTAAAGGGCACTGTGGGTTTGAAAAAAAGACTTGGTTATTGATATTTTGAGTTGGTTTTTGAAGGGGGTTGAATTAAAGGAACCTTTATTTTTTCTTCTAAAAGGTTGGGAATTTTTTTGGTGTTTGGGTTTGGATTTCTCGATTCGGCTAGAAGTGGAATTTTTATCTCGACTAAAAGATGAATTTTGATAATCGTGGAGGGTAGTGCACAAGTGTGTGAAGGATGGGAATTTCATCATAGTCAACTTGTCTTGAATCTTAGTTTGTAAGTTTTCTATGAAAATCTTTTGGAGGTGTGGATCAGGGATATCAAAATCGACTTGGGAATAAAGAGATTGATAGAGTGAGATAAAGTTAGTTATCTTTTCATCCTCCTTTTGCTTACATCTCATCAAGTTGGCCAAGGTCATCTTGGGAGTCATATGCACTTGCAAATGGTTTATAAATTCCTCAATAATTTCATCGAATGAACGAATTAATTTATTCAGTAAGGAAGAGAACCACTCCAAGGAAGTATCTTTTAAGGTCCTAGGAAAGAGCTTTGCCAAAAATTTATCATCAAGGAAAAATTCACTACATAAGGCAGTGTAGGCATTAACATGGTTAGAAGGATCCCCCTTCCCTCCATATTTCTCAAATCTAGGCACCTGCATTAGTGTTTGCAAAATCTCCAAGGATAATGGACTAATTTTGACATAATATGTGGGTGGGCCATTTTGATTTTGGTTGATGGTAGAAACTTTCTTTTGAAGGGATGACATGGTTTGGAAAATCTCATTTATGAGAGGGTCATTGCTTATTTTATGAGATGGAAGTGAAAGTGGTGATGGAATGTATGTGTTTATGGGACAAGTGAATGGAATTATTATAGGTTGTAAGGTAGGTGATATGACTTGTGATGCCACATAGGAACGAGGGATGCTAGCTGGAATACCTAGGGAAGGAATCACATTACTAACTTGTTGCATTGTTGTTGTGACTTGAGGAGGGGTGTAGGTAGGGATTGATTCTATTATTGTGGGAGGAGTAATTTGAGTTCCCCATTGGCTTGGAACATTTTTTGTTGGTAAAGGACAACTAGTGGTTGAGGGAAGATTCTTGCCAAATATTTGCACTATGTTCTTCACAAGGTCAAGGCCATCTTCACTTTCAAACATACAGTGAATTTTTTCTACTGTAGGAATTGCAGTAGTTGAATTATTTTTAAGGTTTATTTGATGTTGTAAGTTTACTAGGTCCTCATGAATGTGGATTATGTTTTCTTGTGGGATTCTATCATTCTTTGGTTCAACTTGCATGCTACTTGAAGGAAAAGAGTTGTTAAGGGTGGTATCCATGCCTAGTGTACTAGTGTCAATATTAGGAGTGGAAGCTCTAGATAACCCAAGATACACAATGATTGTGCTATCACGAGATGACATGAGTCTCAAACTTCTTCTCACTATGGTATTAGTAATAGTACACCAAACACTCATGCAAAGGCTACTAAATGTGAGGTGAGTGAAAATCCAATGTAAACTAAAAAGAATGAAATTCTTATAACTAAAATTCTAGGAAGTAAAACTAAAATGGAGAAGAAGAAAATAGAAAATCAGAAAATGAACTGTAAATGGTAGAAAGTGCAGTGCAAAATATGCAAGAGGACTGATTTGCCCAAGGTGGCGAATGAGTCCAGGTACTAATTTGTTTGAAAATTTTCAAAAATTTTGAGTTGGATTTTATGATTTTTATGCTTTCTGATTCAAATTTGAGACGCAAATGAAAAGTTTTACTTCTTTTCAATGAAATTAAGTGCAATAATGCAAGATAAATGAGCTTTCCACCAATGAAAAAATTGAAACCCTAGAATCAAATTAACTAATGTAGAATCTAATGCAATGTTAATGCAAGATAAATCTAAGATGTAAATGCATTGCAAATCAGAATTATGATGCTCTAAATGCAAGTTCACCAAAATGAAAAGATGAAAATCATTTTGTTTTCTCTCACTTATAGGGTTTTGGACCTAAAAGGAAAGAGACCAATTTTCTTACTCGTTTCACTAAAAAAAAACCCCTTGAGATTTCAATGCAAAGGAGATTGAAATCCGATAAAGGGAATGTTCGAGGGGATTGAATGATGTCAAATGAGGGCTTCACCACCAAGTGTAAACTTGGAAAAGAAAATATTGGAAAACATAGTGTGATATGCAAAATGACCTAGAAAGATGAACAAAATGAAGTAAAAAGCTATGAGACTGGAAGGATGCACCTGGAAGACTGAAGAAGGTATAATGGAGGTCTGGATCATTGAAAATTTTGTTGTTTATGTTGAGTGGGACTCTTTCACCAAGTTGGGTGAATCAATCCAATTTCTAGGAAAATATGCAGGAATAGGTTTTAGCCAAAAGGGTATCCAAATATGCAAAAACCTCTATGAGGCCTATATAGTGGGACTCATTCACCAATAGTCACAAATCAGTCCACTTCTTCTTTTCTAGAAGCTCTAAACTGGATTTTGTGTATCTCAGTTTACTCTGCTCATTTTTGACTGGTTTCCAAATCAGAATATACAAAATACCACCTGTAGGTCTTCTCCAAGCTTATCCAAGGTTGAATGGCAACTTGGACAACTTTAGAGACTTGAAATTTTTTCTCCAACTTTTCTCCTTGAAAAATGCACAACCTAGGCCTACAAATCACATACAAGAAGAGGGAAAAATGTTGTGGGGGTTAGAGAATAGGGGTTTTCCTTGGTTAAACCCCTTGTTGGTAATTAACCTTAAAATGAAACAAAATGTAAAGGGAGAATGATGAATGAACAAAAGATAATGTTGCAACTCACCAAACCCTAGAAATAAGTGTTGGATGTTGTGGTTGTTCTACTAATATGTGGTTGTCATTGATTTCAACACTATTATCATTTTAATCTGCTTAAGGTTGTATATGTTGAGGAGATTGAGAAAATTGTTAAAAATATAGTTCAAGCAGCCAATGCAGCTGAGAAGGTAAAAGTGTTGGAAAGCTCTATGTATTGAAGATATAAAGGTGTGCTTCAAAGGATTTGTTGTTAAAAATTTCTAGTATGTTGTCTGAAAGTTTCAAAGGTGCGCATAATTTTTTGTGGAAGCTATGAAGATTTGTGTGCCTACAGTTATTCAGTTTATGTAGATGGTGTTCTTAGTTGAAGCAGATGAAATTATGATAATCTCATGTGTTGCACATGTATCTATGATGTTCATGGATGATTCTAGATTATACTCTATCCTTGTTGTACGTCCGCAGTGATTGAAGTGTTCATGATTGGAATTTTTCCGGTATGTGCCCGAGTGTTCATGTTTTTGGCTGACATTGTGGTGTTAGCGTGTTGAGGATCCATGAAGATTAATATTTCATTGTTTGGCATGTTTGGAGATGTTTTTTTAGGTCCTCACTATTATGTGACCAACTTGTGTTGGTAGGCATTATAATTTATTCATGTATCAAGGATGACAGTTGTAATTTATTCTTTATTTGAGGCTAACTGAATAGTGGTTGCAAATCCATATAGCAGATATATATATATGAGATTTTTTTTCTCATTTAGAAGGTGTGCTCAAGTGTACAAGTGATGTACAAGTGTGAATAAAGGTCAAATCATTTAGAGTAGAGTATGAAAGAGTTTGAGCAAAAGGGTGAAAGAGTTTGAAGAATTTTTTTTTGTGCCTAACCAAAAATATTATAACACTTTTGCAGAAGCTATTTTCTCAGTTCATATTCATCGGATGGATTTAATCTGATTGTTGTATGTAAGGAAGTGAGCCTTCCCTTTGAGCAATGTTCTCTAGGCAGTGTGCTTGAATGCAAGTGCTTTCCCCTTTTTATTCTCGATTATACTTCTAACAGGGTATAATCTTGTGGACTAACATCCACCATGGTTTTCCCCTAACAGGGTTTCCACATATAAAATCTTGGTGTTCATGTGTCTTTGATGTTTTGTTCTTATGATTGCACTATTAATTATCAGATCTATGATATAAATATTGGTTAATGTTGCATAAGTTAGTTTTTGGTAACAACTGATTCATCCCCCCTCTCAGTTGTCTATTCTTGTTTTGCTAACAATTGGTATCAAAGAAATTTCCTTTGAAAGAATCTTAACAACTTGAGGTGATCTGAGATGGCTTCATTTAAGAAGGATAGACCTAGATTTGGTTATACAAACTACTCTCTATGGAAAGTCGGTATGGAATGTCATTTAAGGCACATTGGTGAACCATTCTGGTAGATGACACAAATTGCATATAATATTCCTCAGAATGGTCCCTCCTCTAAAGATGAGATCAAGGAAGCATAAATTAATACTAGATTAGTAGAAACACTAGTGAGTGCTTTTACAAATTTAGAAAATGAAAAATGTGATGGGATTGAAGACTGCATACCAGATTTGGAAAAAGCTGGAAACATTGTATGAAGGAGATGCACTAGTGGAAAAGTGCTAAGCTACAAAGTCTAAAAGGCAAATGGGAGAGCTTGAAGATGATTGAAGATGAGAACATCTCTTCCTTCTCGCATAAGATAAATGAATTAGTGATGGATATTAGATGTGTCGGTGGAACTATGAGTGATGATGAAATTATGGCTAAGATACTTAGATCTATGCCCCCTTCCTACAAGACAAGATCTCATGCTATTGATGAACTTAGAACAGTGAAAAATATTACAAAAGACATGATGTTTGGAAAACTGGTTGTATTTGAATTAAAAGAATTCAGTGAGTCTACTCCTCAGACTGGGTCTACTTTCAAGGCTATTGTATCCAAGAAAAAGAGATATGATTCAGGACAAAGTTCCCAGAGAGAATTCAGATATGAAGATGAGATGAAGCAGATTGAAGATGAAGACAAAGAATTGGAAGAACTAGAAGCATTGATTGTGAAAAGAGAATCAAGAGATCATGGTAAGTACAAAGGAAAGTTACCTATTAAATTTTTTTCTTGTAGTAAGATAGGTCATTTTTATTGTACATGTCTTTAAAGAGTTTCAAAGTATAAGACTGAGAACACTAGATTTCAAAGAAAGTGCTATTATGCTGAAGAAGGTATAATTGATGAAGAATCTGATCAAGAAATTGGAAATAAAGATGAATGGGCATTTATTGCTATCAAATAAAATGGTCAGGTGTCCACTAAATCTGCTAGTAATGTGAATGTTGAGAAAGCTCTTGCAGCCAAATTTGAAGAGAAAAATGAGTGGGTAATTGATAGTGGATGCTCACATCATATGATTGGTGACGAAATAAAATTTGTAAGCTTGGAAAACTATGATGGTGGTGTTGTGAGGTTTGATGACAACACTTCTAGTGTGGTTCATGGAAAATGCACTAATTATTTTGGTGGTAAGCACAATACTAATGATATTCTTTATGTAGAAGTCCTAAAGCATAATTTTTTGAGTGTTGGTCAAATGGTAGACAAAGGCTACAATATGCAGCTCAAGAATGGTAAGTGCAGAATAATAGGAAGTTCAGGAAATATGATTGCTTCAGGAACAAATACAAAAGGTAATATCTTTCATTTAAGTGTTGCTAATCAAAGTTGTTTGATTGCTCAAATTTATGTAAGATGGTTATGGCATAGGAGGTTATGTCATGTGAACATTGATAACATTGTCAAGATAAACTCTACTCAAGTAGTCAATGATTTACCTAAGTTAGTGAAGCCTACTAACACTATGTGTAAGGATTGTCAGATGGGAAAGAAAACAAGAAATTCCTTCCGGAGAAAATAGTATAGCTCTAATGGAGTACTGGATTTGATACATACTGATTTATATGGTCCTTCCAAAATCAGAAGCCTGAAAGGTGAAAGGTATTTTATGTTACTCATTGATGATTATTCTACAATGATATGAGTCACTTTTTTGAGAGAAAAACATGAAGCATTAGAAAATTTCAAAAGTTTTAAAGCTATGGAAAAGAATGAGACAGGTCAAAAGATCAAATTTCTAAGGTCAAACAGAGGTGGTGAATTTACTTCATGGGAATTCAATTTATTTTGTGAACAGCATGGAATTCAAAGGAAACTATCTACTCCCTAGACCCCTCAACAGAACGGAGTTGTTGAAAGAAAGAACATAACCATTCTAGATATTGCTAGAACCATGATGTTGGAAGCAAATGTTCCTCATTTCTACTGGAGAGAAGCTATAAGTACTGATGTGTACACCATTAATAGGGTGACTGTCAACAAAAAATCTGGTAAGACACCTTTTGAGCTATGGTTTGGTTATAAGCCTATTGTCAAATACTTAAAAAAATTTGGAAGCAAATGCTACATCAAGAGAGATGATGATATGGGTAATTTTGATGCTAGAAGTAATGAAGGAATCTTCCTAGGATATTCTACTAAGAGCAAAGATTATTGGTACTTTAATAAAAGGTTGAAGAAAATGGTTGAAAGTGAAAATGTTAAGGTTGATGAAGGTATTGGTAAATCATTCAGATGTAGTGATTATAATTCAGATGATCAATATAATGATACTAACAATGATGCTCATACATAGAATCAACTTCAAATTGTTTCGGTGAACCAAGGAAATCAAGAAGTAGAAGCAAGAAAAAGTGTAGAAGAAAGGACACAAGAACAAGAGTTAAGAGAGAACTTCAAAACTCCTAAGTATGTAAGAAGAAATCATTCTAATAGTCAGATCATAGGAGAAAAAACAAAGGTGTGCAAACCAAAAGAAGAATTCTAGAAGAATATTGTCTAATCTCTAAAGTTGAACCTAGAAATATAAGTGAAGCATGCAAAGATGAATATTGGATGGAAGCCATGAAAGAAGAACTAGTGTAGATAAAGAAGAATAATACATGGGATATTGTTCCTAGACCTCAAAACAACAATATGATTGGAACCAAGTGGGTGTTTCAAAATAAGCTGAATGAACAAGGTGATGTGGTCAGAAACAAAGTAAGATTGGTTTGCAAAGGTTACTCACACATGCAAGGTATTGATTTTGAAGAAACTTCTGCTCCTGTTGCTAGAATTGAGGTTGTTAGATTATTTATTGCTTATGCTAATTTCAAGAACTACAAATTTTATTAGATGGATATGAAGTCAACTTTTCTAAATGGTGAACTAGAAGAAGAAGTCTATGTTGAACAACTAGATGGATTTCAGTTGACTGATGAAAAAGATATGGTATGTCAATTGAAGAAAGCCATCTATGGAATAAAGAAAGCCCCTAGAGTTTTGTATGCTAGATTGGATAAATACTTGTTGAAACTTGGATTCAATAAAGGTACTTCTGACAACAATTTATATTTTAAACTAGATCAGAGAAAAGAACTGATCATTGAAGTCTTTGTTGATGATATCATTTTTGAGGGTGATGATTATTTATGTATGAAGTTTGCTAATGAAATGAAAAGTGAATTTTAAATGTCAATGATAGGAGAACTAAAACTTTTTCATGATTGCAAATTACTCAATTGGATGATGGAATCTTTGTATCTCAATCTAAGTATGTGAAAGAGTTACTAAAAAATTTTGGCATGGAAAATTCAAAGCCAGTTGGTACACCTGTGGTGATTGGATGCAAACTTACATAGAAAGATGATACTCCCAAAGAAAATAAAACAAGATATAGGTCAATGATTGGTGGATTACTTTACTTGACTCAGGCCAGGCCAGACATAATGAATGTTGTGTGCATGGTTGCTAGATTTCAAGATGATCCTAAAGAGTCCCATGTGTCTGCTGTGAAAAGAATATTTAGATATCTAAAAGGGATAGTTGATCTTGGTCTTTGGTATCCAAAGAATTATGATCTTAATCTAAGTGTTTTTACTAATGTTGATTGGGAAAGAGATGTATATGATAGGAAGATTACTAGTGGTGGTGTATTCTTCTTAGGTAAGAAGTTGGTATCTTGGTTAAGTAAAAACAAAAATTCAGTTTAATTATCTACTGTTGAGGTAGAGTACATTGTTGTTGAAAATGTTGAGAGTTGTTAGAATTGAGTATGAAGAACCCATTTCTATATTATGTGACAACTCAAGCGCCATTAACATTTCTAAGAATCTAGTATTGCATTCAAAGACAAAGCATATATCCATCAAGTATCACTTCTTGAGAGACAAAGTAAGTGACAAAGAAGTCAAACCGAAGTACATACCTACCAAAGATAAAATTGTAGATATCTTTACAAAGCCATTTCCTAAGGATACTTTTGAGTACCTCTAAGGAAATTTAGCGGTGATTTCCCTTCCTAATCATAACTAAGATGTAGGTATTTGCACTAGTTCATGAATTCATTGCCATATCATATTCTGGATTATTGTTGTGGTGACTGCTACTCAAGGGGAGTAGTCAGATGTTTCAAATTTAAGATCACAAGATGTGTACCTTTGCCATTGATTTCCAAGGGGGAGAGGAGAAATGTGAAAAATTGGGAAAGAATAGCAATGAAGGAAACGAGAAAAAGTGCACAATCTCAAGGGGAGACTGTTGAAGAAAAAGTTAGTTGGGTTGATGGTATTATTTTTCACATCATGTGTTTCCATCAATGCCAAATGGGGAGATTGTTGGATGTTGTGGTTGTGTTGATGATATGTGGTTGTCATTGATGTCAACACTATTATCATTTTAATCTGCATAATGTTGTATATGTCGAGGATATTTAGAAAATTATTAAAAATATAGTTCAGGTAGCTAGTGGAGCTGAGAAGGTCAAAGTGTTGGAAAGCTCTGTGTATTGAAGATCTAAAGGTGCTCTTCAATGGGTTTGTTGTTGAACCTTTCTAGTATGTTGCCTGAAAGTTTCAGAGGTGCACATAATTTTTTTTGGAAGTTATGAAGATTTGTGTGCCTGCAGTTATTCAATTTCTATAGATGGTGTTCTTAGTTGAAGTGGATGAATTTTTGGTAATCTCATGTGTTGCACATGTATCTATGACGTTCATGGATGATTCTAGATCATCCTCTATCCTTTTTGTACATTTATAGTGATTGAAGTGTTTGTGATAAAAAATTTTCCGATATGTGCCTCATTGTTCATGTTCTTGGCTAACATTGTGGTGTTAGCATGTTGCAAATCCATGAAGATTAATATTTCATTGTTTGGCATGTTTAGAGAAGTTTTTTTGGGTCCTCACTGTGTTGTGACCAACTTGTGGTGGTATGCATTGTAATTTATTGATTCATCAAGGCCAACAGTTGTAATTTATTCTTTATTTGTGTCTAATTGAATAGTGGTTGTAAATCCATATAGCAGATATATACATGAGATTGTTTTTCTCATTTAGAAGTTGTGCTCAAGTGTACAAGTGATGTACAAGTGTGAATAAAGGCCAGATCATTCAGAGAAGAGTATGGAATAGTTTGAGAAGAAGGGTGAAAGAGTTTGAAGAAGTTTTTTTTGTGCCTAACCGGAACTGTTATCAGGCTTTTGCAGAAGCTATTTTCTCAGTTCATATTTATCAAATGGATTTAATCTAATTTTTGTATATAAGGAAGTGAGCCTTCACTTTGAGTAGTGTGCTCTAGGAAGTGTGCCTGAATGCAAGCACATTCCCCTTTCTATTCTCCATTATAATTCTAATAGGGTATAATCTTGTGGACTAACATCCACTGTGGTTTTTCCCCTAATAGGGTTTCCACATATAAAATCTTGGTTTTCATGTGTCTCTGATGTGTTGTTCTTATTCTTGCACTGTTAATTATCATATCTATGATATAGAGATTGGTTAATGTTGCATAAGTTAGTTTTTGGTAACAACTAATTCACCCCCCCCCCTCTTAGTTGTCTATCCTTGTTTTGCTAGCAATAAGGTGCTACAATTGATGTGGTCTTTCATTCTTGGTTGATGTTGGTAGATCTTGAATGTAATGCTTCCTTGAATCATGAACTCTACATCACAATTGTTAGCACAATAACAAACATGAAGAATGCAATCCTTGACATGATGATTGATTCTTGAAGAATCCTCTTGAATGCTTGATAATCTTCCCTTGAATGCCTTGAATGCTCTTGATCAAATACTCTTGTGAACTCAATTTTCTATAAGGATTCTCTCACAAAATTCTTAGGTGAAAATGAGTGAAAGAACCTTGTATTTATACTCAATTAAGCAAGAATTCATGAAATCAACACTACAAGCTGACATCAAATCTAAGAGACTAAAATTCCACTAGAATTTTGATTTAAATTTTAATTTTGTTCACACAGGACTCATTCAACCAAGGTGGTGAATGAGTCCCATCACACATAATGTATGGGACCAAAAATGAAAAGTCTCTAGAAATGTGTGAAACTTGCATTGGGGCCAAAAAGACTTAGATTAGACTCATTCACCTAAGGTTTTGAATGAGTCCTAGACACTAAATTTGGGCCAAACAAGCTAGGAATGCCTTAATTATGATTTTTCAATGATTGATGTCGAGATTATCCTCAAAAATATGTAATAAATGAGGCTTGTGGATGCAAAATAGGGCCAATTAAAGCATTAGAAATCCCAATTATTAATGAAAAGCCTAAAGGAATGTGAAATTTTGTTACAACACTTTAAAACACTCCAAATAAGGTAAGGTAAAGGTTAATTATAATTGAAAATATGTTTATTATGCTTAGTTAATTGATAAAACCCTAGAAAAGTGTGAAAGTTCGTTACAACACTTTGCAACACCTTTGCAAGGTACCATTTAAATCCATTAGTTCACAAGGTCCCAAGACCTAATGTGAATTTTTTATCCACATTAGAACACTAAATCAAGGCAACATTAAGCCAAAATCTGCAAGGAGGACCCAAACGAGTGCAAAAATACCAAAGGACCCATTTTTTGACACTACAAATGCTACATCACAATACTAGCTCAATAACATGTTTGATGCTTGATAATCTTTGACATGATGATATATCTTGAATTGTTGAAACAAGTGATGATGAACATTGTCCTTGAATGCCTTAGAAATGATCTTGAAAGCTATCTTGATGACGTTCTGAAGACTTGGAATGCTTAACTCTTGGTTTCTTTTCTTGATAACCTGAATGCATGATGAAATAATGATTTGAGAGCTCATTTATATAGGTAATCCACTCAAATGACTATTAATTTGATCCCCAAGGCCAACATAGAAGAAATTTGAACTAAAATCCAACTTTTCCCACTCAAAACCTTAAAAATAGGCCAAATGGGACTCATTCACCATCCTAGGTGAATGGGTCCCACAAGGGTTATTTTTGGTCCTAAAGTGTCGGGGAGTGAAGAAATTAAGCTTATATGTTGATCTTGTTGGGTTTTTATTAAAATATTCCTTGGGATTCACAATATGGGGTCATAGGGGCCTATTAGTGATGATATAAAGGTTATAAATGAAAGGGGGGGAAAAATCCAATGTGAAAGTGTAAATAATTACACTTTACAACACTAAATTAGGGAAACATTGAGTCTATTTAGCTTAGAAGGGCCCTAAATCCCATGTGAATGTGTAAAACACATTACAACACTAGATTAGGTCCACTTTAGTTTACAAGCCCCCTAAATTTAATGTGAAGATGTAAATAAATACACTCTACAACATTAAATTAAGGTAGAGTTAAGTTAATTAGCTTTAAAAAGGGCCCAAGACCTAATGTGGATGTGTAAAATACCTCACAACACTAGATCAAGGCAACATTAAGTCCAGATTATGCTTAATTATTCCCAAGTCAAGTAGGATACTTTTCTCTACACTACATTTAACCCCCACTTTAGTGAGAGGATGAACTTTCTTTAAACTCAAACTAAAGTAGACATTCAAGAGGGGTCCAAGTGTACTGACGTGAATGGTCTAGGATAACAAAGATCGAGGAAGCGGTCAAACCCCAGAATCCAAGACCCCAAGTCAAACCGACATAAGCAAAGAAAGGACATGCGCAAAGGTGTATGATATGCAACAAAAATAAGATACACAAACATGCAATGTCAATAAGAAAGAAAAATGAGTAAAAATAAAAATGAGGTGGATAGAGTTTTGACAAAGATGCACTCACTCTCGGGCCACAAAACATTAGCTCGTTTGTGGGGTTAGTTGTCCCAAAGAAGTGGTTTAGTTAGAAATCCATGCCACTGTCGGCTTTCCATCATACTAACCATACCAAAGTTATCCTCCCGATAACTTTGATAAGGCACCACAATGTAATTCTTTTTGTAAATGATTTTGTCATGTGAAAATTTTGTTAAAGGGGATTTTGCTTTGTTCATGTAACAGTCTTCCTCTTATGGAGCATTGTGCATAATGTCTCCAAGAGGGGATAATTAAAAAGTGTTAGATTATCACCCATGGGATGCCTTGTTTGCATCATTCCATGTCAGTAGATCATACACTCTTGGATGGCATCAAACCCAACGAAGCAACCAAGAAGAGGACACATCACAAGAAAAAAGAAAAATCATGCCAGGAAATTTTTCCAAAAGATGTCATCTATGTATGCATCCACTTTAAAGCGGTTGTTGCACCATTACTATGAGAAATTTCTTTAAAGTAGCCAATGATTAATGCTAACATATAGCCAACTTGGAAAGCACTATTCCAAGTCATATGTTTCCAAATCGAACTACATCATGGATAATTATGTCACATGTGAGCCAAATTAAGGCAGCCATCCACATCCCAAGCTTGCTCTTATATGAAAGGTGCTCAACTAGCCAAAAGATACAATGATAAGTGACATACGGGTATAAGGCTTCCTAACCCCCTTGCCCCCACTTAGTTTAGGACAAGGGTGAGCCTAGAATGGATGATGATATGTTGCTCCTTTCAAAAAGGGAATGACATACAATAGTAAGTATTCTATGATCCTAAAACTATTACATGGCAAGGAGCAACAACTAATGTTATTTATTATTATGAGTAAAAAATGTGTCAACTTGATACATATTTAATGAGATATCTATTATTTTAGGATGCATCAAAGTTAAAGCTATCTTGGAAGAATCTTTTGTGATAGTGTTGACATTGAATGAAGGAATTTGTTTCGAGGGATAATGACCAAGAACATTAGTCATTTCTTTTGTTTTAGGCTCTATAGGGACATGGGTAACTTGTTCTATAGAATTAAATCCTTTCCCAAGTTTCTTCATAAGTTCAAGACCTCTTTCATAAAGATTTTTCACTTCTTTCAGATTTAGTGGTTGTTCAACTTCCTCAAAGTTTGTCTTGGATGTTGTCTTTTATTTTAAGGTGGTTGAACTGGATGCTTTTCAATTTTGTATTTAGGTTACCGATTTCTCTTTTCCCTTTTTATAATCCTTTTTTATGATCTTGTATTCTCCCATGAATATAGGTATGAACTCAAAGGTTTCATAAGCATCTTGCAATAACTTTGTGGCTTCTTCAATTTGTTTTTGTTTTTTTGTCTCTTGTATGGGTTTGACATGTGTGGTTATGTTAACGGATGTCTAGTGTGCACGATGTCAAAAGCCTTGTCCATAGTTTCATGATCTATTAGTGAAGAGGAGTCTAATTTCACTTCATCATCTTCATCTAAGGAAGCCATATTACTATTGTTTGAAAGAGGTGTGTCAATTTTGTCATTTTATTGCACCATGATACCTTCCCTATTAGGATATTTTTTAGGAGAACTACAAACTAGATGTTCATGACATTCAATGTTTGGTTCTTCTGAAATAACTTCATCACAGGTAGGGGACTCATCAATGGTTGGGTTTTCTTGTTTATTAATGATGGAATTTTCTTGTTCAATGATGTTTTCCTCTTGCTTCTCATTGATTGGATCTTGTGACACCATAATATGTTCTTCACCAATAGGAGAGATATCAAGAGGGGGGAAATTTGATTGTTGTCTATAATTTCCTTCTTTCTCTCCAAGGTCTCATTCTCTTGTGCCAAAATATCCACCCTGGTAGGAGAGATTTTGGGCAAGTTACAAACAATAGATTCATCACATTTCATGGTTATATTTTGTAAAGTAGCTTCATCGCACATAGGTGAGGCCTCAAGAGGATAACTGTGAGATTCGTGGTTACCTCTGATTGGACTTTTTTTTTTAAATAGGTCTTCCCAAATAGTAGGGGCATTAGGAAAGGGAGGGATAAGATTCTCGTGAGTTTAAATAAGGATATCTTCTAACACTAAACTATCTTGTTCATGTCTAGAAGAGATATTAGAAGAAGAAAAGGTTTGACTGTCAAGACTATCTACAATTGTATCCCTATGTCCTATAATGTCTTCCCAAGTAGGAGAGGTGGGATTTAAATAGCTATAAATTATTGGATATCTTAATATCAACATATCCTCCACATAAATGTGTTTGTCATGATCATTGACGATTGTATCCTTATTCACTAAATCATTCTCACAAGTAGGGGAGGTGTTGGGAGATGAATGGAGACTAGGTAAAGTAGTGGCCATGATCTCATCTTTGTGTTTCATAATATCTTTCAATGAGGGAAGAAAAACAATACTTTCATGATTCTCAATGATTGTATCTCCTATCACCAAGATACCTTTGTTACTAATAGGAGAGGTATCAAGACAAGAACAATTATGATTGTCATGATTATCAATTCTTGCATTCTCTTGTATAAAACCTTTAGTGGATGATCTAGGAGAGATGAATTCATCAAGGACTTAATCTAACATGTCAAAGTTGTCACTACTAAAGGGTTTTAATGATATGTTTTCTCTAAGGTTAACCATTTTTTTGTTTGTTTCTTTTGATGTTTTTTAGTTTTTTGTTCTCATTTTTTGATGAATGTTGAATGTAATATGATCTAAGTGAACTATGAACCAATTCTGAAAATAAAAAGTGCAAGAATATAATTCTATCCACAATTTCAATGAATGTAAATTATGCTAGTTCTAATAATTGGAATTTAACAAAAAGTATGCAAACTGAAACATAAACATTTTTACAGCAAACAAAAGCTAAAAAAGAAGGAATTTCACTCTGTAAAATGTAGTTCGGAATAATTAGAGGGATTGATTTTCCCAAGGTGGAAAATGAGTCCCAGTAGGGATTTTTTTCAAAATTTTCAGAGTTTTTTTAGCCAATTTTTATGCTTTTCTATGTTTGATGAACTATATCTGAGATGCAAATGCATATTTTGAGTGATTTTCAATAAAATTAGATGCAAAAAATGCAAGCTATATGAGCTTTTAGTAATGAAAATTTTGAAACCATAGAATCCAAATTAACTAATGCAAATCCTAATGCAATGTTAATGCAAGCCAAAGATAGGATGATGATGGACTCCAAATCAGAAAAGAGTGTATTCTAAATGTATGTTCACCAAAATGATTAGTCGAAAAATTGATGCTTTATTGTTTAAGACATAAAACATCACTTTTCTCCAACTAACATTCAAAAATACCATAGAGACCTCAAACCAATGAAGGATGAAAGAAGAGATCTAACAATAGGTTATCCTAGGATATGTTTAGAGATTAATTAAGGTTGAATGAGGGGTTCACCACCAATTTTAAACTTGGAAAAGACAATAAAATGCAAGATGCAACACTAAACCCTAGTTCAATGCAAACTAACTCTAAATGACCAAGAAAGATGAATGAAATGCAACAAAAATTTGTAAAACAAAAAGTGTGCACCTGGAAACTTGTAGAGGCTTGAATGAAGATTTGAAATGTCATTAATCCTAAAATTTTGACCTACTATGACTCATTCACCATTTTGGGTGAATTAGTCCCAGTTTTGGATTTTTGCACAAGAGCACATTTTGGGAAAATGGAAATCCAAATCTGCAAAACATTCTTAAAAACACCTATACTAGGACTCACTCACCACTTGTGGTGAATGACTCTAGTTTGGATTTTCTAGAAATTCAAAGTCTAAATTGTCTCTTCTCAGTCTACTCAATCTACTCCTCCAGGTTCTCGAATCTGAAACTCCGATTTTGGGGTTGTAGATGACCTTTTAGTGAAGATTATGACCTTGCAAATGTGGAGATAGCTCCAACAATCTTGCAACCTAATATTCAATGACCTTCAAGTCTTCAAAGCACCTAGATCTATAATTACACAAAGAAAGAGATCATAATTGTTGATTATTAGGGAATAAGGGTTTGCCTTGGTCAACCCCCTTTTAGGTAATTAAACCAAATGATGAAAAAATGAAGTTCAAGGACATGAAACATGAAACATGAACAATGATACCTTGAATTATGTCTTTTAAATGATGTCTATAAAATTGAAACTCAACATGAAATGATCATGAAGGATGTAGATCTTAATCTTGACAATAGGTTTGGAACAATTCTTGATCTTGGATCTTCAATGCTACATCACAACACTAGCTCAATAACATGCTTGATGCTTGATAATATTTGACATGATGATATATCTTGAATTTTTGTAAGAAGTGATGAATAATCTTGCCCTTGAATGCCTTAGAAATGATCTTGAAAGCTATCTTGATGACCTTGTGAAGACTTGGAATGCTTAACTCTTGCTTGCTTGGCTTGATAACATGAATTCATGATGAAATAATTATTTGAGAGCTCATTTATATAGGAAATCCACTCAAATGACCATTAATTTGATCCCCAAGACCGACATGGAAGAAATTTGAATTAAAAACAAACTTTTCCCACTCAGAACCTTAAAATAGGCCAAATGGGACTCATTCGCCATCTTGGGTGAATGAGACCCACCTTGATGGGATTCATTCTCCGAAGGTGGTGAATGGGTCCCACAAGGGTTATTTTTGGTCCTGAAGTGTTGCAGAGTGAAGAAATTAAGCTTATATGTTGATCTTGTCGGGTTTTTTATTAAAAGATGTCTTGGGATGTACAATATCGGGTCACAGGGGCCTATTAGTGATGATATAAAGGTTATAAATACAAGGGTGTCCAAAAGCCAATGTGAAAGTGTAAATAAATACACTTTACAACACTAAATTAAGGCAAAATTGACTCTATTTAGCTTAGAAGGGCCCTAAATCCCATGTGAATGTGTAAAACACATTACAAAACTAGATTAGGTCCACTTTACTTTACAAGTCCCCTAAATTTAATGTGAAGGTGTAAATAAATACACTTTACAACATTAAATTAGGTAGATTTTTAAGTTAATTAGATTTAAAAAGGGCCCAAGACCTAATGTGGATGTGTAAAACACCTCAAAATAGTAGATCAAGGCAACATTAAGTCTAGTTTATCCTTAATTATTCCCAAATCAAGCAAGGGATACTTTTTTCTATACTACAACAATATAGTTGTTTAGAAATTCAACATAAGTAGTGATGCAATTACTTCACATAGCATAAGTAATAACTAGGAGCTGCTGCTAATTTCATTAGCTTGTCATGGAATTCCATGAGGCCACTTGTTATTGAGGCAATTTTTCAAATAGTTGGGTGAGTGTAGGATCATGGGGGTCCAAAAAGTGGCTGATGAAATTTTTTTATCCAAATTGGATGAAACAAAAAGGGTTTATTGAGAAAATTGTTAGCTTTCTAAAAATATAATAGGTGTCTTATTTTAAATGAAATAGATAATTATTATTGATTTTCTACCTACATTTCTTTGAGGCATTTTATCAAACAGTTCACTGCCTTTTCTCTACTACCACATTTTCCATACATGTCTACCAAAGCATTTTATCAAATAGTTCACTTCCTTGCTACTATGGCTAAAATCCTAAAAAAGGTGCTTTCCAAAAAACTATTGATGCTTGGAAAAAATATACCAAAGCATAATAGTAAGCAATAGCATAGACAAGGCAGTGAGTAGTTTGAAACAATGCCTTGAAGAAATGTGGTCTCATGGTGATGGAATGCCATTCCATCACCATGAGACCACATTTCTTTGAGACATTTTTTCAAACAACTCACTGCCTTTTCTCTGCTACCACATTTTCCATACATGTCTACCAAATAATTTTATCAAGCAGTTCACTTCCTTGCTGCTATGGCTAAAAGGATAAAATACGTGCTTTCCAACAAACTATGGATGCTTGGGAAAAATCTATCAAAGCATAATAGTAAGCAATAGCATAGACAAGGAAGTGACTAGTTTGAAAAAATTCCTTGAAGAAATATGGTCTCATTGTGATGGAATGCCATTCCATCACCATGAGACCACATTTCTTTAAGGTATTTTTTCAAACAACTCACCACGTTTTCTATGCTACCTCATTTTCCATACATGTATACCAAAGAATTTTATCAAACAATTCACTTCCTTACTGCTATGGCTAAAAGCCTAAAAAAGGTGCTTTCCAACAAATTATGGATGCTTGCAAAAAATCTATCAAAGAATAATACTAAGCAATAGCATAGACAATGTAGTGAGTAGTTTGGAAAAAATCCTCGAATAAATGTGGTCTCATGGTAATGGAATGCCATTCCATCACCATGAGACCACATTTATTTGAGGAATTTTTTCAAACAACTCACCACCTTTTCTATGCTACCACATTTTCCATACATGTCTACCAAAGAATTTTATCAAATAGTTCACTTATTTGCTGCTATGGCTAAAATCCTAAAAAAGGTGCTTCCCAACAAACTATGAATGCTTGGAAAAAATCTATCAAAGCATAATAGTAAGCAGTAACATAGACAAGGCAGTGAGTATTTTGAAAAAGTTCCTCAAAGAAATGTGGTCTCATGGTGATGGAATGTCATTCCATCACCATGAGACCATAATTATTTAAGGCATTTTTTAAACAGCTCACGGCCTTTTTTATTCTACCACATTTTTCAAACATTTCTACCAAAGAATTTTATCAAATAGTTCACTTCCTTGCTACTATGGCTAAAATCCTAAATAAGGTGATTTCCAACAAACTATAGATAGGGAAAATAGTAAGCATGATTATAAGAAATATATAGTTCTATAAGTACTCAAAATTTTGTACATTATCTGATACATTATAATCCATGACATGCATCACTATTTTAGTTTTCATGATTGAATAATTTGTTGTTTTATTTTTAGATGTTGCAAGCGGAAACACCTCTAGATGTTCATATGACAATGGAGCTTGGTGTTTCTTCTACTATAGACTCCTTAATGTCTCTCACAGGGGTATGAGGAAAATTAGTAAATTTCAATTTACATTCGTTATTATAGTTGTTAGTTAGTGAAAAATCAAACCATTATTGATTCATAGTTTAATTTCTCTTTGGATGGTTTCTATAGGGCTTCAGCATACCACAACATGGGAATGCAAATATATCCCTTGAGGAGAGTGATCATCTAGTGGTGGTAAGTGATTATTTTGTTAAATATATCATTTTTATAATATAATTTCTATATATTAATGTCTTTACTTGTTATTATAATAGATAAGGCTTGATTAGGAACTAAACCATAGGAGGAGCACTAGGGTCACTCCTTGACCTCAAAGTAAATGAGTGACATACTTATCACCATATGACTAACTAGCAAAAGGTAAGATTTTGTTTCATGAGCTTGTAGGGCAATGAATTTTGATTCGAGGGCCCTTTGTTGTATGCCTATATGGCATTTTTTGACATATTTTTTAATGCATATATTTGAAATTGTATGCCTATATGGAATTCTTGTAAGCCTATATGGCTATTTTGTATATATTTTATATTTATATTGACACATATTTAATTATGCCTACATGGCTATTTGGTTAATACGAATCTTTTTATCGATGGTGTTTATATTTGCATTATAAATCCACAATTCAATATATATGAGTTATGTGTATTCAAGTGTATACTTTACAACTTATGTGTATACTTTTTGAATTACATTTATTCTAATGTATACTTTTCGACTTGTGTGTTTTCATGTGTATACCTTGTATTCATGCATATAATTTTTATTAATGTGTATAATATGTATAATATGTATTCATGTGTATAATTTAAGTCTTACGTGTATTTGAGTACTTGTGCTTCACTTATTCACATTTATTCTTGACTTATTCATGTGTATACTTATTAACTGGTTAGCCCTAGAATTGATCATTGTTGTACTTCATGGTTTGTATTGAATATTTATTGATTGATTCAATATTTCTAAAAATGATTCAACAATGATATATTATTCACTTATGTGTGAATTCAATATGGAATCCAAGGAATAATTTAAAAGGGATAAAGCTAGGAGGAGAGGGAGAATATATATTTATAGTGTAACCTATTGTACCTTCTCTATATAAATCTCTAATGGCTCTTGTATGCTTTTCTATTTCATTTTCTACTTTTCATATCCCATTTTCATAGGTGGATCATCACTTCTCTTAATTATTTTCCTTCTCCTATTCTAGGTCCTCGCCTTCACTTGTGGTATTCTAAAATAAGGTCTAGTTTATGGTGGGCACCCACTAAGATTCAATATTTTCTAGGATGTTTGATATGATTGTGAAGTAGTACGAATAGGGGTTGTAATATCTCATGTATCAAAATAAATTTATACCTCTTTTTTGAGCTATTTTTACCTTCTACTTATGGTTGAGGCTCTAGTATCAACATATATTTATACCTCTTGTTCATGATTCTCTTTTGACAACTTGAGAACTTGCATTTGAAGACTTTTTCGTCATCTGAAAAGTCGTCACCATGGGAAAACACCTTCGAGATAGAAAAAAATGAGAGAGGTTATTGTAGAGGGCTCCAACCCAATTCCATAGCCTTAGATGGAGATTTTTTAAGTATCACAGTTTTTGAATAATATCTTGTCAAAGATTGTAGCCATTTTGCACTTTTGACTCTTAAGGGATCGAGTTGGTTGAATGTAACTTAGAGTGATTTGGCATGTTTGGGTGTGAAATAGGACCATGCCTAGTGTAAATGTTCCTATCTAGATGCATTGGAATAGTCTGTTTGGTCACACGAGTTGCAAACAAAAAAGTTGCACCACTTTGCAACTTTGCACTACTTGGATTTGACAACTTTTTCCTCAAATAAAAAGTCATCACCATGGAAAAATTCCTTTGAGATAGAAAAAAATGAGAGAGGTTATTGTAGAGGGGCCCAACATGATATCATAACCTCACATGGAGAGTTTGTAAGCATCATAGTTTCTCAATAATAGCCCATCAAAGATTGTAGCCATTTTGCACTTTGGACTCTTAAGGGATTGAGTTAGTTGAATGTAGCTTGGAGTGATTCGGCGTGTTTGGGTGTGAAAGAGGACCATTCCTAGAATAAATGTACCCATCCGGATGTGTTGGAATAGTCTGTTTCATCACATGAGTTGCAAAATAAAAGCTGTGCCACTTTGTAACTCTACACTACTTACATTTGCTAGCTTTTTCCTCAAATGAAAAGTCATCACCATTGAAAAAAAAACCTCTGAGATAGAAGAGAGAGGTTATTTAGTTGATCCAAACATGATCCCATAGCCTCAGAAAAAGAGTTTGTAAGTGTCACATTTTTCAAGTAATAGCCCATCGAAGATTGTAGCCATTTTGCACTTTGAACTCAAGGGATCCAATCAATTGAATGCAACTCAGAGTGATTTGGCATGTTTGGGAATGAAAGAGGACCACACCTAGTGTAAAAATACCCATCTAGATGCATTGGAACAATCCATTTGGTCACACGAGTTGAAGAACGAAATTTGCACCACTTTGCAACTTTACACTACTTGCATTTGACACTTTTTCCATCAAGTGAAAATTAGACACCATGGGAAAACACCTCTGAGATAGAAAAAATTGAGAGAGGTTATTGTAGAGGGGCCCAACATGATCTTGATGGCTTAAAAAAATAAATTTGTATCTAGAACAGTCTTCAGGTAACAGGTCGTCAAAGATTGTTGCCCTTTTGTAATTTGGACTCAAGGGATTACGCCACATGAACATAGCTCGAACCAATTCAACGTGTTTGGGTGCAAAAGAGGACCATTCCTAGCCTAAATGTACCCATTAAAATGTGTTGGAACTATCAGTTTGATAGTATGAAATGCAAAATGAATGTTGCACCACTTTATAACTTTACACTACTTGCATTTGACACTTTTTCCATCAAGTGAAAACTAGACACCACAGGAAAATGCCTTCGAGATAGAAAAAACCAAGAGAGGTTATTGTAGAGGGGCCCAAATTGATCCAAAATCCTCAAGAAAAATTCCCACAATTGACATGGTCTTTGGGTAATAGGCCTTCAAATATTTCTGCCCTTTTGTAATTTGGACTCTTAAGGGATTATGCCGCATGAACATAGCTCGAACTGATTTAGCATGTTTGGATGCAAAAGAGGACCATACCAAGCCTAAATTTACCCATACAAATGTGTTGGAACTATTGGTTCAATAGTACGAGTTGCGGAATGAAATTTTCACCACTTTGCAACTTTACACTGCTTATATTTGACAATTTTTCCATCAAGTGAAAACTAGACACCCTGGGAAAATGACTTTAAGATTAAAAAAAAATTGAGAGAGGTTATTTTTGCTGGATGTTGTGGTTGTGTTTTTGATATGTGGTTTTCCTTGATGTCAACACTATTAGCATTGATGATTCTGAAGGTTGTATATATCAAATTTATTGAGAAAATTAAAATAAATATGTTGCAGGCAGTCTGTGAAGTTGTGATGATTAGAATGGTGGAAAGTTGTGTACATTGATAATCAGAAGTTGCACATTAAAGGGTTTTTTTCTGAGCCTATCTAGTATGTTTTCTAGAAGTTTTAGTGGTACACATCAAGATTGGAGTGAGTTATGAATTTATGAGTTCCTACAGTTATTATGTTACTGTAGCAGATGTTTCTAGAAGAAGAGAATGCAATTCCGGTAAATTAATTTGTTGTGTATTCTCCTGAGATGTTCAGTGATGTTTCTACATCATTCTCTATCATTTTGGTTCATTTGTCTTGATCGGTGTGCTCGTGCTTGAATATTTTCCTTTGTGTGTTTGAGTTTTTCATATTCTTGGTCGACATGATGGTGGTATCATGTTGTGGATCCTTATGGATTAATATTTTAATGTTTGGAATATTCGAGGATGTTGATTTAGGTCTTCATTATGTTGTGACCGACTTAGGTTGGTGCGCATTGAGATTTTTTCATGAATTGGGCTGACAGTTTGTAATTTATTTATTCATTATTTGTGGTTGACAAAGGTGTTAATGTAAATTCATGTACCGGATATATAAGAGCGATTTTTTCATCATTTTTGATGTATGCTCAGTGAATGAATATGAAGTGTAAATGCGAAATGTGTGAATACAGATCAGATCATTTGATTTCAGAGCAGAGTGTGAAGAAGATTAGGTGAAGTGTGAAGAAGTGTTTTTGTGCCTAACTGAAACTGTCATCAAGCCTTTGTAGAAGCTAATTTCTCAATTCAACTTCATCAAATGGATTTAATCTAATTATTTTATGTAAGGCAGTGAGCTCTAGGTAGTGTGCCTGAATGCATGTGCATTCCTTATTCATTCTTCATTATACTTCTAACAAGGTATAATTTTGTGGACTAACATCCACCATGGTTTTTCCCTTAATAGGGTTTCCACATATAAAATCTTGATGTTCATGTTTTTTTGATGTGTTTTTTATTCATGTTTTTACTGTTAATTATCAAATCTGAGATTAAAGGTTAATAAGGTTGAATAAGCATTAAATTTTCTGACAACTGATTCACCCCCCCTCTTAGTTGTCTATTCTTGTTTTTCCAACAACTGGTATCAGAGTCGGTTCCTCTAAATAAGTTTAATAGCTTGAGGTGATCCAAGATGGCATCATACAAGAAGGATAGTCCTAGATTTGATGGTACAAATTACTCTCTATGGAAGGTCAGAATGGAGTATCATTTGAAGTGCATTGGTGAACCCTTTTGGAACATTACAAATAACATCTATAATATTCCTCAAAATGGTCCCACTGCTCTAGATGAGATCAAAGAATCTGAAACTAATATCAGGGCTATAGAAGCACTGCTAAGTGCTTTGACAGATTCAAATATGACAAATGTGTTAGGTTTGAAGATAGCACATGAGATCTGGAAGAAATTAGAAACATTGTATGAAGGAGATGCACAAGTGAAGATTGCTAAGCTAATAAGTTTGAAAGGAAAGTGGGAGAACTTGAAGATGAGTGAAGATGAAAACATTGTTTCTTTCATGCATAAGGTAAATGAACTAGTGATGGGTATTAGGTGTGCTGATGGAATTATGGAAGAATATGAAATTTTGGCTAAAGTGCTTAGATTAGTGCCTACTTCTTACAAAATGAAAGCTCATTCTATTGAAGAACACAAAATAGTAACAAATGCGACAAGAGACATGTTGATTGGTAAACTAGCTACCTTTGAGTTAAGTGAATTTGGTGAGTCTACTCCTAAGATAGAATCTGCATTCAAAGCTACTATATTTGGAAGAAGCCAACAAAGATATGATCTAGGAGAAAGTTCCAAAAAGACATTCAAATATGAAGATGAGATGAGACAGATTGAAGATGAAGAAAGAGAGCTAGAAGAGTTGGAAGCATTGATTGTGAAAAGAGAAGCCAAAGGACATGGTAAGTATAAAGGAAAGCTACCTATTAAATGTTTCTCTTGTAGTAAGATAGGTCATTTTGCATCAAGGTGTCATGAAAGAGTTTCTAAGTACAAACCTAACAAGTCTGTATTTCAAAAGAAATGTTATTATGTTGAAGAAGGTGTTACTGATGATGAATTTGATAAAGAAACTAGAAATGAAGATGGATGGGTATTCATTGCTATCAAGTAAACTGGTACGGTGTCCACTGAATCTGCTAGTAATCAAAATATTGATAAATCTCTTGTAGCCAGAATTGATGAAAAATATGAATGGGTGATTGAGAGCAGATGCTCACATCATATGAATGGTGCTAGAAGAAAGTTTCTAAGCTTGGAAAAATATGATGGTGGTGTTGTAAGATTTGGAGATAACAATGCTAGTGTGATTTGTGGTAGAGGCACTATTTCTCTTGGTGGTAAATACAATACTGATAATTTCCTTTATGTTGAAGGATTGAAGCATAATTTTTTGAGTGTTGGATAGATGGTAGACAAGGGATAGAATCTTAAGTTCAAAGATGGTAAGTGCAGGATATTGGAAAGCTCTGGAAATGTAATTGCTTCAAGCACAAAGACAAGAGGTAAAAAAATTCACCTAAGTGCTACTAGTGAAATTTGTTTAATTGCTCAAGTTGATGTAAGCTGGTTATGGCATAGGAGGCTATGTCATGTGAATTTTGATAAAATTTTCAATAAGCTCCACTCAAGCAGTTAGAGATCTACCTAAGTTAGTGAAGCCTACTAACACTATGTTCAAGGAATGTCAGATGGGAAAGTAGACAAGAATTTATTTTTGAAGCAAACAATATCATTCTAATGGAATATTGGAGTTGGTTCATATTGATCTATGTGGTCCATCCAGAATCAAAAGTCTACAAGGAGAAAGGTACTTTATGTTGATTATTGATGATTACTCTAGAATGATATGGGTTACTTTCTTGAGAGAAAAACATGAAGCTATAGAAAATTTCAAATGTTTCAAAGCTATGGAAGAAAATGAAACATGTTTGAAGGTCAAATGCTTAAGATCGGATAGAGGTGGTGAATTCACTTCCCGAGAGTTCAATTCATTTTGTGAAGAGCATGGAATCAAAAGACAGTTATCTTCTCCCTAAACCCCTCAACAGAATGAAGTTGTTGAGAGAAAGAACATAACAATTCTAGATGCTACTAGAACTATGATGTTGGAAGGTAATGTTCCTCATATCTACTGGAGAGAAGTTGTAAGCACTATTGTATACACTATCAATCGGGTAAATGTTAGTGTTAATTCTGGTAAGAATCCTTTTGAGCTATGGTTTGGTTATAAGCCTACTGTTAAGTATTTCAAAATCTTTGGAAGTAGATGTTATATCAAGAGAGATGAAGATACTGGTAATTTTGATGCTAGATGTGATGAAGGAATCTTTCCGGGTTACTCTACTAAGAGCAAAGCTTACCGGTGCTACAATAGAAGATTGAAGAAAATGGTTGAAAGTGCAAATGTCAGAGTTGATGAAGACAATGTCAGATCATCCAGATACAATGGATATGATTTTGATGATCAAAAATATGGTACTAATAATGGAAAGAATGTACAAACACGGAATAAAGTTCAAATTGTTTCGGTGAATCAAGAGAATCATGAAGGAGAAGCTAGTGGAAGTGCATAATAGAGAACAAAAGAACCAAAAGTTAGAGAGAATCCAAAAGTTCGAATGTATGTAAAGCTAAATCATTTAGACTAGAAGAAGAATTATAGAAGAATATTGCTTGATTTCCAAAACTGAGCCTAGAAATGTCAGTGAAGCATGTAAAGATGAATATTGGATGGAAGCAATGAAGGAAGAAGTAATGCAAATAGAGAAAAATGATACATGGATTCTTGTTCCTAGACCTCTGGATAAAAATGTGATTATAACCAAATGGGTCTTTTAGAATAAGCTGAATGAACAAGGTGAAGTGGTCAGAAATAAAGCAAGACTCGTATGTAAAGGATACTCACAGATGGAAGGTATTGATTTTGAGGAAACCTTTGCCCCTGTTGCTAGAATTGAAGTTCTAAGGTTATTTATTGCTTATGCTACTTTCAAGAATTACAAAGTATATCAAATGGATGTGAAGTCAACATTCTTGAATGGTGAGTTAGAAGAAGTTTATGTTGAGAAAATAGATGGATTTCAACTAACTAATGAAAAGGATATGGTCTGTCGATTGAAGAAATCACAGTATAGACTCAAACAAGCCCCTAGGGCCTGGTATGCAAGACTAGATAAATACTTGTTGGAGCTTGGACTCAATAAGGGTACTACTGACAACAACTTGTATTTCAAGATGGATCAAGATAAAGAGTTGATTATTGAAGTCTTTGTTGATGACATTATTTTTGAAGGTGATGATGACTTATGCATGAATTTTGTTGATGAAATGAAAAGTGAATTTGAGATGTCAATGATAGGAGAGCTGAAATTATTTTTAGGATTGCAAATAACTCAGTTGGATGATGCAATTTTCATATCTCAATCCAAATATGTAAGAGAGTTACTGAAAATGTTTGGAATGGAAGACTCAAAACCAGTTGGTACACCCATGGTAACTGGATGCAAGCTAGCATAGAATGATGATTCCCCTAAAGCTAATCAAACAAGGTATAGGTTAATGATTGGTGGATTTCTATATTTGACTTGGACTAGAATAGACATTATGAATGTTGTATGTATGGTTGCTAGATATGAAGCTGATCCGAAGGAGTCACATGTGACTACAACAAAGATAATTTTCAGATATTTGAAAGGAACGATTGATTTTGGGCTATAGTATCCTAAGGATGATGATCTTACTCTGAATGCCGTTACAAATGTAGATTGGGTAGGAGATGTGGATGACAGGAAAAGTACAAGTGGTGGTGCATTCTTCTTGGGGAAGAATTTGGTTTCTTGGCTAAGTAAAAAGTAGAATTTCATTTCCTTATCTACTGTCGAGGCAAAATATATTGTTGTTGCAAACAATTGCACTCAAGTACTATGGATGAAACAAATGCTGATAGATATCAGGATTGAGTATAATGAGCTTATTTCTATATTTTGTGATAAGTCAAGTGCCATAAATATTTCCAATAATCTAGTGTTACATTCAAATAAAAAACATATATCTATCAAGTATCACTTTTTGAGACACAAAGTGAGTGATAAAGACGTCAGATTGGAATATGTGCCCACTAAGGAACAAATTGTAGATATCTTCACTAAAATGTTGCCTAAGGATACTTTTGAGTATGTTAGAGGCAAGTTAGGGGTGATTTCCCCTCTTGATTTGAACTAAGATGCAATTCTTTGCATCAATCTGTGTACTTACAGTGAGATCTTGTTTCAAATTGATGTTATGGTGGATCCTAGTTAGGGGGAGTAGTCAGATGATTCAGATGATATGTGGTTCAAAGCTTGTGTACCTTTTTCAATGATGTAAAAGGGGGAGAAGAGTAATGTGAAAAACACTTGAGGAAGAAAAGGGGAGAAGAGAAGTGTAAGGAGGAAAAGAACAGTTTGAGAAGAGACAGTTGTGTTGATGGTATTTTTCACATCATGTGTTTCCATAAATGAAAAAGGGGGAGATTGTTGGATGTTGTGGTTGTGTTGCTGATATTTGGTTGTCATTGATTTCAACACTATTAGCATTGATTATTTTGAAGGTTGTATATGTCGAAGATATTGAGAAAATTAGAATAAACATGTTGCAGGTAGTCTGTGAAGCTATGATGATCAAAATGGTGGAAATTTGTGTACATTGATAATCAAAAGTCATGCATTAAAGGGTTTGTTCCTGAGCCTATCTAGTATGTTGTCTAGAAGTTTCAATGGTAAACATCAATATTGGAGTGAGCTATGAATTTCTGAGTTCCTATAATTATTTTGTTAATGTAGCAGGTGTTTCTGTAATAAGAGAATGAAATTCTGGTAAATTAAGTTATTGTATATGCTTCTGAGACATTCAAAGATGTTTCTAGATCATGCTTTATCATTGTGGTTTGTCCACGTTGATCAGTGTGCTCGTGATTGAAGATTTTCCTTTGTGTGTTTTATTTTTTCATGTTCTTGGTCGACATGATGGTGGTAGCATGATGCAGATCCTTATAGATTAATCTATGGATGTTCGAGGATGTTGATTTAGGTTTTCATTATGTTGTGACTAACTTAGATTGGTGCACATTGAGATTTGTTCAAGAATTAGGCCAATAGTTTGTAATTTATTTATTCATTATTTGTGGCCGACAGAGTTGTTAATATAAATTCATGTAGTAGATATATAAGAGTGATTTTTTCCTCAGTTTTTATTTATTCTCAGTGAATAAATATGAAGTGTGAATGCGAAATTTGTGAATAAAAATCAGATCATTTGATTTTAGAGCAGAGTGTGAAGAAGATTGAGCGGAGTGTGAAGAAGTGTTTTTGTGCCTAATCAGAACTATCATCAGGCCTTTGTAGAAGCTAATTTCTCAGTTCAACCTCATGAAATGGATTTAATCTAATTATTTTATTTAAGGCAGTGAGCCTTTCCTTCTGAGGAGTGAACTCTAGGTAGTGTGCTTGAATGCATGCACATTTCTTATTCATTCTTCATTATACTTCTAACAGTGTATAATTTTGTGGACTAACATCCACCATGGTTTTTCCCCTAATAGGGTTTCCATGTATAAAATATTGGTGTTCATGTGTTTCTGATGTGTTGTTGATTCATGCTTTCATTTTTAATTATCAGATCTGATATTAAAGGTTAATAAGGATGAATAAGTATTAAATTTTGTGACAAATGATTCACCCCCCCTCTCAGTTGTCTATTCTTGTTTTTCCAACAATTGTAGAGGGGCCCAATGTGATATCATGGTCTTAGATGAAGAATTTTTAAGCATCATGGTTTCTAGGTAGTAGCCCATTGAAGATTGCAACCATTTTGCACTTTGTACTCTTAAGGGATCGAGTCAGTCGAACATAGCTCAGAGTGGTTTGACATGTTTGGGTGTGAAAGAGGACAATGGATAGCATAAACGTACCCATCCAGATGTGCTGGAGCAATCCATTTGGTTGTACGATTTACAAAACAAAATTTGCACCACTTTGCAACTTTACACTACTTGCATTTGACACCTTTTCCATCAAGTGAAAATTGGACACTACGGGAAAATGACTCGGAGATACTAAAAACTAAGAGAGGTTATTATAGAAGAGCCCTACATGATCTCAATACCTCAAATGGAATACCCGTATTTGACATGGTCTTTGGGTAATAGTCCATCAAACATTGTTTCCCTTTTGCAAATTGGATTGTTAAGGGATTATGCTCCATGAATTACAAATGTTTGAGGGCAGCAATAAATACGAACTAGGGAACTAGATCCCTAACTCAATTACAATTTTTTTAGAGCAGCCATTAATTTTTAGTTGGAAAAAATGTGTGAATAAATTGTGGGGTACTTGAGTTAATTCATGTTACTTGAACAACATCTAACAAGTCATAGATGCTTCTATTACTTGTAAATCTGATTATTTTTATGACATGTTGAAATTATGCATAAAAAATGTTTACAAATTGAATTTATTAAATTTTTATGTGAATACATTGTATACTATATTGATATTGATATATAATCATTAGGTTGATTTATTTTAATAAATGAAGCTTTTATAATAAGTTAGTCAAGTGGTGATATTTATAGTATGGAGAGAATAAAATAAAAAGAATGATTGGTAACCATCAATGGTTATTAAACTCACTATATTAATATGTGATGTTTACAATAAAATGAGATTTATTTGGAAATCCTAATTCTTATGTGTGTGGTACAATTGTCTAATATGCTTCATACACCAATATGAAACCCAAGTGATTGTACTTGTAGGCATAATTCTTTATAAAAACTATCAAGTGGTAATAAAAAATCATGAGAAAAAAATCAACCTATGTGAATTCCAACACCCCACTTAAATCAAATATTCAATGAATGTGCCCAATTTTCATGCACAAAAACTCAACTTATAAGGTTCTCTTACAATAACTAAAAATAGGATTCAATGATGTCTTAGGTACTTCATTCTCGTAGATCTTTTACAATGTCCCTCATACATTCAAGATGCTCTTATAATGTCTACATTATAGGTGATGTTGATGAGGTTAACTTCAAATGAATAACTTGAAATTCCCTCACTAAGCTTGATACACACTTTTATAATTTCTACATCATAGGTGGTCATGATGAGGTTAACTTCAAATGAATAATTTAGTACCATCTATTAGTCTTGGATTTGGCATATAATTTATAACTTCATTTGGGTTTACTAGCTCCCACCTAAACAAAGAAAAGAGATTATCAACATTAATAATCACACAATAAATTCAAATAAACATGTGATATGTCAATAATCTAAAACTTGTGTGCTCAATTATGCAATATCTTATAACTTATCGCTAGTTAATCTAGTACATTGAATATCTTAAAAAGTAATTTTTATATGAATATAAAGCATACCTCCCATCTATCAGGATTAAATAGTAGAGGGTGCTCGAAGTAATGAGGATCAACATGAATAGAACATAACCAAACTATTACTTTCCAACCTTTTGGAAACTTGTAACCTATTATAAAAACAACACAATTTAATCTTCCACTTAGTTTACTAATCTATTGAGAATATCCTACATCAATTTTTTTTGCATATTTTTGAGAAAAAATAAAATACCATTGAACTTTGTATCCTTTGACACAGTTCTAAACATAAAGTGTGCTACATTTTCAAGTTTGATAACTTCATTAATCACCTACATACATGATATAAACAATAGATGATATCATTGACATCATACAAATTAGTGTGCATACTTAAAAATTAATCCAATAAGCCATCTGAGTCTGCTCTACTCTTTATTGTGTCAAGTATTGCCTCATGGTCAGACTCACACACCTTCCACAAGGTCTTGTTCAAAGGTCTACCCCCATATTTGATCAAATGAACATTGGATTCCACAACAAGGTTTGAGTAATCAAGAATCTTCCAATGCATGTCAAAGTCTTGAAACGGCCAAACATTAACACTCTTATGTGGGTACCTTCTAAGCCACATTCTAGTAACAACCACTGAGCCTATAGGGTATTCGATGTTTTCTCCATCTATAATTGGGGCCTCCAATTTATTTTTGGCCTCAACAAAATGGCACAAGTAATACTTTATTCCCTCTTCATTGTCTTCATCTACAATAACTACATAAACATTCCCTAGATTGATATGTGCAACAAATTAGATGAAATTTTTTAACATTACAAATACACTACAAAGTAAGATAACAATAGGAATTTCAAAAAAATTGCAAGTAGATATATTACCTAGTTGAGCTAGATCTGATAAGTGGTCAAATTCAACCGATGATTCCATCTGTGTCAGTTCCAATGTTAGGTGATACATGTGAAGTGGGCTAAGATAACTTAACCACCATTTGTCAACCCACTCTTTTGACATGCACTCATCCCAGGCTTGCATTGTACATGATGAACAAAAGCATGTCATTTTTCACGTATGGATACTCCATGAACTTGCATTTGAGCTAAAGAAAGAGTGTAGCTCACTAGATCATATCAGTGTACAAAAATCCTCATATGGTGTACTATTAGTATCATCTATCAACCAAAAAAATCTATGAATTGAAGACTTACCTTCATTACCTAGACTCATCAAAGCATTACACCACTCTACGATTGATTTCGTATCTATCAACTTTGAATTGTCTTTATACTTTAACTCTTCTCATGCTAATTCTCTTTTGACACATGCTCCCATACCATCATGCTCCCCCTTTCCATGCCGACCTCAAAAAAAATCCACATATACTAAACACCTGTAATGACATGCATCTTTCTCAACCAATAGAACATTTGTGAATTCTTGAACTGTGTTGCATAGTTATCCAACCATATTATATGTTGACTCTATGTTATGCCCCTCTGAGCCAAATCACTGTAGAACAAATGGAATCAACCTTGCATGAACTCTGGAGAATGTGTACGATCATCAATAATATAAAAGTGGTACTCCCTCAATACCTTCCTTTGGTCATCTATACTATCAGCTGCATGAATGAATGCTATGTGTAGAAATATAGAAACCTATGTGGATTTGTAATATTATGACTGCACCTCACACTATGGCTATAGAGTGTAGTTCTTCGTAAATTTGACCACTGAAACTATGCTACAAACTAGAAAAGTGTCCTTGTATAACTTGAATTGCAAGTCCAACCATTGAGCTCTATGGGTATAATTTGCATACTCATACACTATACTATCATAAAATTTAGACATAAAATGATATACTAGCATCTTATGAATAACCAAATCACACATTGTTTTCTTGATTACCATCTTTTGTATTGTATGACACTATTTTATACTTGCCAAACTCTACTAGTTGCTTTCCAACATCATGTGTGCTTTCCATATGTTGAAATATTGCCATACATTGCAAGCCACCACAATGCTGACGTGAACCATCCAAGCATAGTTTCCTATAGAATATTTGGCCATCTTCTTTTTCACAATTTTTTTTTATAAGAACTCTCTTGAAGATGTTTGTGGGGCATGCATGTCACAATCCTGCAAAACATTGTTAGTATGCAAATCTAAACATATAGAACGATAAACATCATAATGGTTAGAAAATTTAATATGTAATCTACAACAACAAGTAGTGTGTGTGTGTGATTTATCTTGACATAAAAATGTTTAAGAATTTCAAAATATCATTGACAAATTTGAATTTGAGGATAATCCTCTTGAAATTTACAAATAATTTTTTTTGTCATATTTAAAAAATGCTTTGGATGTGGCTCATGGTTTTGACTTTTGATTCTCCTTCTTACCAAATCCCTTTGATTTGGAGATGGCCTTGTGTTATTCTTCCAATAGTCTTCAATTAGTGATCTTAATGCTTCAACAACTGGTTTATCTTTTTGTGGGAGCCTCCTCAAGAATGCCCATAATTAAGTTGAATCGGTGTCCTCAATTCTTTGGCACCTTTGAGCGACTCTTAATAAATATTTCCTATTAATTCTCAATTGTTGACTCGTCTTTCTAATGAGATGAGATATCCTTCTTTGATTACTTACCAAAGTCAATGTAATGACACGTTGGGTGACATTACTATATTTTGAGCATGAGGTCTTACCCACACTCTCATAATTATCCATTAGATTCTTCACAATAGTATTTTCACTTTAGGCATTCAATGTTCTCAACCCAAGAATCTTCATGATGTTTCTATACTTTATACCTTGCATCATTTCAACCAATAGTTGACATCTTGCGGTCTCATTTAACTTTTTGAAGAACAATCTCCAAATCTTATCAAAATATCTTCTACAAGTGCATTGTGGAATATTACCTTCCATTGGCTACACCATATTCTCATCACTATTAATCAAAAACTTTGGCTTTCTATGAAAAATTCTAGGTGGTGTTATCCTAGGTACATACATCTCAACGTTAGTAATTTCATCAATATTTAAGTGAGAGGGGATAGATCATGTACCTTTGATCGAGGGTGGAACATATTACATACCTTGAGGTTGACATGGGGATGATGGCATACCTCCTTCCTCAAATGTGAGCGATGATGTACTCTCAACTTGAGATGCAGTGGATGGTTTCCCTCCATATTCACTTGTGGTAGATGGTGTCCCTCCATATTCACTTGTGGTAGATGGTGTCCCTTCATATTCACTTTTGGTAGATGGTGTCCCTCTGTATTCACTTGCGGTAGAGGTTGTGTCTCCAACTAAGGTATTTAAATCTGTCTTAGCACAATGCTTTCACATTCATTCCTTTTGTGCCTCCAATGCCTTTTCTCTTTTTTATGGTTGAGGTTCCTCTTCAATTGGCATGTCTTCATAAATCATATCCAATTTCTTATTTTGAAGATGTTCCCTCATCCATTTTTTTAATTTGCTTTACTAGTTTTGTACTCTTCCTGTGTTTATTTATTCCTTGTTCGTTTCCTTGGCATGGTAGATAATTTTACCTATAGCATGACAAAGACACAAATATTAGTTACCAAAAAATGAATCCATACAAATAAATGAAATATATGGCATTCAAGGCTTCATAAAAAATACTTACAATCATCCTGTAGAAGAGTATTTCTAGCATAGACAAAGGTCACATAAATTTTTGGATGGAATGCCTTAAAGAAATGTCTTGTGGCATTCCATGATTGCAAGATAGGCTCAAATTTGAAGCATGGATAAGGAATGTGAATTGTTTGACATTAATGTTTTGGTAGACATGTATGCAAAATGTGGTACCTTTGACAAGCTAGTTATCTCACTAGCTTGTCAATGCTCACATGAATTTTTGGATCCAATGCCTTAAAGAAATGTGGTCTTGTGGCATGCCATGATTTCAAGATAGGTTGCACCTTTCCCCATGTTGCTAACTTAGCCTTGAAATAGTGGAGAGAAGGGTACAATCCCTTGTAGGTAGACTAATCAAGTAAACATTAAAAATATATCACAACATTAGTGACGAGGTAAGTTTACTGATGAGGTAACTTTAGAAATAGAGATGAAAACCAAAATATATTCAAATATCTATCAATGTGGGAGGAGTATATTCTAATTCTATAGACATGTATGGAAAATTTGGTAGCATAGATAAGGAAATCCATTGTTTGAAAAAATGAACATCACCATGACACCCCATTTATTTGAGGCATTTCTTCAAAAAATTGATTGTCTTTTCTATGTTTTTTGATAAAATGCTTTGGTAGACATGTATGGAAAATTTAGTGCCATAGAAAAGGAAATCAACTACTTGGTAGAGCTGTTTGACAAAATACCTCAATGAGATATGTCCTCATGGACTAGAATGATTGCAAGATATGCACAAAATGGATTTGTTGAAAAGGCTTTATATAATTTCAAGCATATGCAATTTCTAGGTGTAAAACCAAATTCCACTATATTTTCCAACATCCCCCATGCCTATACCAAAATGAAAGATTTGGAAAGGGGTATGCACATCCATAAAAAAGGATTGGGAAATGATTTTTTATTTTACATACTTATAACTTCTCTCATATATATATGTGTATACACAATATGGAAGCATACACAAGGTAGGTCAATTGTTTAACAAAATTCCTCAAAGAGATATGGTTTAAAAATGTAATTGGCAACTGTAAATAATTGTGTACTTTAAAATGTGCATTAAAAATATAAAGTTATAATGAAAAACAAACAATGATGAACATCAAATATGAAAAATTAAAAAATCAAATCAAGCCAAAATAGAATGAAATAAAATATAAAGAAAATGTGTACAAACTTCACATACCTAAAAAACGGAGATTTGAATGGAGGAGTTATACCCAATTATGTAGCCTTTGCTTCTTCTTGCATCAAACTCCTTAATAATTTGAGTTCTTCAAAAGCTTTTTTCCTTTTCAATGTTCAATTTTTTGAATAGGACAACTAAGAGGGGGGTGAATCAATTGTCATAGAATTAAAACTTTATTCTAGTTACCAAAACTAATCCTTAACACTACTTAAATGATTAAACATTAAGTGCAAGTGCAAAAACTAAAAACCATCACACAAACACAACAATACCAGATTTATGTGGAAAACCCAATGAAGGAAAAACCACAGTGAGGATTAACTCACACTATAGAGAATATCAAAACCAATTACAAGAGGCTCACTTCCTGAGAAACAAGGCTCATCGCCAAAACAAGGACTCGCTGTCCAGAACAAGGAATCATTGCCAACAAGTTTAACAACCTGGAGGGCTAACTGCCACAAAGATACAAAGAAGATACAAAAAATATCTTATAGAGAGACAAAAATCTAAATGCAATAGATAAATCTACCACAACCACTTCTAGGCATGCATCAATGATAGAGTACACCTTCTGCTCATTGCATCCAGAAACTCAACATTTAGGCTTCACACTAATCTTCCACACTCACATCACACACACTTGTATAATAGAATCAATGTTAATTCTATTTGTACTTTTTATTTTCTCTTATCTTGTATTTATACCATATTTAACTTTGAAAAATATCCAAATTAGGTTGGTACCAAAACATCCTAGGGTTGAATTACAATAAGGGTGACCTAAACACATGCTTCATAAGGACCAAAATAGATCTAACATGCTTCACTAACTTTGAAAGTAGTATTCCACACAAGGTCAGCCAAACAAGTGTAAAACACATAGAAAAATTAAGCACAAACTTTCTAGATACCAAAATTATCTTCAAAACAATAAAAACAACTCATCTCTAGAACCACAAGTCATAAGACTTCATCAAATAGAAATCAGGACCAACAAGATTTCTCCTAGAACTCAACCAAAAACACCAAAAACCACAGTTCACAATTGGTTAACACAACTTGCATTGAACAATGAATCAACAGGCAAAAATCTAGATTTAGTATCTTCCAACAACCATGATCAACATATCTAAACCACACAAACATAGGAGAAAAAACTAGAGAAAAACCTGAACACTTGCAATCTTCCTTCAATACAATTTTCTCAATATCCTCAACATATACAATCAATAACAACCAGTTGATAACCAATTGACTAGTTGACATCAATGACAACATTTTCATCCCTTCCATCATTCCTTCCATTCTTGCAACACAACTATATATCACTCTTGAATGGAATTGAGACTTGAATTGATATATATCAAACTTGACGTGAAAACTCTATTATTTCATGTAAAGATGGTGGAAACATCATTAAAAAGGTGGTAGAATGTGAAAAAATTGTATACACACTTCACAAAAGCATCAAAAAGCTTCTTTTTTCCATAACACATGCATAACTAGGAGAATATGTAGAATGTGGGCCTAGAGATCATAGGTATATTGATTTTTTTATTATTTTAAGAGCAACACAAAATGCTCTCATGTTATAACATGAGCATGTCATGTCTTGTTAAACAAGTGGATACATCTCAACTTCTTCAAAATGTGTTCATCTAATAACATGAGTGTGTTATGTCTTGCTAAACAAATGGCTACATCTCAACTTTTTCAAAATACGCTCGCATTATGAGAAAGTTGATTTTCTATAGGTTTATTTTCTATCTCTCTTTATCCTTGTCCATCCATCCCCCTTAACCACCTATGTCTCTCACTTATCCCTAAAACCTCAACCCTAGATACTATTCCTTAAACCCTAATCACTTAAACCTTAAACCCTAAACCCTAATATCTATCTTTGTCTCCATCCTACCTATCTCTCTCCCACTCTCTCTCTTTCTCTCTCAAGTCTCTCCCTCCTACCCCTCTCCCTCTCCTAGGTCTCTCTCTCACTCACTCACTCCATCTATATCCTCCCACTCCCTCTCTCTCATTTCCTCTCTCTCTCTCTCTCTCTCACACACACACACACCCAGCTCATCCTCTCCTCCCTCTCTCCAAGTCTCTTCCTCTATCTCTCTCCCACTCTCTCTCTCCCTCCCTTATCTCTCCTCCCACCCCCTCTCCCTCTCTCTCTCTCAAGTCTCTCCCTCCTACCCCCTCTCCCTCTCTCAAGTCCCTCCCTCCTACCCCCTCTCCCTCTTAATTCTCTCTCTCTTACTCACTCCATATATCTCTCTCCCACTCCATCTCTCTCTCACTCTCTATATCTCTCTCCCACTCTCTCTCTCCCTCTTTCTCTCTCCCTCTGAATCTCTCCAAATATCCCTCTCTCCCATCCCCTCTCCCTCTCTCTATCAAGTCTCTCCCTCCTACCCCCTCTCCCTCTTTGGTCTCTCTCTTTGGTCTCTCCCTCATATCCCATCTATCTTCAAGTATCTCCCTCCTACCCCATCTCCCTCTCTTAGGTCTCTCTCTCACCCCCTCTATCTCTCTCCCACTCCCTCTCTCTCACTCCCTTTATCTCTCTCAAGTCTCTCCTTCCTAACCCATCTCCCTCTATCTGTATCCCACTCCC